>SJYX01006049.1:241994-320679 GCA_006410675.1 Oreotragus oreotragus
CAAAACCAATACAGTACTGTAAAGTAAAATAAAGTAAAAATATAAATTAAAAAAATAATAAAATAAAATAAAAGGCATGAAAGTCAAAAAAAAAAAAAAAAAGAAGAAGAAGAAAGAAGGTATATTGCTCCCTTTTAAGAGATGGAGAAATTTAAAGAGTAGGTGTTTTGTGATTTACTGGAAGTCATCGACTATATTAGAGTACAAGCAGAACCAGGATCCAAATGTCCTGGTTTCTAAAGCAGGACATTCTCCAGTACATCAAGACACATCCTTGGCTCACTGTTCCTAGTAAGGATACAAGTAGTAAGGAATTTGTAGCAAAAAACAGAGAGAAAACTGCTTATTGCATTTTAGTATATATGAACTATTCATGCTATCACAAATTTATTAAAACTCCAAAAGATTATGCTTAATTTGATTCAAGAAAGACATTTTACTTGATTTCTTTTAATTCACTGCCATCATTTCCTTTGAGAAGCTTCATTTACTGAACCAAAATTAGAAGCATCAGTTGTTCCATGCCATTTAGAACATTTGTAACTATGGCAAAATTGTTTTTTCACAATTGATTCTTAATGGAACCAAATATTATTATGCCTGCTAGGAAAAGAATTTGGAATAGGCAAATTAAGTGTTTTAAGTTTGATTGACTACGTTTTTATATAAGGTTATATTTTTCTTTCTGAACTAAGACACTAATTGTAGACACTTATAATTAGGTCAAAAGCTTAACATTTAAAGTATCCATAACCTGACAAATCAGAGATCCTTAGTCCTACTTCAGAATGATTAATGATTTTTCTTTCCAGAATATAAAAATAGGCTTTGAAAAAACTGTTAATGTAAGGAAATCGTTGTAATGGAACCCCAGTATCTCTCTTCTGGGTTCCCTTGCCCAGCTCTTTACATATTCCAGGACCTGTATATTTGCAGTCTGGCTGTCCTTCAAAATCCATTCAGGCCACGTTGTGATACTCAACTATGATGATTTATCTGAAAGTATGATCTATTGATTGAGAGACTTCATTTTCCACTTGAGTTCTGTTCATTGTGCTTACTCCTTTGAACCTATATTTAAGGTGAGAGCTGTTCCTCAGGGCTGGTTAAGCTTTGACATCCTCATACCAGCTTGAAACAGACTGACAGCTGAAATCTAGATACGGGTTTCATTGCTTAAGAGTCTCAAAAGGATTATCTTTGTGCCATGGTTTTGTTTCAAGTTCATAATCCCTACCAGACTATAGAGTATTCACTACAGCAGCTGTGGGACAAATCACCAGGTTTTATATATTGAATCCAGAGGCCTAGAATGTCAAAGTGTGTGGCCTTGGAAATAATCACTTTTGCTTTTTTTTTTTTTTCTCCCCTAATAATGGAATAATAATGCTACAGCAGATCTAGCCCTGGGAAGTTTTTTCACTATACTTAAGGTCAGATCTTGCCACCAGAGTTTCTGATTTAACTTATCTAGGGAGGGCCTCGGAGAAGGTGATGGCACCCCACTCCAGTACTCTTGCCTGGAAAATCCCGTGGGTGGAGGAGCCTAGTAGGCTGCAGTCCATGGGGTCACGAAGAGTCGGACACGACTGAGCAACTTCACTTTCACTTTTCACTTTCATGCATTGGAGTAGGAAATGGCAACCCACTGCAGTGTTCTTGCCTGGAGAATCCCAGGGACAGGGAGCCTGGTGGGCTGCCGTCTATGGAGTCGCACAGAGTCGGACACGACTAAAGCGACTTAGCAGCAGCAGCAGCAACAGGAAGGGCCTCAGTCACCAGTAAATGTTAAAGGATCCTCAAGTGATTCATTTCCAGCCAAGGTTAAAGGCCTCTGGTACACCCTCAGTGATCACAGGTCTTTATCAGCTGAGGAGGAGACAAGACGCTTTCTCTTTCAAAGGAGTTCCCAGAAAAGTACACACATGATATAATCAATCTCATAGCTATGCACATATTAGAGAAATAACTGACATCCATTATTTGACTCGGAATTACTTCCTTTTTGTTATGTTTAACTTTGAAATACAATATACATTCACTGTATTTCTATAACTGGGATTTGGCTTGCTTTTCTGTAGGTAAGTAGTAGGTTGGGTTTAATGGCTTTGGTCCCTAGTATTCATTCCACTATGACAAAAACAGGAATAGGAATACAAAAATAATGATTTAAACTATCTTTGTCCTCTTTTGTTTTAAGGGTAGTGTTGCTACCAGCTATTGTGAGCATGAGTACTTTGCGCATAAGAACCTTAGTTTGGGTCATATATATGTATAACCTGTATATATATGTATATAGGATAAGAACCAAAAGGATGCCTTTTAAAGGGGCTACTAAAGTGCCTCTTGATTACAGTGAAAGATAAGAGTGAAAAGGCTGGCTTAAAACTCAACATTCAGAAAACTAAGATCATGGCATCTGGTCCCATCACTTCATGGCAGATAGATGGGGTAACAGTGGACACAGTGACAGACTTTATTTTGGGGGGCTCCAAAATCACTGCAGATGGTGACTGTGGCCATGAAATTTTTAAAAGATGCTTGCTCCTTGGAAGAAAAGTTATGACCAACCTATATGGCATATTAAAAAGCAGAGACATTACTTTTCCATTAAAGGTCCATCTAGTCAAAGCTATGGATTTTCTAGTAGTCATGTATGGATATGAGAGTTGGACTATAAAGAAAGCTGAGTGCTGAAGAATTGATGCTTTTGAACTGTGGTGTTGGGGAAAACTCTTGAGAGTCCCTTGGAATACAAGAAGATCCTACCAGTCCATCCTAAAGGAAATCAGTCCTGAATATTCACTGGAAGGACTGATGTTGAAGCTGAAACTCCAATACTTTGGCCACCTGATGTGAAGAACTGATTCATTTGAAAAGACCCTGATGCTGGGAAAGATTGAAGGCAGAAGGAGAAGAGAATGACAGAGGATGAGATGGTTGGATGGCATCACTGACTCAATGGACATGAGTCTGAGTAAACTCTGGGAGTTGGTGACGGACAGGGAGGCCTGGCGTGCTGCACTCCCTGGGGTCACAGAGTCGGACACGACTGAGCAACTGAACTGAACTGATACCTGTGTAGGAATTATAGAGAATGGGCTCACAACTGAGCAAACAAATCTGAGGTTTTGAGATTTAAAGAGTATTGGAAACTGGAAGAATTGGGGAAAAAACACCAAAGAAAGGATAGGGAAGCTATTGCAAAGGCAAGGGGTGATAAATATCTCAGTTCCCATTTAGGATATGCATGTGTGTGGGCTGGAAAGTGGGGAGGAGAGAGGTGGATTTTTTTAAAAAAAAGCTCTCCCAGAAAAGGAAAATATTTTTTAAAAAGGTAATATATTTTTTAAAAGTATTGGGTCAAATGTAATTATTTAGAGGGTGGCATATGAGTTGTATTAGCCCTATTTAACACAGTGAGGTTGTAAAATACATATTTTTGTTTGGTTAAATACAATGATCAAATAACTATAACTCATGTAGCCTTAGAACAAAGTATTGCAATCTTTTCAAACTGAGATTATTTTTAGAGCGCTCACTAATGCTTAATCACTCCTTCCTCTGTCTCGTTTCCCTGATTGCATCATACTTCATGCCAGGGAGATGTGAAGTTTCTTTCTGATACTTGAAAGGAGTAATACCTACTGCTTTAGTCACATAAAGATGCCTTAAAAAAAAATGTTCATGATCATTTATAATACCTGTCCTATCTTGAAATATAATTCAGGGGGTAAATTTGGCTAGTAGGCATTCAGTTTTTATGGATGAACTAGAAATCTTCCTATATATTTCATAAATGTGTGTGTATGTGTGTGTGTATATATATATATATATATGTGTGTATATATATATATATGCTTCCCTGGTGGTTCAGTGGTAAGGAATCTACCTGCCAATGCAGGAGACGTAAGAGACGTGAGTTCGATCCCTGAGCTGGGAAGATCCCCTGGAGGAGGGCATGGCAACCCGCTCCAGTATTCTTTCCTGGAGAATCCCTGTGGATGGAGGAGCCTGGCGGACTACAGTCAGTAGGGTTGCCAAGAGTTGGACACAACTGAAGTGACTTACTGCGCATGCATGGTCTTTGAATCTCAAATGATGACTAAGCAAATTTTTCAAGAAGTTTTAGAATCAAGCTGAAACTAAATAAACACATAATGAGAAAAAGCATAGTTTGTTCTTGAAGCCTTTAAATGAGTGTAAATATGTATGTGAATATATATATTTATAAATCCATTTTATCTTACTATAATTTAGTCATGATTGGTCCTAATTAGAAACTTGACTTGGTTTAAATCATACCACAAAGTGCTTTATTGCACAGAAGAAAATGTCCTTGATTCACTTTCTATTTATTATGGAAATAAATGCTAGTTCAGGGCTTCATGGATTAATCATAGAGATGATTCTCAGAAATCCTTTCCCTACAGTGTAAAATCAGTTACTGTGCAAAAGGGAAGAGAGATGATTAACTTCTTTCCTCCTAGTGTAGATGGTCCCATAGTCTAATCAATGCCTTGAAGAGAAAATAATTGTTTTGTGGAAGACAGCTGTGTCTAGGCATCTGGCTTAGAATCAGAAGGCCAGGTGTTATTTCTGGCACAGCTCTGTGATATTTTGGGGCCATGATTTATCTTCTCTGACTCTAAACTCTCATTGATAAAACAAAAGTGTCAGTTTTCCCTCAGAAATTTTAAGGATTAAATTTAAATATTTTATAAACTGTAATGAACTATGCAAATAATTGTTTTCTTCTATGGTTATGACAGTTTATTAAGAGCATGCACGCGTGCAAAGTCACTTCAGTCGTCTCCGACTCTTTGCGACCCTCTGGACTGTAGCCCCCAGGCTCCTCTGTCCAGGGGATTCTCCAGGCAGGAATACTGGAATAGGTTGACATTTCCTTCTCCAGGGGTTCTTCCTGACCCAGGGATCGAACCCATGTCTCTTGTATCTCCTGCATTGTCAGGTAAGACTATTTACCACTAGTGCCACCTCTGTGCATGCTAAGTCGCTTCAGTCACGTCCAACTCTTTGTGACCCCATGGACTGTAGCCCTACAGGCTCCTCTGTCCATGGGATTTCCCAAGAATACTGGAGTGGGTTGCCATTTCCTTCTCCAGGGGATCTTCCTGACCCAAGAATTGAACCTGGGTCTCCTGCATTGCAGGCAGATTCTTTACCCTCTGAGCCACCAGGGAAGCCCTATTAAGGGCCTATGAGGTATCATATTTATAGCACTTCACTTAACTGTGTGCATCAGGAATTTGGAAAGTCTCAGCTGAGAGGTGTGTCTCTGGTACCCTCAGTATCAGGTGGAGCAGCTGGGGCCAGATGATCCACTTCCAGCATGACTTCTTCATTCACAGGTCTGCTCTCTGGGTGCGCTTTGGCTGCCCTGTCTCCATCTGGCATCACAGTGAGACGCTGACATCTTGCACCATGGTGATCTCAGGGTACTCACTTTTCTTATGTGGTGGCTGACTTCCATGAAAGAGGAGCTGTCAACCCCAGCTCAGGGCTGTGCCCAGAAGGGACATAGAATCCTCCCAGTGTGTGCTCCTGGTCAAAGCCATCTTAAGGACTGCACAGGTGCAAGGGGGAGGGGAAGCAGATTCTATCTCTTGTTAGGGTGGTGGCCAGGTCAGCTGGGCTTTGAATCAGATCTGAGCCATTATCTTCTAGTGCTTGAGTGTATTTTTTTCTGACAGGCATTTAATAAACGAACACTTCTAGCTTCTTACATAATACACAAAGCATGCATGCTCACAAAACAGTATATGCAAAGGCATCTATTGCCTGCTATCTTACCATCTGGAAATATCCAATCACTGAACATTTGCACATACTTTTGTTACTATGACAATTGATAGTTGTATTGTATGATATTGAAAGTGTGTGAAATGTCACTGTAGAATATTTACACTTTAGTTTGGCTAGGGTACTTTAAGGAATAATAGACTTTTGATGCCTAAGACAGCCTGGTGATGAAAATATTTTAAGATATGGATACGATGGAGGCAGCCACCTCCTCTGCATAAGACTAGTCATTGTTTTTATAACTTTGCAGTGTGGAAATACATCTGTGGTATATAGATGATGTATCAATGTGGGTGAAATGCCCTCTTTATTCCTTAGGATAGTTGACTAACCAGAGCACCACATTCCTTCATTATGTCAGAAAGGAGAAGATTAATTTTTCTAAAACTGTCATAAATTTTATTAGTACTCACAGCTATAATAGCGCGAGCTCTACAATGATCTTAGTAACCATGACAAAGTCATACTGTGGCTCTCCTTCAGTAATCTCAGGTAGACACTGAGGGACCATTTACTGCGTGTGGTGTGTGTGTGTGTGTGTGTGAGAGAGAGAGAGAGAGAGAAAGAGAGAGACCTCATTCTTTTCCACTCAATCTGGGGAAATTCCAATACTGCTCCTCCTCTGCTCTTTTCTCCCCTTGCCTTCTTGATGTCTGCTTTCTCTGGCATTCTCTTCTCATCTTCCACTGGTTCCCTTCCTGATAGGACTGAAAGGAAGAGTCACACCATTTGCAAGTGGCAGGACCTTGAACTCTGTGACGGGGCCCTCTTCTTCCCTGTGTCTACATTCCCATTCTCTTGCATGCTGTGGAATCTGACCTATGTGAGGGGATCACAGCCTTCAGTGCCAGTAAGTGCCTCACAGGAAACATAGGTGAATACGAATCATGCAGGCTGAATACAAATAAAACAGGGTCTTCGGGATTATCTGTTTTCTCCTTGGGTGGTTCAGACATGAGTAAATGGAAACACTTTTGTATAATATAAATACTTTTCTCTTATAAAAATTTTATCCGTGAAAACTGACACTCAGACTCACTGTGTAAGAGACAATGGGGAGTGGTGGGGAGTGTGGCAAATGGAAGGACAAAAGCCTTATAGGAGAGGCACAGGCATTACTCAGCTCCAGGTCACTGGAGTCTTGTGAGACTGCAGAGCTGTTATTACCAGATCCAATTTATGTGAATTCCCTTGATTTTTAAATGATGATGACCATTTTCAAACAAAATAAAATTATATATAGATTAGTAAAACATATCTTTGGATCAAATTTTGCCCATAGACCACTCGTCCATAAATTTATTGACTCTTGACTGCCACCTTCTTCCTGAGCTTTAGATTTATATCCAGCTACTCCTAAGACACCTTCATCAAATGCCTAAAAGTCATCCTGCTTAACATGTCCAATCAGAGCTCTTACTATGTCCCCCTAAATTTTCCTATCTCTGGAAATGGCATCATTATCAGTTTAGCCATCTGTCTTCATCATCTCCTTTCTATTCCTTCCTGTAACCCAACACATCCATAAGTCGTGCCATTTTTAATCTCCAGAACTTAGCTAGAACACGTGTCCTTCTCTCCATCTCACCGTCAGTCTCAATTTTTGCTTGATTTCACTTTCTAGACCAATGTGATAGCCTTTATGTTGTCTCTCTGCTTCTGTTCTTCCCCCTTTTCATCCTTACTCTGTCAGCACTGGTGAAGTACGAGATGACCTCAACAAAAACAGCAGCAACATTATTCTTTCACTAGAACCTTTCAGTGACTTCCCATTCCAATCGGAATAAAAGCCATAATCTTTTCCATGGCCTGCCTTTTTATGATCCCACTTGCTCGCTCACTGTTTTTAAGCTACACTGATCTTCCCAGTGTCATCGAAGAGGACAGGCTCTTGTCCATCTCAAGATTGTGGTGGTTGCTTTTCTCCTGGAGCTTTGAACAGTTGGCTTCTTCTCAGTTTCAGGTCTTAGCCCAAGTGTCTTCTCAAAGAGGCATTTCAAGACCATCTTATCTCATGAAGCCCTTTCTACTCAGTTTCTATCACATCACCTGATTTATTGTCTCCATTAATAAACTACTAATTTGATTGCATATTTTCTACTAGTTATAACTTCCCTCCTCAAATGTAAACTCTGGTTAAAGGAGAAATCTCATCTTGTTTGCTCAGAAAATTCCTGAAGATTCTCGAGTCATAAACTATCCTATATTTGTCTTTTTTTTAAATGAGATATAAATTGACATGTACCATTGTATTAGTTTAAATTAATTCATGTTTATTTTTTAAGATTTTTAATTTTTAAAATTTTATTTTGAAGTGTAATTGATTTACAGTGTGTTAGTTTGTATATTTTTACAACACTTTATTTTCATATTTTAAAAACAATGTGATTACATGGTAAACAATGAGGCATTTTTTCCATGTAGGGTCTAGCCTTGATCTAGCCTGGCACATGGTATTTCAGAATAAATATTTGAAGGAATAAATGGTTTGAATACTTATACGTATTTAGTATGAAGATATCACTATTTTACAAAAAGCCTCTAATTTTTAACACGCCTGATGTTCTCTGGACCTGCCTGTGTTAATGCCTGCAGTCAGCACCAACTTTCCCCATTCTCTATGAACTGCGTAATTCCTTCCTTTGGCATCATCACAGGTGTCATTTCTTCTGCCCAGAGTGATCCTTCAGCTCAGACTCCTCTCGGTCATCCGGACTTTTTTCCCGTTCTTCCTTCAAATCACAACTGACTATTGCTCCCCAACGAAGTTTCCCCTACCCACCTCACATCCCATCACCTGAGACCTGCATTGTGTGTTAGTCACCCGGTCGTGCCCGACTCTTTGCCACCCCTTGAACTGTAACCCGCCAGGCTCCTCTCTCCATGGACTTCTCCAGGCAAGAGTACTGGAGTGGGTAGTCATTTCCTTCTCCAGGGGATCTGCCTGACTCAGGAATTGAACCCAGGACTCTGGCATTGCAGGCAGATTCTTTATCATCTGAGCCACGAAGGAGGCCCTTGAGACCTGCATGGGTTTCCCCCAAATATACTTTTACACCCTTTTTAATTATATCCCTTATCCCACTTATAGTTAACCTATTTTCTGTTAACATTTGTTTACCATCTGTGAGGACCAAGCCTGTCCTGTTCACTGCAACATTATAGGCTTCCTAGAGCAGAGGTGAAACTAACTAAATGTTCATTAACAAACACTTGTTACTTTATATTTGAAAATAGGGAGCTCACTTTTCTGCTATTCCGGTTCCCTGGGGAGTACAAATTAATTACCATTAATAGAAATTAGTTAACATGTCACCCTAAATTACTAATATAGGACCTTCATTCCCTAAAACAGTCTTCCTCCATTATTTCTGGGAGATCTTAAGGGATTTGCACGTGTGCTCGTGAACCTCTCCTGTCACTTACCATATGTCTGCTGTTCCCTTTCCTCAATTTGCCACTGAAGGACCTGTGTGAATGGGTTCTCCCACTGTGCTCCGAGCGCTCAGCAAGTCAAAGTCCATTTTCTTCCTTTCAGGCACCATTGCTTCCCAGGTGGTAAAGTACCTGGGAAAGAACATGCCTGCCAGTGCAGGGGATGTAAGAGATACAGGTTCGATCCCTGCGTCAGGAGGATCTCCTGGAGAAGGTATGAGCAACCCACTCCAGTATTCTTGCCTGGGAAATCCTATGCACAGAGTAGCCTCGTGGGCTACAGTCCATGGGGTCATAAAGAGTCAAGACATGGCTGAAGTACCTTACCAGGCACCATTGCTGGTCTCTGCCTCCGTATGTGCTGCTGCTGCTGTGAAAGTGCTGAGTGCTTTAAAACATTCTGTGTGGACTCGTTCCATTGAATAATATACAGAGAAAGAGAAAAGACTCGTCACTCTTTCCTGAATTGTACCTTGTAACAACAGTAACATCTTGTATTCCAGTCCTCTGCAGATTTTTTTAGAGAAGAAATTATTTATTTCCTGATACTTTAAAAATTTATACTCATCCCTCTTAGGAGTCAAGCACAAATTCATGAAACCCTGAGTGAGATTTAGATTTAGTGACTGTTTCTCGCTTTTCTCAAAATTACGTTACTTTTCTTTTACCTGAGGCTTTGATGTGGTTGGGAGAACATGTCTCATCCATTTCCCAAGCCTGGAATACCGTTGAGGTGTTCCCCACCCACCAAATTTTGTGTCAGTAAGAAAATATACAAACATCGCATCCAGGCAGATTCAGACCCTGTGTTAAAATCTCATGGAAAATGGCAATTGTAGGATAGGAAGAATAATTTTCCATCTATGCTTCTAAGTTCATTGTTGGAACACCCCTTCCATAATAAAAGTTCAACAGGAGAAAAACAAAAATGTATAACATGTATATCTCCTGTACACATGAGAAATAACTGGGAAAACTGAGTGTTCAAAATGGCCCAAACCAGCACATTAAATACTTTCTCCAGCTAAAGACAAAGGAAAGATATTGGGAGTGGGGAGGCCAGTTATGGAAGGTAACCGGGAGAAACAGCCAACAAGGCTATGAAGGGGATGGTAGTTAAGCAGGTTTAGGTCACTGCCTGTTTCATTGATAAGAATTGCTGCAGATTTAGAGATTTCTCTTCTAAAGGTAAAGTTCTCTTATGAAAGGGTAATTTCCACTCATTTTTCAGAGCTTTTCCTATGTCTGCAGTTTCTTAAAAATAATCAGGCTAGAATAACCTTTATTTCAAGAAGGCATAGTTTGGGGTGATAAATTCTGCTCCCCTTAACGATTTCAGCATGACAAACCACCTGCTATTGTTATTTATTGTGACACTATACAAAGGCAAACTAATGAACGTGGTCTCAGGATCACACAGCCAGCTGTGGGCCTAGGTTTCAGATATACGTATAGCAAATCCATCAAAATGATCAGGGATCCCAGCCAAAGTCCCCTTCTTTCTCCTTTTCCCTATATCATTGCTGATGACTGCAAGAAATTTCATAGGCTTATAAAAGGGAAAAATACTGGTGTGAGACCAAGGACTCAGAATGGCATGGCGTCTGCTCTTCAGTGGGCAGTGTTTTTTCAACGTGTAAAGTGACTAAACTTTTCTATAGAAAAAAATTTTCCACACAGACAAATCTGCCATACTTTATGACCAAAGGCAAAACAGGATGATAGACACCGAACAGCCTAGAGAAGGCCTGACCTGCCTTTTACATCCTTGCAAGAGCCAGTTGAACTCTGAGCAGTGAAGAGCCTCAGTGCCTGCTGCTGCTGCTGCTAAGTTGCTGCAGTCGTGTCCGACTCTGTGCGACCCCATAGACGGCAGCCCACCGGGCTCCCCCATCCCTGGGATTCTCCAGGCAAGAATACTGGAGTGGGTTGCCATTTCCTTCTCCAATGCATGAAAGAGAAAAGTGAAAGTGAAGTTGCTCAGTCGTGTCTGACTCTTAGCGATCCCATGGACTGCAGCCTACCAGGCTCCTCTGTCCATTGGATTTTCCAGGCAAGAGTACTGGGGTGGGGTGCCATTGCCTTAGAAGTACAGAAACACCAGGTGAGAATTCAGAGGAGATCTGCTGTTAACATGCAGGAGTTGGAACAAAATAGCAAAATAGTACTCTTAGAAAATTAGTGGAGATGGAATGACCTGGGAGGGCAAATGTTTAAATCAAGGGAGATAAAAATAATTAAGGGAAACAAAAATAGACTGAAGAAAGACCTTGTCAATTCTTAGGCTCTGCTTGTAAATAAAGATCAAAGGGAAAAGTGAATATGTCTAGAAATGAAAAACCACTTACTTTAACCTAGATCTCATATGTGCATGCGTGCTAAAATGCATAGGTCGTATCCGACTCTATGTAACCCAATGGACTCTAGCCTGCCAGGTTCCTCTGTCCATGGGATCCTCCAGGTAAAAATACTGGAGTGGGTTGCCATGCCTTCCTCCAGGGGATCTTCCCAACCTAGGGAACTGAAAGCCCATATGTTTCTGCACTGGCAGGCGGTTCTTCATCACCAGCACAATCTAGGTAGCCACGATCATGTATGTATTACTATTGAAGTATTTAAAAATATTGCATGACTTTGACTGTGTTCACATATCCATTGAAACTTCATGCTTTGTCATGTCTTGGTGATTTTTACCACCTGCACGAAATGATGGAAGCTAATACTTCCATTCAGGGATGAGGAGGCATAATAAAGCATTATTCACAAGTAGCTACTGATATATTCAGATGTGCTTAACTGCTCAGATTCTTGTTGTAATTAAATGGAACTCCCACAAGGGGGAGCAAGCGAACACGTCTCAAAGCCCTGTCCAGGCAACTTTCCAACTGAAGGTACACTCGATTCCAGAGGGAACTGCTCAGTATTTCCCCCCAGCCCCCCCATCCCGGAGAATCATTTGCAGCCTGCATTTTACTGTGGGAAGTTTCTTTCAGATTTATTTTCTCTCTCTTTTTTTTTTCAACTGCTTTTTTTAGTTGTAAATCCATGCTTTGGTTGAGCAGCAAAGCAACTGCTTTGCTGGAGTTCCCAGCACACACCAGCAGGGAAGTATTTCCCTGCAAGATTTCTAAAACCTTGCAGAGTCAACAGAACCTTCCTCAGCGTGTTGCCAAAGGTAGCACTCTGATTACCCAGCTTGGGACCGGGGAGAGGGACGACATAGACGGGAAGAAGACACTTTGCTTAGGGAAGCTCTGGGAAAGAGGCTTCATGACTCAGAAAGAAGCACTGGGGAAGCGGGCAGGTCAGCACAATAGATGCAATTAGCAAAAGCAACTAGCATAAGCAATTAGCATTGGCAGATAAATCCCTCCCTTTTGACTTTCTTCTGTGTATTGCCAAGGCAACCCAGACAGCCTCCTCCTTTCCTACCCCCTCTCCATCCCAACAACCCTGGTTGCCACCCACTCCCCGGTTCCCCACTTTTCACTGCCTCTGCCCTTGGAATTGACTTTAATCAGGTTGCACCTGGGTGAGCACGTGTCTGGGGTGGAGGAAGGGCAAAATGCATGCGGAGAGTGGGGACCTAGGGTTTGCAGATGAGATTTTCAGTGGTGGGCTCACAATCTGGCGTTATTTTACCCCTTTTTGTGATCCTTGGCTAGCATGAAAAACACCTTTCTTTCCATCGTGACATGGGAGTTTGCAGCTGCAGAGCAGTGCGCCAGGCACTTCACTACCGGCTCCAAGTGGCATCTTTACACATTTAAATCTGCCACTAGCTAGTTTGTTGTAAGAGGAGCAACGTTTGGAGTTCATTTTCATGGCCACTGATAGCTGGAAATTGTGGAGAGCAAAATCACAATTCAGGAAAAGAAATGGGAATGACTTAAACAGTGGTATATATTATGAAAGTGAAAGTGAAGTCGCTCAGTCGTGTCCGACTCTGAGACCCTGTGGACTGTAGCCTACCAGGCTCCTCTGTCCATGGGTTCTCCAGGTGAGAATACTGGAGTGGGTTGCCGTTTCCTTCTCCAAGGGATCTTCCTGACCCAGGGATCGAACCTGAGTCTCCCACACTGCAGGCAGACGCTTTAACCTGTGAGCCACCAGGGAAGCCACTATATATGCATATAAACAGTAATATCTGAGTGAGAAGTGGTATCGAGGAAGAATGTAGGCACTTTAATTTTCTGATTTAAACGGTTTTGCCTTTTATTAAGCAAATATGTAATATTTTTAAAAATACAAAACTACTTCCAAGCTAAAATTCCTTTAAAACTAAAGACATTCTGATTAGTTGGAAAAAAAGTAAGATTTAGATTCGAAATGAAGCCAATAACTCCAATAATAGCAAAACCTTCCCTGAATGTTTTCTGCGTGCCAGGCAGTATTCTAAGCCCTCATTTGATTCTCACAACCACCCTGGAATGTAAGTATTTTTATCTCATTTTTGTCACGTGGGGGAACTGAGGAACAGAGACAACTTGCCCAAGATTACTTAGCGCTGTAAGCTACCAGGCCATCCTGCCTTTCACAATTGCCTGCTGTGATTTGTTTATAACATCATATTTGGACATTATTCCTATAGACAAGAAAGCGCAAAGGACAGGTAGGCAGCTTGATAACATTAAACATAATTAACCCTTTGGTCTAGCGTGTCATCATGTAGCTCTGGAGTCAGGTGGCACAGTGATAAAGAATCTGCCTGCTAGTGCAGGAGACCTGGGTTCTATCCCTGGGTCGGGAAGATCCCCTGGAGGGAGGGCATGGCAACCCACTCCAGCATTCTTGCCTGGAAAGTCCCATGGACAGAGGAGCCTGGCAGACTACAGTCATGGGGTCACGACTTAGCGACTAAACAGCAACAAATAGGTAAGCGCATGTCTAGACTTCACCACTTAGCCGACTGGTGGGACAGCTTCTCAACCTCAGTACACAGACGTGTACCGTAGGTCAAATAATAGTTTCCTCCCTTCCAAACTACCCACTCTCCTTTCGGTTCTCATCCCACTCATCCAGTACCTCCCTACCCCCGTGTTTTGGATACTTTCTTCTTTCTTGATGAAGAAGAAAGTTCTGGATAAAGACATTCAGATAACATTTTAGTTGTGCGGTGCTTTTCTGAGGGAGTATTGACACCAAAATAGAACTCACCTAGAAACAGAAACACTTAAACCAGAGACACGCATAATCCTTAAATACTGTGGGAATGAGTTCCTCACAGCAACTTTGCCCTGATGTGCACCTCTATTTATCATTTGCATTTTCTACTTTAAGGCTTCACTATAGTTTCCTTTGTGTTAGTCACATATATAGCACATACAGATATGTAGAAATGACAGAAAAGAAGTGAGAGACTTTATAGAATGCTTTGCATCCCTGCCCAGCCTCCCCATAAGTGTGCTAAGTCTTGGCTGACATGGGTGATACAACCCAAATCTGACCTCACATTTTTCAACTGGTTTTTCCCTTCAGAGGCTGTTTTATGGGAAAAAAGAAAGACTGCCCATTTAACTTCTCCAGATTTATTGAGATATAATTGAGATAAAAATAATACACTGATGTATTACATAATAATCACCACCATCATGTTAGCTAACATCTGCATTATGTCATCTAATATTCTTGCCTGGAAAATCCTATGAACAGAGCCTGGAGGGCTATAGTCCATAGGGTCACAAAGAGTCAGACATGAGTGAAGTGACTTAGCAAGCACACATGCATGATGAAAATATTTAAGATCTACTCTCTTAGCACCTTTGAAGTACTTAATTCAGTAGTATTAACTATAATCACAATATGGTACTTTAGATCCCTAGAGCCTCCTCATAACTGGATATTTATACTCTTTGGCCAACATCTCTTCTTTCCCATGCCCAGCCCCTGTGAGTTCAACTGTTTCATATTTCATATATAAATGATATCATATAGTATTTGTCTTTCTGTGTGACTTATTTCACTTAATGCCCTAAAATTCTGCTCATGTTGTCACAAATGTAAGAATGGCCTTTTCATGGCTGAATTATATTCCATTATATATATGTGTCACATCATCTTAATTCATCCATTGACAGACACTTAGCACTTAGATTGTTTTCATTTCTTGGTTATTGTATATAATGCTGCAGTGAGCATAGGAATACAGGTAGCTCTTCAAGATTCTGATTACATTGCCTTAGGCTGTTATACCTGGAAGTGGGATTGCTGAATCATATGATAAATTTTTTTTTTGAGATGCCTCCATAATGTTTCCCATAATGACTGCACCAACTTACATTTCCACCTACAGTGCACAAGTGTTCCGTTTTTTCCACGTCCTTGCCAGCACTTGTTATTTCTTGTCTTTCAGATGACAGTTATCCTAACAGTTGTGAAGTGGTATCTCAAGGTAGTTTTAATTTGCATTTTCCTGATGACTAGTAATGTTGAGTACCTTTACATACACCTGTTGGCTATTTGTGTGTCTTCTTTGGAAAATGTTTATTCAGTTCCTCTGCCCAGTTTTGAATCTTTTTTTTTTTTTTTGCTATTGAACTGTGTGAATTCTTTATATATTTTTTGGGTATTAAGCCCTATCAGGTATTTGATTTGCAAATGTTTTCTACCATTTTGTAGATTACTTTCACCCTTAATTTTAGATAACATTGTTGAATGGGATATTAAATTATTTAATCTCATGGAAAAACTTGCTGCCCTCTTTGGAGACACAGCATTGAAAGGTAAATAACTGTTAGTTCACAATAGACCCATATCAGTTCACTGGCTTGAATACCTATTCCTGGCCACTAAGTATCTGAAATTTTCCTTGATCTATATTCAGGCTATGACTCTTAAACACCAGGAAAAAGTACTCCATGGTACTTCTTTTGCAAGTAGTGAATTTGGTTATATGCCCTAGCTGTTCTATTGAGACTGTAGAGCTTGGCAACTCCTGAGCGTGTGCGTGTGCATAAACACACACACACACAGAAGAGAGAGAGACAAATGGATCTCTCTTTGACTTATATTTTCAGGGAATATTAACATGGAGCCCAGAGGTTACAGTAGGGATTTTGGTTTAGATTCAGAGAAAGATGGAGAAGCAGAGAAAGGTTTTCAGGCTTGTACAACCCTCTTGACTTCCCTTGTTTTAGATACTAGACATAGGAGGTAGGATTAAGTGGGGAGACCAGCTAGAGGAGGACTACTGCAATAGACAGATTGGATGCCAACTGCTACTTGGATCAAGATGGGTGAATCTTGAAAGAAAATGAATTCAGGGTAGACGAAAAAAGTAGCCCCCCAAAAGGCGGAGACAGGGTGAATGTAGTACTTGAAAGAAAGAGGAGCCAAGGAAACTACAGAATATATACTTTGATTAGAGAAAATAGGGCTTCATGCTTTCATGATTATGGTGAGATGACACTTAGTGGCATAGTGCTACCTGTAAATTGTCCAAAATGGGTTAAATCTAGAGAAAAACATTCCATGACTTTTTAAGGACCGTGTTTCTGTAGCAATGGAGTCCCCTGCAGCAAAATGGGCTGGGCTTCTGCCTGTCAATCGTGGTGCTGATAACATCTCACTTTGTTACCTCAGGAAGATCGCATCATCTTTCTGGATCTCTTTCTGTTTCATTTGCAAAAGCCAAATGACTGTACCAGGCTATCCGAGGTCCACCTCAGCTCAACATTCTGTAATTCTCTGTGCCTGTTACCTGATGAGGCAGATAACTCACTCTTCAGATGTAACTGAAGCTAATGGTAAAAATGTCACACAGATTATCAAATGGCTTTCTGTCAAAATGAGTTTGGGAAATATTTCAGAAATGAAAGTAAAATTATTTTAAAGCATTGCTAGTTCATTAATTGTAGACATTTCTAAAGGTCAGAATTTTAAGCCTCAGAAATAACTATTTACAAATAAGGTAACGTCAATAATATGTTTTTGTTTGAATAAATTACAATGTTTGTTTCCCCCCAAGAAAGACTTTCCTGGTGGCCTCTTTAGCTTAATTATAAACCATAAAGAAGAAATGTTGAGTTAAAATCAGAGGCATTAGTTTTGTACTGTTTCTGAATAAGAGATGAAAAGAAATCATTCCATATTCATTGATAGATTCTCCAGTTTGCACAGTTTATTAACTTAGTTCTATAATATTTATTTATGAAACATCAATCAAAGAGTTAAACTTTCTGAACAGAAGGATGTATTTTATGATCAAATTCAGCCTTCAATGAGTAATCTCAAAATAGTACAGTTGTTTTATCCTCCTGCTCAAGGATCTAATCACATATTTGCTAAGGAACTATTTTTTATAAATCATTCCATAGGTTGGCTGCTTACAAACTGTTAATTCTTTCATTCATTCAGTATACTATGTGCAAACACTATTTTATTTTTTATAAAAGAACAACTTTGAAAGCATTTATTGCTCTGATTACTTACAGGCAAAAATTACATATATTAAAACACTGTACTCGAGATTTTAAAAGTGAATTTGTTGTTGTTCAGTTGTTCAGTCATGTCTGACTCATTGTGACGCCGTGGACTGCAGCACACCAGGCTTCCCTGTCCCTCACTATCTCCCAGAGCTTACTCAAACTCATGTCCATTGAGTCGTGATGCCATCCAGCCATCTCATCCTCTGCTGTCCCCTTCTCCTCCTACCTTCAATCTTTGCCAGCATCAGGGTCTTTTCCAGTGAATCAGCTCTTCACATCAGGTGGCCAAAGTATTGGAGTTTCAGCTTCAGCATTAGTCCTTCCAATGAATATTCAGGGTTAATTTTCTTTAGGATGGACTGGTTTGATCTCCTTGCAGTCCAAGGGACTCTCAAGAGTCTTCTCCAGCACTACAGTTTGAAAGCATCAGTTCTTCGTTATGTATGAGGGATAGAACCACAAACAAAGTCCTTAGGCCTATGAAACACTGCAGTAGTCTGCTTCATGTTCACTTTATCCGTGTCAAGTAAACTATCTTTGAAGAAGCTAGAGTATGAGATTGTCTGCAGTTGTTTAGAAATGTAATTCTTAAACAGATCTTGCTGCTGCATGTGTTTAAATCCAATTATTGACTACTGCTTACCATTTTTTCCTTCTTTAGCTCTCAGCATTGCTATATAAGCTGAAATTTTAAATTAAGTTTTCATCAACAAGGATCTTTCATGTAGGCCAGTGGACTGTGTACATTTCAATAAATTGAGGTACTGTGGTTAAGAGTAAAGAAACTGGATTGGGAATCAAAAGTTTAAGCTCTGGCCCTGTCATGTATTATGGACTCAAGCAGTTTACTCACTTTGTCTGAGCTGAGGCCTCCTAAGTAAATTGGATGCCTTTTGAGGTTTTCTTAAGATTCTAGTGAAATGATGTATCCTGTTATTCTCACCTCTTAAAGAGCATGCTGAGATACTAACATTTAAAACACTAATTTTTAGTTTTAATAATAACAACCAAATTTGTGGTATATTTATAACATACTATATACACATTATAGAGAATGAGAAGATAAATAGCTTTTAATTAACTTGAAAATTTTAATCATCACATCTTTTTATTCATCAAACATGTTGAATCAGAGAAGTTCCCAAGACATATCAATTTACTTCTATTATCTTTAACTTCTGACTGACAGATCTGAACAGCACACTCAAAACAGAGCGTGGCAGAAAAGAAAATGTCTTTACCTATGTTTATCTGAAAGAGGATGAGCAAGGGTAATTCATTTTACAATGAGAGTCTTATGCATTCCAAATAGTGCAAACCACTTGTGGGGACATTCTTTTCATTTCGAGTGTGATTTTACCCTTCAGAGATTTACAAAAGGTGACAAAGGTGTTCCACAGGTACTACTGATTACTCATCAGGATGTATTAGGCTCAGTGAGATCATAAAATAAAGTGCTCACTGAGAGATTTTGAGAGTCTCAATAGAGAATGGAAAATGAACAACACTATCCCTACCAATAAGTTAAAGTGGTCTTTGAAATTTCCACAGTAAATTTAAAGACTCTAAGGGACAGAATAAAATAATGGCAGTGCCCAGGGCAGAATGAAGCATAGGTTACATGCTAAGAGCATATCAGTCATCTCAAGCAGAACCAGCCATCATTCTTAGTTGAATGTTAGCCTCATATTTTATTCTCTCTGTCTTCAAGTATGTCCCTGTTCTACTGTCTTACTAGGGAAAGTGTTTTATTTTAGAAAATCTACTTTAACTATTTGCAGGGAGGCATTTTATCTGTACCTATTTGGCATTCCTCGTAAATATTTGTTGCTGTTCAGTCACCATGTTTGACTCTTTGTGGTCTCATGAACTGCAGCACACCAGGCTTCCCTGTCCTTCACTTTCTCCCAGAGTTTGCGCAAATTCATGTCCGATTGGAGTTGGTGACGCTAACTAATTATCTCATCCTCTGCTGCCCCTTTCTCCTTTTGCACTCAATCTTTCCCAGCATCAGGGTCTTTTCCAGTGAGTCAACTCTTCTCATCAGGTCTTCGATATACAGACACTAATGCCTGAAAGAAGGAAAAAAAAAATAAATGTGATGGACCACATTATTAACTTGTGTTTCTTATTTTAAAATAAGTTGATTCCTGGTCATGTGATCCACACTTGAAAAGAGTTTATTAACTGTTCTGTTTGCTCGATGAAGTACTAGACATATTATGGATTTTGGAACTGCCATGGGAAATAGATTAGCATAGGTCAGCATTGAGTTGGCATTCAGAAACTGAATGAAGGAAAAACAAAACCAGATACAAATATCACAAATGATTATATTACTTTACATTGCTGTGTAAATAAACTAATCAAATGGAAGCAGTTGCATATAGAAACTAAGTAAATGTGTTTGGGGAAAGTTTCAGCTCATAAATTGATATATGATATATGTCTCACACCAACACTCTGAAGCCACTTCTTTCTCTCATGCACTAATGATTAAGTGCTCAGTGGCTGCACTTGGCAAACCATTTTGTCTCACGCAGCCATCCATCAATTTTGTGTAAGAGGAAAAGCAAAATTAGAACTCAACTATTATGCCATTGACAAAATAATACGTAGAGACCCACCAAAAATGTGATTAAAGAACAAAGGTGTGAGCAACCCAGTTCTGAAGACTGTCATCTCCACCACACATAAGCCTAGTTTAATATTTCAAAGAATAAATGCAGACAAGAGAATAAAGTGGGAGGTTTCCCTGGTGGTCCTGTGGTTAAGACTTTGCCTTCCAATGTAGGGGATGTGGGTTCAATCCCTTTTCGGGGAGTTAAGATTCCATATGCTTTGTGGCCAAAAAAGCAAAAAATAAAACAGAAGCAATATTGAAACATTCAATAAAGACTTAAAATGGTCCACATAAAAAAAATCTTTAAAAAAAGAGAATGAGGTGAAAATCATTGTTAAACAGCAGTACAACAATCTATGTGCTAAAAGGGTGAGGGGGTGGTTATTTTAAGAATATCTCATTATTGGAGTTGATACTATAGACTTAATCAAACTTGTTTCCTTAATAAATCTTAAATTAATATTTCTTTCTTCAAAGGACGAATAGAAGATAATCCGATAACATGTCCTAAAACACAAAAGTAGATAAATTTGCAGCTTCTTCCTGACTCTACTGTAGTGGATGTTGAGGTATACCAGATAGACCACCCGTTTAGAAGTAATGCACAAGATTTTTCTGCAGACGGGGGAGTTCGTGGCTTACAACCCTCCCTAAGAATTGTCTTCTGCCGAAGGGAATTTTCCCTCCAGAACAAGTGGAAGAGTAAAAGGGAACAAAACCTGAGCCCCTTTGCCTCAGTTTGGGAAGTTTCTTAGGTAGAATGCCAACCCCAGAACTCCCCAGGGAATCAGATCAGTCCTCTGTGGGCATCCTTTCATAGTCTGACTTTTCCTTCTGCCCCATCCTGCCTCCTTACCTCTCTTTCTGGTGTTTTTCTGAAGAGTGCTATTCCATATACCACGTGTAAACAAACGTCAGTCTCAGAGTTTACCTCCTAGGGCACTGACCTTGGCATTGGCCTCCTCTCTAATTAATGATAGTTTGAAAATGCATACACTCTAACAGGAAATTGGGAAATCTCTGCATTTTCTCATTACTTTACCATCATTTTATTAAATTACTTTGCTCATTGTCTCAAAAAGCCTTATACCACTTCCCACTTTCTCTTCTTTAGCAATCTTGATCAAATTTTGATCACATCAAGAATACAGGACACCAACTTTTTCTTTTCTAGATGCATGATTTAATAAGGACAGAAAATTTTGAAAGGTCATTGAATCCACTTGCAGTTCTAGTTTTCAAAAGCCAATAGACTATGAACATTCTATTCAGTCTTCCAAATTAGCATTAGTCATCCCTGTTCAAAATGTCCCTGTCTGACAGTTCATGCAGATTTATATTCCCAGACATAGGCTACTATGAAAATTAAGTTTAAAAGAAATGAACCAGGAGTTCTATCAGGAGCACTGCCAGTTCTATTAGGTGCAATTTGTATTTTTAAAAACAACTTAAATATACAAATAATTACCCAGCATCTAATAATGCTTACTGTCTAGTATGTATAACACTAAACACTTTCCCCATATTGTCCCTAAACCTCACCATGCGTGCACATGGTCTAAGTCACTTTCATATCCGACTCTTTTGGGACTCCATGGATTATAGCCCAGAGGCTCCTCTGTCCATGGGAATCTCTGAAGTGGGTTGACATGCCCTCCTCCCAGGGATCTTCCCAACCTAGAGATCAAACCTGTGTTTCTTACGTCTTCTGTATTGGCAGGTGAGTTCCTTACCACTAGTGCCACCTGGGAAGCCCAAACCTCATTGTAAACTACAAGTATTATTAGTATTATACAAAGAAAGAGACGTGAGTTTCATGACTTTTATGTAACTAGGCCATAATTGCGTGTTTTGTTAGTGGTAATTCTGAAGCCCATTGGCCAAAGGCCACCAAGGACACATCTATAGTCATACAATGTCAAGTTTATTTAGCTTGGTGTAGCAAGGGAGACGGAGAAGGCAATGGCACCCCACTCCAGTACTCTTGCCTGGAAAATCCCATGGACAGAGGAGCCTGGTGGGTTGCAGTCCATGGGGTTGTGAAGAGTCGGACACGACTGAGTGACTTCACTTCCATTTTTCACTTTCATGCCTTGGAGAAGGAAATGGCAACCCACTCCAGTGTTCTTGCCTGGAGAATCCCAGGGGCGGTGGAGCCTGGTGGGCTGCCTTCTATGGGGTCACACAGAGTCAGACACGACTGAAGTGACTTAGCAGCAGCAGCAGCAAGGGAGAACACTCCACAGGCCAGCCTTGGGACTTTCTCAAGCTGAGGAAACAGTGAGAAGCTTTTACAGGGTACTGGAGATTGGTTTGAGTGGTTCTAAAATGAGTTGTACAAACAGATTATCAGTTAAGACTGGTAGAGTGAGAGAAGCAGGAGGTATTTACTGATTGGTTATGGGCTGTTGGTGTATGTGTTTAGTCTTGCAGTCATGTCTGACTCTTCGTGACCCCATGGACTGTAGCCTGCCCGGCTCCTCTGTCCATAGGGATACTCCAGGCAAGAATACTGGAGTGGGTTGCCTTATCCTCCTCCAGGGGATCTTCCCAACCCAGGGATTGAACCAAGGTCTCCCACATTGCAGGCGGATTCTTTACCATTTGAACCACCATTAACCACAGGGAAATGTTACCTAGTTTTCTTTTATCTAAATCTGTTATTGTGACATATGAGTAATACTCTTTAAAGGGCCCATCAAGCAGTTTCTCAGTTGACCTAAACCCCATAGCCACCATCTGAAAGCTGGACATGAGCCCATTTTATCTTTTCAGCTCCATCATGCTGCCTTCAATCTCGGCAAAAATTCTAGAACATGGGTGAAGTAAAACATTTTCTTTAACATTTAAAACTTAATTTAAAATAATGTATAATGTCTATTGATGTGAGCCTCACCTCAGCTTTCTCTTTAGTGAAGTAAGAATGTAACTTTTTCCTTCTCAGAATTGGATATTATTTTCTACAGTTAGATATACTGATCAGCAGAGTTTTTTTTAAAGAAATTTTAGGATTAGACAGCAGAAAATAGAAATGTGGAAGGACAGGAAAACAAGAATGAGAAGTTGATTTTTAATATCACATATAGTTAAGAATTACTTTGCCAGCAAAGGTCCATGTAGTCAAAGCTATGGTTTTTCCAGTGGTCTTGTATAGATGTGAGAGTTGGACCATAAAGAATGCTGAGCACTGAAAAATTGATGCTTTCAAACTGTAGTGTTAGAGAAGACTCTTGAGAGGCCTTTGGACTGCAACGAGATCAAACCAGTCCATCCTAAAAGAAATAAATCCTGAATATTGCCTCCCTGATAGCTCAGTTGGTAAAGAATCTGCCTGCAATGCAGAAGACGCTGGTTCGATTCCTAGGTTGGGAAGATCCCCTGGAGAAGGGAACGGCTACCCATTCCAGTATTCTGGCCTAGAGAGTTCCATGGACTGTCTAGTCCATGGGGTCTCAAAGAGTCAGACTTGACTGAGTGACTTTCAGTTTCATTTCATTTTCAGTCATTGGAAAGACTGATGCTGAGGCTGAAGCTCCAGTACTTTGGCCACCTGATGCCAAGAGCTGACTCATTAGAAAGAAACCCTGATGCTAGGAAAGACTGAAGAGACGGTGACAAGAGAGGATGGGATGGTTGGATGTCATCACTGGCTCAATGGACGTGATTCTAAGCAAGCTACGGGAGGTCGTAAGGGATCGAAAGCCTGGCATGCTGAAGTCTGTAGGGTTGCAAAGAGTTGGACATGACTGAGCAACTGAAGAAGAGCAGAATAGGAATTACTGACAGTTTTTAAGGTAGAAAATGAAATCATAAAAATACTAGTGGAATGAATTTGGGAAACTATGAAAAGGAAAAGACCTCAAACCCATAAATGGGGCTAAGGCCTGTATAATACAATGCACTTTTTAAATGTTAGATGTTAGAGAGCTCTGATATTAATTTTATTTGAACAATACAGTAGTGGAAAATGGTTCTGATGTCTTGAATCTGACTGAACAATCAGTGTTTGCTCTTTTGCAAAGGGGAAAGTTGAACTGATCTGCTTTAGAGCCACTGATCTTAAAGGATGACATTTCTGCCCTTCTCACTTTCTCCTAGACCTTGTCAAGCAGAACATGAGTGATTTTGCATGCTTGTTATAACATTGCATAGTTTTGATTTACTGTGCAAGTGAGAGACAGTCCTCGCCTCTATTCATCACTGTGGCCACTGCAGAAGGTTAGCATTGGTGATGTAAAGACAGTGTGTCCTGTTCTGGAGCTTAATCTGGTAACATAGCTTGACAAAGACTGTTTTCAAACACATAAGGTTAATTTTGCTAAAGTCGGGATGACTGACTTAGGAGCTATTATGGTTACCTGTTGCCCTGATAAACTCCCCTACAGCTTAGTGAATTAAAATAACAACCACTTTAATATATCTCCTGCTTTGAAGGTTAAAAATTCAGATAGGGCTCATCCAGACAGTCCTGCTCCCCATGGAAGTGGTTTGGGTCACTGATCAGTATCCAGTTGGCTGAACCCAACTGGAGGGTCTGAGACTGTTACACTTACATGCCTTATTTCTTGGTGGGGATTGCTGGAGTCCTGAGTTTAGCTGGGTTTCTTTTGCTGTGTAGTTTTAGGGCCTCACCATACGCTATCTCTGTATCTCTACCAGTCTCTGTTAGACTACTTACATGGATGTATGGGGCTCCCAAAGACCACAGTGGAAGCTGCCCACAGTCTTAAAAGCTGAACCTAGAACTAGCATAGTTTCCCTTGTGCCAAATTCTATTTGTCAGTTGTCATCTGCCAGCCCAAATTAAGGGGCAGGGCCACGAGACCCTGATTCTTAATGGGGAGAGTGCCAAAGCATTTGTGGTCATATTTAGTTTGTGATGGGAGAGTGGGAAGTTGGGTGAAGCTCCACTCATTGCTGTCTCAAACCTGGCAGGACCTCTTCCCACACAAGTAGAATCTATTTGTTTATTACCATCTGACACATCAACCCTGAGGGAACCAAGGATGCTAGAAACACCATACACACTGAGTGGTACCCATCAGGAGGCCGCTAGTATTTTTTGCTGAAAATATGTTGTTGGAGCTTATCAAGAAATGTAGCTTGTAAGCAATTTTAGAGTGCTCGTATTTGCCAACTCTCAAAAACAACTAAACTGACTATAATGTAGACGGTTGAAACTAGTGGGAATGTCTAGGATAGCAGTATATATTTAAATGGTATGTGAACTCTGCTTTAAAATTTTGTAGATCAGATAACATACATATTTTAATTTTATGAAGATAAGCATTACCAATTTCAATTCTGCAAAGAAACTGGATTCTCAAATGAGATTTTTTTAAACAAGCAACATGTTTTCTTTTGAATATTTTTTTTACTTAAAGATGTGTCCAAACCTAGAGTCTTATTATTGACAAATGTACTTATTTACACAAAATTATATTTATAATACATATATAATGATTAGTTGAAATAAGCAGTAAATACCATGTGTTCTTATTTTTAATCAATAATTCATTAATGAGGACATCAGTGTAAATGATGAACATCTTTTTTCAAAACCTTTTTTATTGTGGAAAATTTCAGACATACACAAAAGTGAAAGGAGTAGTGTAATAAATCCCCACAAGTCCATTAATTAGCTTCAAGAATTATCAACACATGAACAATCTCATCTCATCTATGTGTCACTTTTTAGTGCGGTAGGTTTTATTGATTATTTACTTTTAAATAAAGCAATGTGTATATGTCCATCCCAGACACTTAACTATCCCCCCGGGTGAGTTCTCTAAATCTGTGAGTCTGTTTCTGTTTTGTAAGTAAATTCGTTTGTATCAATTTTTTTAGATTTCACATACAAGAAATATCATACTACGTTTCTCTTTCTCTAAGATTTCATTTAGTGTGACAGTGTCTAGGTCCATCAATGTTGGTGTGAATGGCATTACTTATTCTTTTTAATGACTGAATAACATTCCCTTGTATATATGTACCACAATTTCTTTATCTATTCCTCTGTTGATAGACATTTAGGTTGCTTCCATGTCTTGGTTATTATAAACACTGTTACAATGACTATTGGGATTCAGTTATCCTCTTGGACCATGTTTTTCTCCAGATATATGCCTGAGTAAGATTGCATGATCATAAAGTAACTCTATTTTTATTTTTATAAGGAATCTCCATACTGTTTTCAGTAGTGGCTATACGAATTTACATACCCAATAGTATAGGAGAGTTCCCTTTCACCAAATTCTTTCCAGCATTTATTGTTTGTGGACTTTTTGATGATGGCAATTCTGACTGGTTTAAGATGATATCTCATTGTAGGTTTATTTACATTTCTCTAAAAATAACAGAGGAATAAAATGGGAAAGACTAGAGATCTCTTCAAGAAAATTAGAGATACCAAGGAAATAGTTCATGCAAAGATAGGCACAATAAATGACAGAAATGATATGGACTTAACAAAAACAGAAGATATAGAGAAGAGGTGGCAAGAATATACAGAAGAACTGTACAAAAAAGATCTTAATGACCTGGATAACCATGATGGTATTATTACTTGCAGTCAGACATCCTGGAGTGTGAAGTCAAATGGACCTTAGGAAGCATCACTATGAACACGATAGTGGAGGTGATGGAATTCCAGCAGAGCTATATCAAATCCTAAAAGATGATGCTATGAAAGTGCTGCACTCAATATGCCAGCAAACTTGGAAAACTCAGCAGTGGCCACAGGACTAGAAAAGGTCAGTTTCATTCCAATACAAAAGAAGGACAATGCCAAAGAATGATCAGACTGCCAGACAATTGCTAGCAAGGTCATATGCTAGCAAGGTCATGCTCAAAATCCTCCAAGCTATGCTTCAATAGTACATGAAGCAAGAACTTCCAGATGTTCAAGCTAGATTTAGAAAAGGCAGAGGAACAAGAGATCAAATTGCAACACCCGTTGGATCATAGAAAAAGCAAGAGTATTGCAGAAAAACATCTACTTCTGCTTCATTGACTATGCCAAAGCCTTTGTGTGGATCACAACAAACTGTGGAAAATTTTAAAGAGACAGAAATACCAGACCACCTTATTTGCCTCCTGAGAAACCTATGTGCAAGTCAAGAAGCAATGGTTAGAACCTAGAATGGAACAACAGACTGGCTCCAAACTGGGAATGGAGTGTGTCAAGGCTGTATTGTCACCCTGTTTATTTAACTTCTCTGCAGAGTAAGTACATCATATGAAATGCCGAGCTGGATGAATCACAAGCTGGAATCAAGATTGCCGGGAGAAATATCAATAACCTCAGATACACAGGTGACACCACCATTTTGGCAGAAAGCAAAGAGGAACTAAAGATCCTCTTGATGAAGGTGAAAGAGGAGAGTGAAAAAGCTGGCTGAAAACTCAACATTCAAAAACTGATGATCATAACATCCAGTCCCATCACTTCATGGCAAATAGATGGGGAAACAGTGTCAGACTTTATTTTCTTGGGCTCCAAAATCACTGAGGACAGTATCTACAAGAGCCATGAAATTAAAAGATGTTTGCTCCTTGAAAGAAAAGCTATGAGAAACCTAGACAGCATATTACAAAGCACAGACATTACTTTGCCAACAAATGGCTATATAGTCAAAGGTATGATTTTTCCAGTAGTCATGTATGGATGTGAGTGTTGGACCATTAAGAAGGCTGAGCACCGAAGAACTGATGCTTTTGAACTGTGGTGTTGGAGAAGACTCTTGACAGTCCCTTGGACTGGAAGGTCAAACTAGTCAATCCTGAAGGAAATCAAAGCTGAATATTCATTAGAAGGACTGATGCTGAAGCTGAAGCTCCAATATTTGGGCCACCTGATTAGAAAAGCAGACTCGTTAGAAAAGACCCTGACGGTGGGAAAGGAAGGCAGGGGGAGAAGCTGAATGACAGAGGATGAAATGGTTGGATGACATCACCGACCCGATGGACAAGAGTTTGAGCAAGCTTGGGAGATGGTGAAGAACAAGGAAGCCTGTCATGCTGCAGTTCGTGGGGTCGCAAAGAGTTGGACACGACCGAGCGACGGAACAACAGCAATTAGTGACGTTGAACACCTTTTCGTGTGTTTCTCGGCCATCTCTATGTCTTCTTTGGAGAAATGTCTGTTAAATCTTCTGCCCATTTTTTTTTGGATTTTTTGTTTGTCATGATGATACACAGCCACATGTGAGTGTGTTAGTTGCTCAGTTGTGTCTGACTCTGCAACACCCTGGACTGTACTATTTCATGAGATTTAAACAGCCTCTCAATTCACTTGATAAACATTAACTGAGCCCCCACTCTTGTCAGACTCTTCTATGAGTGTAATGATGAACAAGATGAATGAACCTCCATTGTCCAGAAGCTCACATTGTACTAGAGGGAGAGGCATTAAATTAGTAAATAAGAGCATACAATTTGGAATTAGTGCCCTAAAATTTAATTCAAGGTAAAGGAGAAAGATAGGTAGAGGGGGCAGGGATACTCTTATACATCACATGATCAATCAGGTCCTTTCTAAGGAGGTGAGGTTTAACAGGGCTAAATAAATACAAAGAGTAGACTCTGTGTGATCCTGCCCTTCCCCATTATCTTTTCTCCCCTGACTAAAGTCTTGTATGGCACTAATTGATATCATATAACTATATATGTTATGATATCATATATGATTTTATTGTCTGCTCCCTTGAATAGAATGTGAATCTCAAAACTTAAGGATAGCAGATGCTGAGTCAGTCTTATCCATCATTACGTTTCTAAAGGGTATATTATAAATGTATCTATCTCTAAATCTATCCAGTTCTCCAGATGAGATGGCAAGGGCTCTTAAGTTACCAGATGTCTTAACCCAAATCTTAAAACCTAGTAAATAGAATGAGGAGGTAGAAGGAAGGAAATGAACATGTGCTGAGGGTTAATATGTGCCAGATATTACAATAGATACTTATCTAAGTCTATGATCTAATATAATCCATAAAGCAACTGCGATAGGCTGAATGTTAGTGTCCAAAGCCTCCACATCCTAATCCCTAGGACTTGTAGAGGATGCCTGATAACAGAAAGAGACCCTATAGATGTGATTTATCTAGGGACCTTGGGAAGAAGAGACCATTGGATCATCCAGATGGGCTGTAATCACAGGGATCTGATAAGAAGGAGGCAGGAGATTTGAGAGAAAGCAGATGTTTAATTTGGAAACAAGATCGAGGTGATGTAAGGAAGAGCTATGAGTCAATGAATTCAGGTAGCCTTTAGAAGCTAGAAAAAGTGAACAAATGGACAATTCCTAGGAGCCTCTAGAAAGAATGAGCCATGTCAACACCAAGACTTTAGCCCAATAAAATTGATTTGAAACTTCTAGTCTCCAAAACTTTTTTTTAAGATAATGAATCTGCATTGTTTTAAGCCATCACGTTTGTGGTAGGTTGTTATAATGCTCACAGGACATGAATACAGCAGCCCAGCTGGGGAACTCAGGTAAAGGTTAGGTACCCTGTTCAGTATCACAACACCTCTTTGTTGTTTGAAAGAGAGTTAAGTGTTCTGTGCTCTTAGTGCTCCAAAGTTTTTCGTCAGAGGCAGAAATCGCTCCCATGTTTCAGACTGTCAAGTAGTTACAAGTAATTCACAAGGCACTTACAAAAAGTTGGTATGGCAAGTGTCTGGTTTTGTTTTGCTGCGGTTTTTTGATGGGAAAATATGTATTCCTTTTAGGTTTCACAAGCTCAGCATCAAATACAGGTCTTCCATACCAGAGGCCACCTACTCCAACAGAACAGCAGCTCTTTATGAATTAGACATTCAGCCACATTCTTCAACGCTAAAGTGCCCTGCTTCCATCTCTGCAAAATGAACCTAGCACTTTCAACAAGGTAATTCTACCATGATTGTGCAGCAGTAACAATGTTTATTGGGGTGTAAGATCATTCCATAGTGCTTTCAGCTTAGAATGAGTATCAGTATCAGCGGGATGAGATAGCTGAAAAGTCTGTGACAATAATTCTTAAGAAGGAGGCCTTCAAACTAATGTACAGCAACTGCTCTCCTATTTTGGAGGTAAGTGAGGACCGTGGTCCATGTGGCTTATATTTGGTGTGTCATCCTCCAGTCAGGTTCCTTGTGTTCAATGGGCTCGCCTTCTCTGAGCCGTCATTATTGCTTTGATAAAATATAACAGGAGGAGGTCTACCATCTGCTTCTTCCTGTTCATTTAATGCGGTTCTCTTGACCCTCACACTCATACTTCATTCAGTCTGAATAAGATCTAGAAACAAATAATTCATCTGGGTTTTGAGCCGTGAGCTCTGAAGAGAATACTAGGGCATGGAGGCTCTTTCCTTCCAAGATAAGGTGACCCATGCAAAGCGTATAGAGACAGTGCCTTAAAGAAAAGCAGACCGTGCTACACCATGGTTGAATGCTTAGGAGTCACAGAAACTCACAGGCTTATCTTGTGGGTTTCCTTGGAGTAGAGCACAAGACACTGCTTAATTGAATCCCTCCAGGGTAGATGCCTGAATGTAATGAAAGCTTTGGGCTTCCCTGGTGGCTCAGTGGTAGAGAATCCGCCTGTAAAGCAAGAGACCCAGGTTTGATCCCTGGGTTGGAAAGATCTTCCGGAGAGGGAAATGGCAACCCACTCCAGTATTCTTGCCTGGTGGAGGAACCTGGCGGGCTGCAGTCCATGGGGTCGCAAAGAGTCGGACATGTCTGAGTGACTAAGCACAGCACAAGCAGCTGAAAGAGGAAAGCTGCCAAGAAGAGATTCCCAGAGCCCAGCACCCACAATACGATCCTATGCATTGTGGAGATGCATACTCCGCTCCAAGCCTTCTGAAAAAATCCACACAGTGTGCCCGAAAACAGCAACCATACAGGAATGCTGTCATGAAAGAAAACGAAGGCCAGACTACAGAAATAGGAGAAAAGACTTTTGCCCTTTTTCATTCAATTCCTCTTTTCTCACCTCAATCCAAGAGGAAGCAGGAAAGGAAGGAGGAGAAGGATGAGGGAAAGTGAAAGATAAGTGAAAAATGCCCTTTCTCATAGGAAGCCTTTGAGCCGTGGGCCAGCCTTGAATTGTAGAGAAGAAAGAGGCTCTGAATGGAATTTGAGATTGGAGCTGTGATTTAGACTAGATTGAACTTTTGGAGAAAGTTGACTGAGAGTGAGTCATAATAACTGAAGAGGAAATAGAAGTCACTTGGAAGTTACGAGATTTGCATAATGTGCTCTTAGGGAGCAGGGAAGGTTGATCAAAAAGCAATGATAAGTGGAATACTTGGTTAAAAATAGACTTCCAGAACACATTTCCGTCAAATTTAGTTCACTCAATAAACCAGTTAACCTCAAATGATGTAGGGTGCGATAGTTAGGCCTTGAGAGCAGACCTCCCGTCTTACTTTCAGGTTTTCTGCATCATAGCATACATAACCTGATGTCTAATATGCTCAGAAATCACCCTAACATGAGAATTTAGTCTCTCATGTCTCTCCATTGAATGTGCCTCTGTAATATATTGTAAAAAGCAGTGATGTGGGGCTTCCCAGGTGGTATGTGTTAGTTGCTCAGTCATGTCTGACTCTTTGTGACCCCATGGACTGTAGCCTGCAGGGCTCCTCTGTCCATGGGGATTCTCCAGGCAAGAATACTGGAGTGGGTTGCCGTTCCCTTCTCCAGGGGATTTTTCCCAACCCAGGGATCGAACCCAAGTCTTCCACACTGCAGGTGGATTCTTTACCAGCTGAACCACTGTTCAGTTCATGGACAGAGGGGCCAAGTGGACTGCAGTCCATAGGGCCACAAAGAGTCGGACATAGCTGAAGAGGCTTAGCACACAGTACTATTAGTGATCATTGTTCAATTCTATTCCTGCCTTACAGAATCAGATTAACTTTAGATTTCCTTGGTAGGTGTTTTTTTCATACTATTGTTTTAGTTTCTGGTTTGTGTAAGTTGCCACACTTTGTTCTTGCTTGGAAACTTTTCCATTGTTTCATGTAATAGTAAAGTAGGAGAGAGACATGGGATGATAAGAAATTATAAAGTGTATTTCCAGGAGCAAAATTTGCAGTATCTTTGAAAACACAAAGACAATATTTGTGTTTCTTTAGGGTTTATGCTTCTAATCGAAGGAGAGAAGGAGTAAAGGAAACATTATTTTCTAAATGGTTCTTGAAAAATTTAAGGTGTCTTGAATGTCAACCAGTAAAAGACTGTCAATTTAAATTAATCATGGTTATATGAAATAGAAAATAATATTGGGAAAAGTAAAGCCTATGTTTAGTCATTGAGTGGCCTAAGGACATTTAGAAGATAAATAAAAGCATCCTCTAAATCTGAGACAAATTTAAACACTATATATTAGTAAAGCTATTATACAAACTGGCTTTTAAGAAGGAAAGCTCTCTTCCTTATCCTGTATTACTTGGAAATTTTAAGAGCCAGCATGTCTCAACTTTTCATTTCTGCTTTAAATCTTATTCCCCCACCAAAAAAAAAAAAAAAAATCCAAGGCATTTAAATCGAAATATGTCAGATTTAAGGATGGAATTTTCTCTCTATTTTCGTTAAATGTCGTGAAAAGCATATTTGTCCATCAAAATGTTTTGAGCCTACTATATATGTGTCATTATAGAATGATAAAGGTCTATTCTTTTCCCTGTTATAAAATAAGCCATTCAGCAAGAGTAAGGTTGTCACATCTGGCTGGGATCTTAGGGCCCACTGGTTGAATTCTATCATCCAATATTTCTCATCTGAAAAGTTACAGTTTGAATCAGTGACCATTTCTGCTGACTCTTATCCAGTATACCCATTCTTTCTGGAGAGCATCTGTCCTTTTAAATTTGGCTTAAAATAGCATACACATTCTTCCCCCTACTCCAGACCCCTCACCCCAAACTACAAAATAAACTTTGGAATAATTTTATCTTTCCATTTTTCAAAGTTCACAGCTGTTTTGCTTTGTGAAGTACCTTTCCCGTTCCATTTTCTTGTCTCTGCATTTCTTCTGCTCTAAACCTTAACTCAATAATTCACACATTGGGCATCTATGGACGATACTGTGGCCTAGAAGCTGGGGCCCGTTGTAGGAGAAATAGGGCAATCTGTGGAAAGATAGCAAGCTAGAGAACTTAGTTTGACCCATTTCCCAGTCACTCAGTAGGCTTACAAGGTTGCATTGTAGTTTGTGTCAGATTAGCTATTTGTATCAGCATGAAAATAAGATGATTTTGACCATGTTTCCATGATTACTGCTGAGTTAGATAGGGGAGGCTACAGTGCTTTAACAATAGACCCTGAATATAATGGCTGAAAAAAGAGATATTACAAAATTAGTTTTTTTCTTCACAATAGTCTAGGACAGCACTTCTCAAAGTATGAGAACTGTAAGGGAGGTAGATTCTTGAGCCCCTCTCTACTTGCTGTCGCTTCAGTTGTGTCCGACTCTTTAGACTCCATGGACCATAGCCTGCCAGGCTCCTCTGTCCATGGAATTCTTCAGGCAAGAATGCTGGAGTTGGGTTGCCATGCCCTCCTCCAGGGGATCTTCCCAACCCAGGGATCAAACCTGTGTCTCTTATGTATCCTGCAATAGCAGTTGGGTTCCTTACCACTGGGAAGCCCCACTGTAGATGTACTGAATCAGAAACTCTCGTCTAGAGCGCCAGCAATGTATGTACAATTTCCAGATATTTCTGATGTACATTAAAATCTGTGGGACAATTTTCCAACCCAGGGAGATATATGTTTATGATAGTGAAAGGGGATATCTCTGCTTTACTAAGTCATTCAGAGACCCAAGTTGATGATATCTCTGCCATCTTCAACTTGCCCTCATGAAACGGGTAAGAAAACAGAGCAGAGTATATGGGAAGTTTCTTTATCTCTCTCTTTTTTTTTTTAGGTGCAATCTTTTTTTAATTGTTATTGGAGTATAGTTGCTTTGCCTTCCCAGGTGGCTCAGTGGTAAATCTTCCTGCCAGTGCAGGAGACACAAGAGATGTGGGTGGATCCCTCTGATGGGTAGATCCCTTGGAGTAGGAAATGGCAACTTGCTCCTGTGTTCTTGCCTGGAAAATTCCATGGACAGAGGAGCCTGGCAGGCTACAATCCATGGGGGTCACAAAAGAGCTGGACATGACTGAGCAGCTGCACACACACATAGTTACTTTACAGTGTTATGCTAGTTTCTACTGTAAAGAAAAGTGAATCAGCTACATGTATACAAATCCCATCTCTTTTGGATTTCTTTCTCCTTTAGATCACCACAGAGCACTGAGTAGAGATTCCTGTGCTATACAGTATACTATCCTTAGTTATTTATTTTATATATTATATCAATAACATATATATGTCAATCCCAATCTCCCAATTTATCCCACCTCCTCCTTCCCCACTTGGTATCCATATGTGTCTTCTCTTTTTCTGCACTGTAAATAAGATAGTCTATACTAATTGTTTCAGATTCCACATATATGTGCTGATATATGGTATTTGTTTTTGTCTTTCTGACTTACTGCACTCTGTGTGAGAGTCTCTAGATGCATCCACATCTCTACAAATGACCCAATTTCATTCTTTTTTATGGCTGAGTAGTATTCCATTGTGTATATGTACCACATCTTCTTTATCCATTCCTCTGTTGATGCACATTTGGGTTGTTTTCATATCCTGGCTATTGTAAATAGTGCTGAAATGACCATTGGAGAGCATGTGTCTTTTTGAATTATGGTTTTCTCTGGTTATATGCCCAGTAGTGAGATTACTGGGTCTCATGGTAGCTCTGTTTTTAGTTTTTCAAGGAACCTCTGCACTATTCTCTGGGCTTCCTTGGTGGCTCAGTGGTAAAGAATCTGCCTGCACTGCAGGAGATGCAGGAGACACAGGTTCGATCCCTGGGTCAGCAAGATCCCCTGGAGGAGGTCCTGGAAACCCACTCTAGTATTCTTGTCTGGATAATCCCATGGACAGAGGATCCTGGTGGGCTACAGTCCATAGGGTCCCAAAGAGTCAGACACAACTGAAGCAACTTAGCACCCATGCATGCATACTTCTCCATAGTGGCTTTATCAATCTATATTCCCACCATTTCAAGAGGGTCCATTTTCTCCACATCTGCTCCAGCATTTATTGAGTGTAAATTTTGTGATGATGGCCATTCTGACCAGAGTGAGGTGATGTGTCATTCATAGGACCATTGTAGTGCCTCTTACTTACCTTTCGAGGAATTTCAGCAAGTGGTCACTGCCAATTTTAAGAAAGGCTGAAAAATGTAATATAACTGGGTATCATATATCCAGCTGCTATTAAAGAAGGGAGAAGAGATTTTGGTGGATGGTCTTGGCAACAATCACATAATTATTTTTGTACAATTGGGTTTACGGGTGATAGGTTTTATCTTTCTTTTCTCTTTAATGTTACATTCCTATTGATGTTCCTTTCACTCAGGTACTTTAATTCTGGCATCGTACAGGAGTATTGCATCATGGGAGCACAAGTAAGAGGGCGATTAAAGAAAGAGTAAGCAGTTAGCAGTGCCACATGCTGCTGAGAAATCGATGAAACGAGCACGAAAAATATCCCCTAGATTTGGCAAAATGGAAGTCCTTGATGACCTTAAGAAGGATTGTTCCGTAAATAAATGGTACATAGCTATGTTGGCATAAAGTATGCTAGTAGATGCATAGGAGGGGAGAAAATGAAGACAGCAAAACAAGTAATTTATTTTAAAGACCAACTGTGGAGTGGCAGAGAGAGAAATGTAGTAAGGATGATATAGGATAGAAGCCTAGGATGACTCCATGTTGATGGAAAAGTTCTAGTTGAGAAGGTATGGTTAAATATTAAGGAAAGCGAAGTTAGATAATATTCCTGATAAATTATAATGGGGTCTAAACACACAGATGGGAGGAGTTGCCTTAGATAAGAAAAGAAAAACTTCCTCTAATGTAATAGGAAAGATGGAGACATACCAGGAAAGAGAAGAAAATTTGAATCAATTATTGGGGAAACTGAGAGAGGAAGTTTCTAGAGTAATGCAGATGGACTGCTGAGCCGTATGAAAGCTCATACTGATTGAAGCTACTTTGCACAAATCTACAAATCATTATAATAGCCTGTTAATGTTATATTGCATTGCCATATTAATTTGGATGCTATCAACCCTAAAACTTACATTTATTGAAGTGTCTGTTAATTTTTTAAAAACAATAAAAAACTGACCAAGAGTAGGAAAATCTTTTTTTTTTTTTTTCTTTTTTGCCTAACTCTGCTTAATTAATCTGTGGTAAGAATTCCTTAGTCAGCAGGCTTCTTACAAATATAACACTTTGTGAAATTCAGTAACTCTCTCAAGACTTCAAAATGCTCACTCAGATGGAAGGTTTTTAAGAGTTGACATCATTTATCCATATTTTATTGGAATTTTAGAAAATTCTGAAAAGAATCTCGTCAAATGAACCAGTATTTCATGTTTATTAAAATGTAACTAAGAAAATTGAGTGCCTCATTTAAACATCCCATTTATGTGCCAGGAAGTAGGGGGAAAAAAAAAGGCCTTTGTCAATCATTAGACTTTTTAAAAAATGGAATCTGCCTATAAACTGTGAAGGGACTTGGATATTTATCCAAGGTCAGGTTGTTTCAGCCTTGTAACCTGGCTGCTGTCAGCTTCTGGGTGTAGGATTCATTTTGCGGGAGCCCACCATGTTGCCCTGGAAAGTTAACTTCCCTTTCCAGGCCCTTACAGTCTGGGTCATATCGCATCACCCTAATAATGGCAAGTACCAACTTGCTCCATGGGAGAAAAGCTATGACAAACCCAAACAGCATATTAAAAAGCAGAGGCATTACTTTTCCAACAAAGGTCCATATAGTCAAAGCTACGGTTTTTCCATTAGTTATGTGTGGATGTGAGATTTGGACCATAAAGAAAGCTGAGTGCCAAAGAATTGTTGCTTTTGAACTGTGGTGTTGGTGAAGACTCTTGAGAGTCCCTTGGACTGTAAGGAGATCCAACCAGTCCATTCTGAAGAAAGTCAACCCTGTATATTCACTAGAAGAATCGATGTTAAAGCTGAAGCTCCAATACTTTGACCACCTGATGCAAAGAGCCGACTCTTTTGAAAAGACCCTGATGCTGGGAAAGATTGAAGACAGGAGGAGAGGGTGATGATGGAGGATGAGATAGTTGGATGGCCTTACTGACTCAATGGACATGAGTTTGAGCAAGCTCTGGGAGATGGTGAAGGACAGGGAAGCCTGGCGTGCTGCAGTCCATGGGGTCGCAAAGAGTTGGACATGACTGAGTATACAGCAACAACAACCAGACATCTGGGCTTCCCTCATGGCTCAGGCGATAAAAAATCTGCCTGCCAATGCAGGAGATGTGAGTTCTATTCCTGGGTTGGGAAGATCCCCTGGAGAAGGAAATGGTAACCCACTCCAGTATTCTTGCCTGGGAAATCCCATGGACAGAGAAGCCTGGTTGGCTACAGTGTATGGGGTTGCAAAAGAGTCAGGCACAACTTCACAACTAGACAACAACAACCAGACAGCAAAGGATAACCCTTCTGCTCATGATTCAAATCCGCCCATCCTCACGAGCCTTGTAAACCTGACTGTACCTTGCCTGCCAAAGCTACCTGTATGGCTGTCACCCCCTCGCTGGTTGCAGCTCCCTGAGTGGCCCTGCCCAGCGGCCAGCTCTCCTCAGTCGCATTAAGTAACAAAGTGTTCAGCCTTTCATCTGCATGAATCAGTGTGTCGTATGCCACCATCAAAAGAATTCTTCAAGTCTTATAAAACAATTGGGCTTCCCTGGTGGCTCAGAGGTTAAAGCATCTGCCTGCAATGTGGGAGACCAGGGTTTGATCCCTGGGTCAGGAAGATCCCCTGGAGAAGGAAGTGGCAACCCACTCCAATATTCTTGCCTGGAGAATCCCATGGAGGGAGGAGCCTGGTAGGCTACAGTCCGTGGGGTTGCAAAGAGTCGGACNCTCAGAGGTTAAAGCATCTGCCTGCAATGTGGGAGACCAGGGTTTGATCCCTGGGTCAGGAAGATCCCCTGGAGAAGGAAGTGGCAACCCACTCCAATATTCTTGCCTGGAGAATCCCATGGAGGGAGGAGCCTGGTAGGCTACAGTCCGTGGGGTTGCAAAGAGTCGGACACGACTGAGCTACTTCACTTCACTATGAAACAATTGGCACTGTGGTCAAAACCATTGACTTTTGGATAACTTCTTGGGAGACCACTCCTGGCCCACTAATTGGCTCCAGACCAAGGAGAGAGCAGTTTGGGAATGGAATTTGAGCTTGAGCTTTAGTTCTGAAGCCGAGGCCCTTTGAGCTATGCTTTCCAGGCCAGAAGATTCTGCAGGTCTGCTTGTAGTCACAGTCTGTGTTTGCCAGAGACCTGTTCCAGGGGATTCTTCTTGTCGGTGGTGGTAGTTTCTTTATTATTGTTTGGGGCAGAATTCTGGTTGGTCTGTGTGTTTCATGGGGCCCCTGTGCAGGGAGATGTTGATTGGGCTCCCCCATAGGAGAGACCACCCCATAAGAGAGAAATGGCAGCTGGGTCTCATTTTGGTGTTGATGAGTAGGGGTAGAAACTACTTGTCTTTGCTGCTGTGTATCTCATTGAAACTTTATGCTCTGTAGATTCTCAGGAATATCGTAGGCTGCAGCTCCAGGGACCTGCTGGGTGTGTGTTAGTTGCTCGGTCGTGTCCAACTCTTTGTGACCTACTGGATGGTAGCCTGCCAGGCTCCTCTGTTCGTGGGATTCTGCAGGCAAGAATACTGCAGTGGTTTGCCATTTCCTTCTCCAGGAGATCTTCCCCACCCAGGAATCGAATCAGTGTCTCTTATGTCTCCTGCATTGCCAGGTGGCTTATTTACCACTGAGGCCACCTGGGAATCCTGTACATATACATAATATACTGTATATATTTTTAAACAAAGGTCCACAACTTAAAACAATTGAAAATCCAAAATTTACTAGAATAATTTCTTCAACAAAAGGATTCAAAGGCCGCTGTTTACCTTTTGTGCCTCTACAACACAGGCTCTAAATTTACTTTAACAAGTTCTAAAGTGCACCAGTTGACAAAGCTTCACGTACTTAATTGTACTGGATCTCATATTACAGTTTTGTCGGGAGATCCTACTAAATTTAAACATGGAACCCCCTCTAACCTTAGGAGAGTAACTAACTGTAAAAGAGAAAAAATAGGTATTCTTTCTTTTAAGTGATAGCCCTGCCTAGGTTTCCTATAGTCTTAATATCTGTTGCTCTAAAATATTCTATATTGGATATGGACACTCTGAAACGATGAGTAATAAGTTGAAGCTAAGTAATGACTTGATATAAAAGGACTCCATGTACCTCCCAGTGAAAATAGTTAAGATGGCCCAATGAGTTAAAACAGGGCCTTAAATTCAAGCTTTGTATAAGACCTAATTAATATAGATGCTATATCAATTAGGGGATTATGTCCACCACCTCTCTATTTAATAGTCAAATTTTGCCTCTACTTGAACCTCGTATAATTGAAGGAAAAGAAGTACAATGCCTCACAGTGGATCACTGCATTAAGGCTACTTACGTCAGAAGGGGTGGCCACTGTGGCAAAACTGTGGGAGAGAAACCCCCCCCAAAATGAAACAACACAATGAAGTATGCCAGGAAACATTCAAACGCAGAGGTGACACAAAGCAACATGTGAAAGCTCACATCCCAGTGTGCGTCAGTGTCTGACACAAATCGGTGGGAGAAGCCGCACAACTGTGCTGGGTCTCAAGAGTCACATTTTCTCCCTGCCTGAGGAAAATCGCCCATGTATGTGCAAACATGCTAGCTGGTGCTAAAGATTTGCAGTAAAACATAGTCTCACAGGGAACACCATTGTACGTGATACTGATGGGCAGAAAATGAAATCTGAAGTAACAGCATCTCATGAAAAATTGAGTTGGGCCTTTCATCTCAGTGGATATATCCCTTCTGAAAGGAAGCACCAGTGAGGCTTATCTCTGCCTTAATACAAAGTCACTAACTAGTACTGATCTCAACAGCTGTAGTAATTATTCTCAGCTAAATATCAGATTGTATCGTTGAAAGGACTGCAAACCAACAAGCTTAGTTATTTTCTCTCAGAAACATATTTCTCTTTACTAAAATCACTGATTTAGGAAAAAAAAAAATATTGACAGGCAGTCCTGTTAGTGGCTCCTTCACTACAAAGGTTTTATCAACCTCTTCTCATATCTGCAGGAATTTCTGGATGCTTATGGGGCCCACAGGTTGCCCTTAGGTTTTTGATGTTAGCAACTGAGCTTGGTTCAGTGCTATACACCACGAGACCAAAAATCACTTGCCACATACTGGCCTTTCCTAGAAATGTGGCTCTCACAGGTCCCTAAGCATGTGACCTTCTATACCCAGTTGGCAGTTATGCCCTGGTTTATAAATGCAGCAACCCCTCAAACTTAGCACCTCTACTTAGTCCTTTTTAAGGGATGAAACCAAACCTGAGCCTTCTGGGATATTCCACCTGAGGAGCGCGTGGTCTTTCCTATCCTCAGTCTCTTGCCAGATGACAGGCTGCTTGATAAGGCTGTCTTTCCCCCAGTTACCTTAGCTACCAACGGAGGCCCTTGGGATCAACTGATGGAAGAGAAGTGCGGTTTTGTAGACTATTAGGCAGCATTGCCACCATCATACATGATGAAGCTCAGTGGTATAGCTATCAGGGAAGGTGCCCAGATGGCAAAGACTCTGCCTGCAGTGCAGGACACCCGGGTTCAAGCCTCAGGTCAGGAAGAACCCCTGGAGAAGGGAATGACTACCCACTCCAGTATTCTTGCTTGGGGAATTCCACGGACAGGCCTGCACCGCACAGAGTCACAAAGAGTCTGACACAACTGAGCACCTAACATTTTGGTCTTCCCTTCTGGCTCAGCTGATAAAGAATCTGCCTGCAGTGCAGGAGACCTGGGTTCAGTCCCTGGGTTGGGAAGATCCCCTGGAGAAGGGAAAGGCTACCCACTCCAGTATTCTGGCCTGGAGAGTTCCATGGAGTGTATAGTCCATGGGGTCGCAGAGTCGGACACGACTGAGAGACTTTCGCTTCACTTCGCTTCAGTTCAGTGGTACAGCGCTGCTCCTCACCTCCCAAGTGGTAAGTCTGTTATAAAGGACAGGGCCCCAGAGTCAGAAAACTTGCCATACTTCAGACAAGCATTTTAGTACTGGACGCCCCCATCAGTGAATTACTCTGTATACATTTCTCTTTTCTTTTTACGTATACATATTCTTGAGTCATTGCCTAAAAGTTGTTCCCTGTGTTCAGGATAAAGAACTTTGTGAACCTCTTTGCTCACAGCCCAGAATAGAAATCAAGGTCACACATATCTCTGCATGTATTAAGGTCGCAATATAAGGCTCCAGCAGGTCACTCCTTATCCCATTTGGGCATTCCAGACACTGCTGACAGTGATCAAGGCACATATTTCACTTCTCAGAATGCTGTGCTGCTGGACTGGCAGCCAATAAAACTCAATTCTCCAGTAGGTCCCAGACAGCCGGTCTAATTGAGAGGCCTAATGGGCCCCTCAAAGAACTCTCTGTTCAGTCAAAAGATGACAACCCACTGGACAGTGTCTATCTTGCCCCCAGGCATTAATCCCTCTTAAGTCAAGGCTTCTTAGCCAACTTATACCACACACCAGCCTTCAGAAAATCCTTCCTATAGACGTTTGTTTTATTTAAAGGGAAAGATGTCTGGCTACTTGTATATAAAGATGCATTATATATGAGGTCCTTTAATAATGTCTTTTCCTGCTGTTATAGATTTCAGTTCTGTTCCTCTCCATAGACCCATTCACTATAGACGGTCTCATGGGCCAGGTTCCTGCCCATCTGACAAGGGACTCATTCGAGCCCAAACTTCCACCACTCCAAGAATCTTCATCAATATTCAGGATAATTAATCTTGGCTCTCCAGCTGATTTCTTCCAGAAAATTAAATTTATTTCCCTGGGAACATTCCCTTAGACAGTGTGGGCTACCAAAAGGGAGAAAACTGGAGTAAGTAAATAAAATGAAGATAACATGAGGAGATAATAATAAAACCAACATCATATCCCATAATGATGAAATCAGACAACCTCTTATTGGTAATTATACATGCCAGAGGAAAAATCTACATCAAACAACAAGTCTTTCAAGTGCAGTCACATACTATTCTGTTGACCTGGAGAAGGAAATGACAACCCAGTCCAGTATTCTCACCTGGAAAAATCCCAAGGACAGAGAAGCCTGGCAAGCTACAGTCCATGGGTGGAAAAGAGTCAGACATGACTGAGCAACTGCAGAACTTGATCTTATTGCTATTGGTCTGGATACTTTCATTGGTTTGCAATTCAGAGGCTCCAATCCTCCAGATAAGTTGCTGTTTCAACCAAATTTGTCAGTTTCTGGAACCCATATCCCTACAACCTGATGTCTTTACTGGCTTGCCCATTACCCACCAAGCCAACAACTGAGGAAAAGGGTCCATGGTAATTGCCTAAATTGGAGGTCTTGCCTATGGGGTAATGCTGGAGCTCCACACTCAGCCACAGATATTTTAATTTACAAACATGACATCCCATTAACAAGATGTACCCCAAATAGGTCATGTGATTTAAAACCTGTCTGCAATAGAATCCCATTCATCATCCATCTAGACAATCTCTTGGACAGTGGGAGCTTTTAGATTTGGCCACCCTTCATTATGAATTTAATTATGTCCGTTGGGTTCTGGGGCTTTAGTTCAATTATGGCAATTCCATTGAGGCAAATGTCATCTTTGTTAGCTGTTCATCCACAAAGCCTTGATTTAAAAAATGTTTTTAAGTCAAGCTCCCAGGATCAAAATTGTCTTCATAGTTTACAAGAGGCTTAGTCTTATTATAATACTATAAAGCCACAAAATCAAGACCCTTATTAACTTGAGTGGGTATCCATATATAAAGATACTTCAGTCCCATATCCCAGATTGCTTTGCCCTGGACTAGGAGTTTGTTCTTGGAAAACATATCACGTTAGATAATACTACCCAGGAATAAGACTTGGAAATGACTTTGCACCCTGTGACAGAGACAGCTACTCGCAAACACTGAGACCACCATCCCAGAAACACTCTCCGAATGACTCTCCTAAGATGCCAACCAATTGGATATGAACTCTTTATTTTATTTATTTATTTATGTTGAGATTTGGGATTCTGTATGTTTCTCGACTTCTGCTGTTTACTTAGCCTGTGGTGTGCTCCTTGCTCTAGATCTGCATTTACAGACCTAAAGGGACATCTTGTAAAGCTTACTGCTCTCTGTGCCATTCTAAAAATTAATAGGAATTATTTCTTCCCCAAGTAGGTAACTGCCTCACATTGGTCCACCCTTTAGTTGGATCTCCCACTCTGCAGAGGCTTCTCCCGCGTCCTCTCTCCTTCCAGCTTGCCACCACAACCACCCACCCCATATGGCCACCATAACCGCCCCTTCCCCTTGGCTATGAGCAAATACCACTAGCCTTTACATATACCTTACTGAACTAGCAATACTTGTGTGTGTATATGTGTGTGCTCGGTCGTGTGAGATTCTTTGGTGACCCCACAGGCTGTAGCCCACCAGGTTCCACTGTCCATGGGATTTTTCAGGCAAGAATACTGGAGTGGGTTGCCATTTCTTTCTTCGGGGGATCTTCCCAACCCAGGGATGGAGCCTGCATCTCCTGAGTTTCTTGCATTGGCAAGGGACTCTTTCCCACTGTTCCACCTGGGAAGCCCTAAGCAGTTCATACTTTCCATCTATAAAACTGCTGTGCCTACCACCTTGACTCAAGGAATACAAGATAATATTATCAAAAATATATAGTTTGGACATTAACACACCTTACAAGTCTGCCATGATATTGTTCAGTTCAGTTCAGTCACTCAGTCGTGTCCGACTCTGCGACCTCATGAATTGCAGCACTCCAGGCCTCCATGTCCATCACCAACTCCTAGAGTTCACTCAAACTCACGTCCACCGAGTCAGCGATGCCATCCAGCCATCTCATCCTCTGTCATCCCCTTCTCCTCCTGCCCCCAATCCCTCCCAGCATCACAGTCTTTTCTAACGAGTCAACTCTTCACATGAGGTGGCCAAAGTACTGGATTTTCAGCTTCAGCATCATTTCTTCCAAAGAACACCCAGGGCTGATCTCCGTTAATGGACTGGTTGGATCTCCTTGCAGTCCAAGGGACTCTCAAGAGTCTTCTCCAACACCACAGTTCAAAAGCATCAATTCTTTGCTGCTCAGCTTTCTTCACAGTCCAACTCTCACATCCATACATGATCACTGGAAAAACCATAGCCTTGACTAGACAGACCTTAGTCGGCAAAGAAATTTCTCTGCTTTTGAATATGCTATTTAGGTTGGTCATAACTTTCCTTCCAAAGAGTAAGCATCTTTTAATTTCATGGCTGCAATCACCATCTGCAGTGATTTTAGAGGCCCAAAAATAAAGTCTGACACTGTTTCCACTTTCTCCCCATCTATGTCCCATGAAGTAATGGGACCAGGTGCCATGATCTTCATTTTCTGAATGTTGAGCTTTAAGCCAACTTTTTCGCTCTCCTCTTTCATTTTCATCAAGAGGCTTTTTAGTTCCTCCTCACTTTCTGCCATAAGGGTGGTGTCATCTGCATATCTGAGGTTATTGATTTTTCTCCCAGCAATCTTGATTCCAGCTTGTCCTTCTTCCAGCCCAGCGTTTCTCATGATGTACTCTGCATAGAAGTTAAATAAGCAGGGTGACAATATACAGCCTTGACATATTCCTTTTCCTATTTGGAACCAGTCTGTTGTTCCATGTCCAGTTCTACCTGTTGCTTCCTGACCTGCATATAGATTTCTCAAGAGGCAAGTCAGGTGGTCTGGTATTCCCATCTCTTTGAGAATTTTCCACAGTTTATTGTGATCCATACAGTCAAAGGCTTTGGCATTAGTCGATAAAGCAGAAATAGATGATTTTCTGGAACTCTCTTGCTTTTTCCATGATCCAGCGGATGTTGGCAATTTGATCTCTGGTTCCTCTGCCTTTGCTAAAACCAGGTTGAAGAAAGTAATGCTCAAAATTCTCCAAGCCAGGCTTCAGCAATACATGAACCGTGAACTTCCATATGTTCAAGCTGGTTCCAAAGAGGAAAAGGAGTAAGTACATCAAGGCTGTATATTGTCACCCTGCTTATTTAACNGATTGGGGGCAGGAGGAGAAGGGGACGACTGAGGATGAGATGGCTGGATGGGATCACTGGTGAGTCTGAGTGAACTCTGGGACTTGGTGATGGACAGGAAGGCCTCGCGTGCTGTGATTCATGAGGTCGCAAAGAGTCAGACATGACTGAGCGACTGAACTGTACTGAACTTACTAGCGTGTGAGATGAGTGCAATTGTGTGGTAGTTTGGGCATTCTTTGGCATTGCCTTTCTTTAGGATTGGAGTGAAAACTGACATTTTCCTGTCCTGTGGCCACTGCTGAGTTTTCCAAATTTGCTGGCATATTGAGTGCAGCACTTTCACAGCATCGTGATATTTTTAGAGACTCCCTAATTTCAGACCAGTGTTTCCTTACAAATAGGAAACTTGGTTACAGGTTGACCTACTTACCTTTCTACTTGTTTTCCTCCTTCTGACTCTCCTAATAAAATATTTTCCTAGGCAATTTAGGGGAACATATATGCTACTCTCTGATATTTCCTCTACTACCTAGGCTACTAGAATTCTTTAGATAATTGAGCTGAGAACTGATGCCAAGACAACAGAAGGTCAACTGTAATATAGTTTTGGTATCGTGCTGTCTAGACTCAGTTTTTGAGGACCTAACTAATAGGTGGTCAGTCCCCTTCTTGAGCAACTGAATAAGTCCACAGTCCAACCGTGTCCCTTATCAGGCTCCCACCTCCAGAACCATTGTGCCTCCAATGTAACTGCCTCAAGGTCAGGAAGCAGGCAGCTGAGGACTGCCCCTATGACCTGAGACGGTAAAAGCATCCAAAGTAGCCAGCCCACAGGGATCCCTCTGGACCTGGCTGATCCTTTCTCCTTATCCTCTATAGCTATAGCTTGCTGGTACCTGATGGGGTGGTGGGGAGGGGAATTCTTGCATGTCTGTCTGGTAGCCATCTCTTCTTTTTAACTCTAAATGACAGGGAGTTCTCCTTTTCATCTACCTAAATGTCAGTGTGTTTTGCTCCTCTATCAAAAAATCTTTAAGTCTCATGAAACATGTAGTTTATTTTCTTTGACTATAAAGCAATAACAGAAATGTTTCACCCAAATCTGAAGTTTCTAAATTCTTAGGACTGCCCCAAAGCAAAAATAAGTCACCTTAAGTTACCGAAAATTTAGATAATACATTTCCACTTCCAATAAAGCCTTGTGACCTAAATGTCAGAAGAAGATTAAACTCTTACAAGCATTGATTCATCGTAATCATTGTCTTTTTTGTCTTCGTATTTCTCCTGTTGTCCTGTTCAAATCAGTTTTATCTGTTTCCTCTGATCTCAGTTTTTTTGAGTCACTGGTTTTCCAGAATGGCACTCTTTAATACACTAGCTATTAGTCAAAGTTAAATAAAATACAATAGAATTTTTTATCCCTACGTTACACTAACCACATTTCAAGGTCTCAGTAGGCACATGCTACTAGTTGTGACTATACTGGTGGGTGCAAAAAGGCATTTCTTGCATTGCAGAAAGTCCCATTGAACAGCTGTCTTCTGAAATACCAGTGCCTATTAATTCCTTCAACTACTTCCAGTATTATTTGTAGACATAGTCTTACGGAATGTATCAGTATTTTAGGTGAATGTTTGCTAACTGAAGGATAAGATAAAACAACCTAGGAGAAAAAGTGATGAAAAGTAAGAAAGAAAGAATGCACTTAGAGGAAAAAAATCATTTTTAACCTAAAGAAGACAGATATAGCAATTATGATAAAAGATTCTGTGCCATCTTGGTATCCCTAATCCTTTTGTATTAGTCTTTCTTTTTTTTTCTACCAGAGATAGTATATTATCTTGGATTTGATCTCCACTCTTCTGGGTGGTAAATGTTTTCCTGGGCACACATGTAGTAATACAAAACAAAAAACAGCAAGCATTTGCTCTTATGCAACGTCCAGAAGACTTTCCTAAATGGATCTGAAAATATGCTCCTGATAATATGGTTGGCTATCCAGACAGAGTATGGGCATGATGTGAACAGGTCATCATGAGTCCGTTTGGGTTGTACTGTCTATTAAGTCTTGCTGAGTGGAAGCATGGTGATTTTCCCAATTAGATATGCATTGCAGCAACTTATATTCATCTCAGTTCAGCAAACCGCACGCTCGCTTAGAGCATATACGAAACATTGTCCGGCACTGGTACTGGTTTTGAAGTAGCCTGAGCATGTGTCTGAAAGCTGGGTTGGTTCCCCACATACTATGCTTAAGATTAAACCTTGATAAATTCACATTTTATAAAATGCATATTATTTGATCTGATTTTTTGAGCAGCAGTATGTGACCATGATTATCAGCTCATTTTATATATCCTGTGTGTGTGTTTGTGTGTGTGTGTGCATGGCAGTGTTTGTAAACTTTAGCACTGTTGACATTTGAGTCATGTGCAGCTGTGTCAGCCTCTGTTGTGAAGGGGGGCCTGTTCTATGCATTGCAGAAAGTTTAGCAGCATCCATGTCCTCTACCTAATAGATGCTGGTAGCGCCCCCTCATACCCAGTTGTGACAAACAAAAATGTTTCCAACTGTTGGCATATGTCTTCTGGGTGGCAAAACTAGCCTGTATTTGGGAAGCTCTGTTCTATGATCATTTCTCAGAATTATGAATATGTTCATATGTATGTTTCTATAAATATAGAAATATTTATAAATATTATGTGTAAATAGTACATGAATGTGCTACTGACAGCAAATATTCAATATTGCTTTTGGCCTCCAATCTCTCTACACTAAACCAGTCTGAGATGCTATGGTATAAGGTAAATACTCAAATCTGCAAATATCAAATCTGTGACTTGTGCAAATTGCGTAAGTGGAAATAAAACCCTTGATTAATAATACCAAATCAAAACCACCTCTATGTAATCTATCTTTATTAATAGAGCTCTGAGTAAACACATCATTTTTTTATTCAACTAAAAGATGTCCTTTTAGCGCAGAGAGATTATTATGTTTGTCCATGTCTAAGTCACTGTTTTTGAAGTGAAATTACAAGGCTGGTGAAGATGCAATGCTACTTTTCAGAGTCCAGCCAATGAGAATGATTATAGTTTATGGTTTATCCTCCACAAAATGATAGATCTTACCCTGCTAGCACAGTCAGTGACGAGTCTGCCTGCAATACAGTAGATCTGGGTTCGATCCTTAGGTCGAGAAGATGCCCTGGAGAAGAAAGTGGGGAACCCACTCCAGCATTGTTGCCTGGAGAACTCTGTGGACAGAGGTGCCTTGCAAGAGTTGGACATGACTTAGCAACTAAACCACCACACAAATCAGAAAGTGTAAAATTAAAAAACAACAACAACAAAAGCTTTTGGGTTTGGAATTTGAGTATGGTGAAGTCTCCTTTGCCCTGAGAGCCTCTTAATCCCTTTATTTTAATTAGGATTGATTACTCATAGATAAGGAATTATGACTGGCCATATTCACACATGCATGAAGGGCATTACGATCTCAAAATGAGGCTGCATAATCAGTCACAGATACATGTTGCCCGGATTGAAAAAGAAGGCAATGTTCTTCCAAATTTAAGCCTGGGATCCTTTACTGGTTAATATCCACGGTTCATTAGGAATTACTGTTTAAAAAAATAAATTCTATAATTTTGTGTGAAAGCTTAATTATTGTATCATGGTTTGATGTTAGTTTCTAAAAAGGCATTTTAAATATAGAGAATTATAATCCTTTTTGTGTGTATATATAAATATATATATTGAATATATGTATATATTTTAATATATTTATATAAATGTATATATATATGAAAATCATATATATAGTTTTCATTTTTAATATGCTGGTGACCTAAAAATGGGATTTCTCTCCATCTTTGAGAGATTCTGCCAGTGTTCTCCTTGCTTATCATGACATCCATCTGCAAAGTGTTGGAGTAAGAGGTAATTAAACCACTAAGTGCAACATCTGAAGTTTCAATGACAGCCCTTTGGCATGAAAGGTGAGGACTGAAAGTGTTTTGCCAAGATATGAGGGACAGAATCCAGAATTCAGGACTATCATCACCATATCACTCTTGGAGTCCAAAAATATTAAAAAGGATTTAACAAAATAATTAAACCAGGCTCATGACTAGAGGAGCTTTTGCATTTGGCAAAGGCACTTGAGAGCAGGCTCTTCCTTAGCAACCACTTAATCATGATCTCATGGCTTGTTCACCCATATCCCCATCATCCATTCAGACGCTTATTTTTTTGTGTATGTGTATTTCATATATATACGGATATATTTATATATCCATCGGTTAGTCTAGAGTTTCCGTCTGCTTTGCTTAAGGAAAACACATTTACCTGTAATATATTAGATAGCCTATTTTTCAACATTTTAAAATATAAAACGCATCAGGAATCAGCACTAATATTTTCTCAGATGAATCTCTGCACTGATTACCATGAAGTACATTGATGTCACTATCACTATGACAACATTATGACAAGAACTAGTCACTCTCAGCTACCTAGTAAAAGGAATTGTCATCTGTATTTGCGAATAAAATGTAACACACATTGGAATCTCTATTTTCCTGCATAAACTAGTACCTTAATGGCTAGGGAGTTCTGAATCACAATTGGATGAAGAACCCGTTCCTGTTTATGTTTCCCTAAAGGTAAGATTTAACTATTTGAGGACTCTATAGTTTAATTTTTCAGGAGGTTAGAAAGGAATCAATTGTTATATCTTTATAAGGAACTATTGGAGGCAATAAGTACTCTTCATCTGCTTTTTTGTTTTGTTTGTTTTTCATTTAAGGAAGCACATAGCTGTGATATCAACAAACGGTCTGAATAAATAAGTGAGCTTTGGGATCTTGAAGTTTTTTATGTGAAGCAGTATTTGAATCAGTCTTTATGATTTTAGGATTTTGCATAATTTTTAACTTTCAGCTTCTTGTGATAGAAGTGAGTCACCCTCTTGTACTGATCCATTTTTAATTAAGCAAGGATTCAAAACCATGTTTTCATTGTTAGCTTTAAAAATAAGTTGCCTCTCCTGTGGTCTCTGTTCCCCTCCCAATAGGGATGTCCTATAGAAAATAAACAAAGGTATGCTGTACCCTTAGAGAGACAATATTAGTCCCCACAAACACACTCTGCTGCCTGTATTTTTAGATTATTTGTTCAATTTTGTACTTGTGTTGGTTTGTACAGTAGAGTGTCAGCATCCTGACATTTGTTTCTTAGAGAACTTTATCACCACACAACATGACATGAAACAGTTGACAAATGTCAATCTTCCCAGGAATGTTTGCCTTTTTATTTGATCTGAGCCAAATAGAAACTCTTTAGAGGAATTCCTTCTATATAAGTCTTGGTTGATCTATAAAAAGGAAAGCAAAGGTATGGCCTATCTTGATTTTGAAATTCTACCTTTCATTTTGAGAGTTAAGATAATATGACAGATATCACAGGAGCTGCAGTCATAGAGTTAGTTGATGTGTTCCCTTAATTACAAAATCCTTAATGAACATGAATGAAAGACTTTTCTTAATTGTAAATGTATCTTGCATCATTTGCTGCTAGACACACTGAAGGAAAAATAAACATTTTTGACAAAAGGCGTGCTATTCCAAGTATATTATTTGATGCAAAAACACTATGTTTTTGTGTTACTCGAGTATCCATCTGAAGCAGTTGGGGAAAATAATTGCAAAAAATTGAACATGGATAATATTTATCTGTAAACATGCTGAAGTTTCTCTGAGAAGTGATATGATTAACTCAACATTCAATATGTATGTATTTTGGTATAACTCTCTGTCTTAGAACACAAATGTACATATTCTGATTATATTTTTTCCTCCCTCCCTGATTATGCTGTTTTTTAAATTAAACAACTTTTGTTTTCCAAATTCTACTTATGATAGCTGCATTAAACACCATCTAGTATACAAAGAAGAAAATAAATATTTCAATAGAAGGTGTTTTGAAAATATTTCAATGGCATCTTGAGCAAAAATTAAACACAGATAAGCATAGATATGAAGAGAAGAAAAATAAGTCTGTTGGATATGCAGAAACTTAAGAGAATAGAGAATTTCAGACTTGTGTTTTTAGTGGGAAAAAAACAACAACTTCAAATTGATTGCTTTAAGAAATTTGTTTCGATGAGGCATAATTCCCCTGCAAATTATAGTTTCTATTTTAAAGTAAGCCTTTAGCAGAGCATATTGTATATAACTAAAAAAATCTGCTCAGTATCACTCATCTAACCTATTTTTATCATATAATAACTCAAGCATTAGATTTCCTGTATCCTCTATAAAGTTAACCTAATTTCTACAGCCTTTTCCCGTACACACAAACACAGACATACACTTACATGCTTTTATGTTTCTTCTTCTCTGTAACCCACCTGATATGGTTTACAATAATTTTATTTTTTTGTCTGTCCTTTAAAATTCTTACAAAAGTAAACCAACTTAAAACTCAGTTCCCTGAGAACAATTTTTTATTTGAAGATTTAAGCAGCCATAGATTTTATCATAATCTCTGAGAGAGCTGCTGCTGCTGCTGCTAAGTCACTTCAGTCGTGTCCAACTCTGTGTGACCCCATAGACGGCAGCCCACCAGGCTCCCCCATCCCTGGGATTCTCCAGGCAAGAATACTGGAGTGGGTTGCCATTTCCTTCTCCAACGCATGAAAGAGAAAAGTGAAAGTGAAGTCGCTCAGTCTGTCCGACTGTTAGCTACCCCATGGACTGCAGCCCACCAGGCTACTCCGTCCATTGGATTTTCCAGGCAAGAGTACTGGGGTGGGGTGCCATTGCCTTCCCCCTCTGAGAGAGCTAGGGCATCAGAATCATAAAGGAGTTCAAATCTTAAGAAATATGGCTTAGGTCTAATAGGATATTAATCCTACTAAATCTATCACTTTCACATGATGACTACTTCCTCACCTAGTGTTTTAAATTTAAGTTCTGTGATTTTATAGCACGTCAGAAATAGAAGACAGTGAAGTACTCTTCTTTTTCTTCCTTTAGGATTTAAAAAGCAAGTGTTTTATTTAATTGCTCTGGAAATAAATAAAATTTACTGCTTATAAATTTAGAGTGAAAGGACAGCGTTATCTCTGTGTTATACACAGACTGATTTATTGCAGATTGCCTATTTAAGTTACATCAAATAGCTTTTACTACACACAGGGAATCCTAATGTTTAAAAAAGTATTCAATTTAAAATGGAAACTTTTTTCTAGTATGTATGTTAGAGTATATATCAAGCCTTAGTTTCTGTGCAGTGTGTGGTAAAAATGGCATTTGTGACTAGCACGACAAAGATCCCAGACACTGATTTTTACCTTATCCAGTTCCTGAGGCAAAGTAGTCTGTTATTACTTTCCTGAAACAGTATCATCTTGATTTAGCTTAAAGTTACATTCAGTGTTCTTTTATAAGCAGATTTAGGTATGTTCAGATGCTAAAAAAAAATAAAAGGCTTTCATGAATCGAGGAATTTTTCCACATTCAGTATTGTATTTCACAAGCTTAATGTTAATATACCTAATTATTTTTCCTTTCTTTTTTTCTCGTATAAACCCAATTGGTTTCACAAAGTTTGTTTTAAATTCAGTTGATTTTGTTTTGTAGTTAGGAAATGGAAAATTGGATAGATATTTTTACTCACCTACAAATTTTAAATCAAATAACTGTTTAAAAATTATTGTATTTAGTGTCCACAAATGAGATATCCTGGCACCAGACTTTTCTGCTATGAATATACCGTGAGTCTTTTGTTAGTATTATGCAAAAGAAGGTAGGAAGCTTTATTTTCTGCAACATAAATGAGATACTTTTTTTTCCTCTACCATCTCAGACTTCAGTGTGCATAGGGATACCATAAAATATATTTATGATATTTATTTTGTGAGCCCAGACATGTTTCAGGCTCTGAAATACATAGGCCCTATTTAGTTGCTATATCACCATCTGTCAGAAAATATTTTGAGTTGAATAGAGGCAGCAAAAGAATGATCCGATGTGCAGATGTTTTTGAACTGAGAAATCAATTATTCCAACAATTGAAATTGTCCTTTAGGGAGCAGAGGAATTTTTTTTTTTCCTTTGTGATACAATAGTTTATTTGATCTGACTCCTTGGGATGGAAAGAAAATGCTAATTATTTTTCATTCAGATTTGCATTTGAAATTTCACTTTAGGACTTAGCACAAAAATGGTTCAAGAGCCCTGTGACACCTCCACCCTCTAGCCCTGTGTTCTGCGCCAACCTAGTCTTTACAGCTGATCTGCATTCAACAAAGAGATCTATAAATGGTTTCCACAGCAGGAGTTCAGGGCCATCTTTTGGAAGAGAGTCTAAGGACTATTGCACAGTATGTTCTCATTAAGATTTGTTTCCCTGTTAAAACAAGGATAGCTTTCCCAGAAGAAAAATCACCAAAAAGGCAACTTTGGGGAATGGGCAGGAAATTCTGAGGGGCATATTATTTGCATTCTCTTTGATATGATGAGGGAAGCATTTTGAGGTTGATTTCTATCCTCTTTGTCTTTTTCTCCTCCAAGTCATTCATTCATTTATGTCCTTTTCCCCTTGTCATTCATTTTTTAACTTATTCAACATTGCAAGCCACTCTATTTGCCAAATTTGCTCCTAATACGAGAGTTTGCATTTTCCTATTACCGTCTAGTATTTCTTCACTACTTGATGCCATCCAAACAAATGTTTGTTTCATTGTCTGTTTCCCTCTCACAATTTGCACCTTGTGAGAAAAAGAAAGTCTCCACGTTGTTCAATGCTGACTCTCCCAGATCTAGTGGGTGGCCTGGCCTCTAGTGAAAGTAGTGTTGATACTAAATAACAATAATAATAACTAAGCAGCTACCTTTTGTTAAATTTTTAAAATGTTTGTTCAAAAATGAAAGCATGAATGAAGGAAGTCTTACTAGAAGAATCACTGGCATTGATAAGGCCCAAATCATGTTAATGTACTTAATGACCAATTGATTCCATACATTTTCACTTTCAGATAACCCAAAGTTTCCTATAGTCAGAGGGTTTCTGCAATCTCTCCTTTTCATCATCTTTCCAGCCCATTGGTATTCCACAGGCATTAGAATTACTTTTTGTGTGTGGGCGATTAACAATGTATTAAAGGAACCATCACTTGAGGCCAAGCCCCTAATTGTCTATACATTGTTTATGGTTCAAAAACCCTAAAAGAAGACTGATGGTAACAGCAAGAGTGTATCCTTGCTTTGATTCCAGCATCCTCTGCCTCTGACACAGTTGTTGCTATCAGAGTTTTCGTTAACTTTTATTATTATTTTATTTTATTTATTATTTTTTTTTCTGATGACTGCATTTTTTTTGTATTTATTTATTTTTTTACACGAACTCCCAAACATGAACCCCCCTCCCACCTCCCACCCCACATCTTCCCTCCAGATCATCCCCATACACNATTTTTTTTAAATAAGGACAAGATATACTTGTTAGATTTATTTGATATATATCAAAATTTGTACCTTAAAAAAGATAATATGTCTTCTTTTCTTTTTTTTTTTAGATTTTTTATTTATTTATTTATTTTTTTACACGAACTCCCAAACATGAACCCCCCTCCCACCTCCCACCCCACATCTTCCCTCCAGATCATCCCCATACACCAGCCCCAAGCATCCTGCATCCTGCATTGAACATAGACTGCTATGTCTTCATTGCCCCATGTAGGCTTTCTCTCGTTGCGGTGATCGGGGTCTACTCTTTGTTGAAGTGCATGGGCTTCTCATTACAGTGGCTTCTCTTGTGGAGCACGGCTCCAGAATGTGGGCCCAGTAGTTGCAGCACGTTGGCTCAAGAGGTGTGATGCACAGACTTAGTTGCTCCAAGGCATGTGGGAGCCTTCCAGACCAGGGATGGAATCTGTGTCTTCTGCATTGGCAGACAGATGCTTAACCACTGGACCACAGGTCCCTTACAAATGGCATAATGCAGGACAGGACAATGAAAGTGTAGGGGTGCCATGAACAATCACAAGAATTTTGACACACAGAAAACATGTCAAAATAAAGAGCTAGTGTTTTACAAAAATTAATGGAAACTCTTGTATTTAAGTTAAAAAAAATAGTCAGCAATGCATAGTAAGAAAATGCCCAGAATATTAGTGTGAGAACAAAACATATCACATTCTTTGAATGATGCAAATGTATAGTGAATATGCTAAAAGCATGACATTTCATGTTCTTTGATAAAAATATATGCTTAAATAAGGGATACCATGCATTGCATTTATAAGGTAGATATTAAAATTTTACTTCTGTTTCAACAAGGATGATTTGATTTAGTTCATGCTCTTCTGGAACAAGAAACCTGACCCTCACCCCAAGGAGATCTTTGGGGAAAGAATGAATAATTGTCTCTCAGTCAAGTTACAGGGATAATTCCAGTAATGGATAGTAGAAAGGAGTATATGATATTCAAGTCTCTTACAAGACTGAAATTTGACTATTGGCTAAGTAATTCAAGACTAGAAAGCAAACAACCAAAAAACCCAAACAGTAGCAACAACAAAAACCCCAGAAAGAAATGGGAAAAGACAGAATCTGTTGTTTCCAGTCATCAAAAGTATTGGATATATTAATTTGCTTTTCAAGAGAGCTCTCTTAAGAATGTATGATTTTAGTTTCACTTTCTGTATTAAAAAGATCTACAAATGGGTAATTTATTATCATAAATATTTTCATTTTCACTGTGAAAACATCACTGTTGCATATATTTTGATTCAGTTAGCCATACATGCAGACTCAACAAATCAAAGATCTTTTAAATAAAATTTTCTAAAGCCTCAAGTCTTTAGAAGGTCTTTTTTTTTTTTTTTGGCATATTCACATCCTAGTTGCTTATCAATATAGTTGCTTATCAACTAGGAACAGGCTTGTTCTGTTTAGTGTTTCTTGACTAATCTGAAAGAAAGTCAACTGAAGCCTTTTTTTATTATTGTGATATGCATTTTAGTATTTGATGGGAAAGAAGGAACCAAAAAGATCAAATTTATCTGAGATTTAAAGGTATGAGGATAATAGAAATGTTCTTGAATTTTCTGCTACCATCACCATTAAGCAGAAGGTTCAGTTCAGTTCAGTCGCTCAGTCATGGCTGACTCTTTGCGACCCCATGAATCGCAGCACGCCAGGCCTCCTTGTACGTCACCAACACCCGGAGTTCACTCAGACTCACCAGTGACGCCATCCAGCCATCTCATCCTCTGTTGTCCCCTTCTCCTCCTGCCCCCAATTCCTCTCAGCATCAGAGTCTTTTCCAATGAGTCAACTCTTCGCATGAGGTAGCCAAAGTACTGGAGTTTCAGCTTTAGCATCATTCCTTCCAAAGAAATCCCAATGCCGATCTCCTTCAGAATGGACTGGTTGGATCTCCTTGCAGTCCAAGGGACTCTCAAGAGTCTTCTCCAACACCACAGTTCAAAAGCATCAATTCTTCGGCGTACAGCCTTCTTCACAGTCCAACTCTCACATTCATATGTGACTACTGGAAAAAACATAGCCTTGACTAGACGGACCTTATTTGGCAAAGTAATATCTCTGCTTTTGAATATGCTATCTAGGTTGGTCATAACTTTTCTTCCAGGGAGTAAGTGTCTTTTAATTTCATGGTTGCAGTCACCATCTGCAGTGATTTTGGAACCCCCAAACATAAGGTCTGACACTGTTTCCACTGTTTCCCCATCTATTTCCCATGAAGTGATGGGACCGGATGCCATGATCTTCGTTTTCTGAATGTTGAGCTTTAAGCCAACTTTTTCACTCTCCTCCTTCACTTTCATCAAGAGGCTTTTTAGCTCCTCCTCACTTTCTGCCATAAAGGTGGTGTCATCTGCATATCTGNATGAAGTGATGGAACCGAATGCCATGATCTTCGTTTTTTCAATGTTGAGCTTTAAGCCAACTTTTTCGCTTTCCTCTTTCACTTTCATCAAGAGGCTTTTCAGTTCCTCTTTACTTTATGCCATAAGGGTGGTGTCATCTGCATATCTGAGGTTATTGATATTTCTCCCGGCAATCTTGATTCCAGCTTGTGTTTCTTCCAGCCCAGCGTTTCTCATGATATACTCTGCATAGAAGTTAAATAAGCAGGGTGACAATATACAGCCTTGACGCACTCCTTTTCCTATTTGGAACCAGTCTGTCGTTCCATGTCCAGTTCTAACTGTTGCTTCCTGATCTGCATACAGATTTCTCAAGAGGCAGGTTAGGTGGTCTGGTAGTCTCATCTCTTTCAGAATTTTCCACAGTTTATTGTGATCCATACAGTCAAAGGCTTTGGCATAGTCAATAAAACAGAAATAGATGTTTTTCTGGAACTCTCTTGCTTTTTCCATGATCCAGCAGATGTTGGCAATTTGATCTCTGGTTCCTCTGCCTTTTCTAAAACCAGCTTGAACATCAGTGTATAGAAATGCAAGTGATTTCTGTGTACTGATTTTGTATCCCGTGACTTTGCTGAATTCACTGATTAGCTCTAGTAATTTTCTGATAGGATCTTTGGGGTTTTCTATGTACACTATCTATCATGTCATCTGCAAACAGTGAGAGCTTTACTTCTTTTCTGATCTGGATTCCTTTTATTTCTTTTTCTTCTCTGATAGCTAGGACTTCCAGAACTATGTTGATTAACAGTGGTGAAAGTGGACATGTTTGTCTTGTTCCTGATGTTAGGGGGAATGCATTCAGTTTTTCACCATTGAGAATAATGTTAACTTTATCTGTACCCCACACTCAGCAGTTACATAGCTTCCAATAATCACCTCCCTCTAAAGTCCACTGTCCACACTGTATACCCCAAATATTAATACAAATCTAAAACTTGCTTAAAACCCTTCAGAGGTTTTTTATTACCCTCAAGTTAAAACTTAAGCTCTTCAAACTGGCATACAAAATATTGTTTTTCTAATCCTTGTATTATATATTATAGTCTCACTGCAGAGGCTAATATGTTGCTAAATTAAATACAGGATGCCCAACTAAATTTCAGATGAATGACAAATTTTTTTTTTTGTTACTGCAAGTATTTTCCATGTAATAGTGCAGTCTATGCAACGTTTATGATACAATTCTATTAAAAATTATTCTCTGCTTTTCTGAATTGAAGTTTCGGGCACTGTGTATTTTTATTTGCTAAATCTGGCAACCTTTGAGGCTAATTATTCCTCTCATCTTCATCTTCCAATGTAAAGAGAAGCTGCAGGTTTGATAGTTCTGTAAAAGATAAAATTAGTACCAGGACTTGGAAACAAATTAGAGATAGGAATGACAAAGCAGAAGGTTTTGAGGATGGTACCATGTTTCAGTTTACTAAACTACATTTCCTGAGTTGGAGGACACTGGACAAGGAAGACTAGGCTAAGCCTTGGTTGTGACAATTCATCAACAATTTCTGTTTAACCTCTTGGAAATTTCTGTTATAGCTGCTTCTAACTGTTGAAGTGTTCCATTCACATTCTTTTTTAAATGTCTTTTTCAAAATTTTCTCTTCATAAATGACTCAACTACTCTTATGGCTTCAAAACCCCCATGCTGCGGCTGCTGCTAAGTCGCTTCAGTCGTGTCCGACTCTGTGCAACCCCACAGACGGCAGCCCACCAGGCTCCCCTGTCTCTGGGATTCTCCAGGCAAGAACACTGGAGTGGGTTGCCATTTCCTTCTCCAATGCAGGAAAGTGAAAAGTGAAAGTGAAGTCGCTCATTCGTGTCCGACTCTTTACGACCCCATGGACTGCAGCCTACCAGGCTCCTCCATCCATGGGATTATCCAGGCAAGAGTACTGGAGTGGGTTGCCATTGCCTTCTCCCGAAACTTCTATATCTGACTCTAAAGGTTTATCTACAGCCGCAGTCTCTGCCCTGAACTCTGGGCTCCTGTGTCACAAATTGCTTTCATGACATCCCCAACTGAAGGTTAATAAGCCTCTTTAAGTTTTAATATTTTACTAACATAATCCACATATACAGTAGTGGGAACAACTCTTGTATTTACATGGATTCATCCACATAGTTATTCCCTAGTCAAGACAAAATATTTCCAACACCACAGAAGTTTCCTACATTTTCTTTCCAAGTTAGTATCTATCTCCCCAAGAAAAAGAAATGCCAAAAAGCAAAATGGCTGTCTGAGGAGGCTTTACAAATAGCTGTGAAAGGAAGAGAACTGAAAAGCAAAGGAGAAAAAGAAAGTTATACCCATTTGAATGCAGAGTTCCAAAGAATAGCACGGAGAGATAAGAAAGCCTTCCTCAGTGATCAGTGCAAAGAAATAGAGGAAAACAATAGGATGAGAAAGACTAGAGATCTCTTCAAGAAAATTAGAGATACCAAGGGAACATTCCACGCAAAGATGAGCTCAATAAAGGACAGAAATGGTAGGGACCTAATAGAAGCAGAAGATATTAAGAAGAGGTGGCAAAAATACACAGAAGAACTATACAAAAAAGATTTTTACAACCCAGATAATCACGATGATGTGATCACTCACCTAGAGCCAGACATCTTGGAATGTGAAGTCAAGTGGGCCTTAGAAAGTATCACTACGAAGAAAGCGAGTGGAGGTTATGGAATTCCAGTGGAGCTATTTCAAATCCTAAAAGATGATGCTGTGATAGTGCTACATACAATATGCCAGCAAATTTGGAAAACTCAGCAGTGGCCACAGGACTGGAAANTCCATACCATTTCTGCCCTTTATCCAGCCCATCTTGCATGAAATGTTCCCTTGGTATCTCTAATTCTCTTGAAGAGATCTCTAGTCTTTCCCATTCTGTTGTTTTCCTCTATTTCTTTGCATTGATCACCAAAGAAGGCTTTCTTATCTCTTCTTGCAATTCTTTGGAACTCTGCATTCAGATGCTTATATCTTTCCTTTTCTCCTTTGCTTTTCACTTCTCTTCTTTTCACAGCTATTTGTAAGGCCTTCCCGAGACAGCCATTTTGCTTTTTTGCATTTCTTTTCCATGGGGATGGTCTTGATCCCTGTCTCCTGTACAATGTCACGATCCTCATTCCATAGTTCATCAGGCACTCTATCTATCAGATCTAGTCCCTTAAATCTATTTCTCACTTCCACTGTATAATCATAAGGAATTTGATTTAGCTCATACCTGAATGGTCTAGCGGTTTTCCCTGCTTTCTTCAGTTTAAGTCTGATTTTGGTAATAAGGAGTTCAGTATCTGAACCACAATCGGCTCCTGGTCTTGTTTTTGTTGACTCTATAGAGCTTCTCCATCTTTGACTGCAAAGAATATGATCAATCTGATTTTGGTGTTGACCATCTGGTGATGCCATGTGTAGTCTTCTCTTGTGTTGTTGGAAGAGGGTGCTTGCTATGACCAGTGCATTTTCTTGGCAAAACTCGATTAATCTTTGCCCTGCTTCATTCCCCATTCCAAGGCCAAATTTACCTGTTACTCCAGGTGTTTCTTGACTTCCTACTTTTGCATTCCAGTCCCCTATAATGAAAAGGACATCTTTTTTGGGTGTTAGTTCTAAAAGGTCTTGTAGGTCTTCATAGAACCGTTCAACTTCAGCCTCTTCAGCATTACTGGTTGGGGCATAGACTTAGATTACTGTGATGTTGAATGATTTGCCTTGGAAACAAACAGAGATCATTCTGTCGTTTTTGAGATTGCATCCAAGTACTGCATTTTGGACTCTTTTGTTGACCATCATGATTACTCCATTTCTTCTGAGGGATTCCTGCCCGTAGTAGTATATATAATGGTCATCTGAGTTAAAATCTCCCATTCCAGTCCAATTTAGTTCACTGATTCCTAGAATGTCGACGTTCACTCTTGCCATCTCCTGTTTGACCACTTCTAATTTGCCTCGATTCATGGACCTGACATTCCAGGTTCCTATGCAATATTGCTCTTTACAACATCGGACCTTGCTTCTATCACCAGTCACATCCACAGCTGGGTATTGTTTGCTCTGGCTCCATCCCTTCATTCTTACCCCACGCCCAAGGTAAGAGAAACCCAAGTAAGATGGTAAGTGTTTCAAGAGGGCATCAGAGGGCAGACACACTGAAACCATACTCACAGAAAACTAGTCAATCTAATCACACTAGGACCACAGCCTTGTCTAACTCAATGAAACTAAGCCATGCCATGTGGGGCCACCCAGGACAGATGGGTCATGTTGGAGAGATCTGACAGAATGTGGTCCACTGGAGAAGGGAATGGCAAACCACTTCAGTATTCTTGCCTTGAGAACCCCATGAACAGTATGAAAAAAAAAAAGATAGGATACTGAAAGAGAAACTCCCCAGGTCTGTAGGTGCCCAACACGCTACTGGAGATCAGTGGAGAAATAACTCCAGAAAGAAAGCAGAAGGTAGACACAGATATTTCTTTTCCAAATTTCTCTGATACATAGACTATGGCTTCCTGGGCTACCACATGTTTCTCTCTATTTCTTTGCCAGAAAGATCCCCAGCAACTATTAGAGTAGATTTTTTCTTTTAAATGTAAACCTGTCTGCCTGTCAGTCTTCCCCCCGTCTCTCAGTTTCTCAAACACTTTGAGCTCCAATTATTTTTCTGGCTAACATTCTCCAGTAGAATTTATTAGTTGTACATACTTTGGTAATTTTTATATTTTAAACAATATTGTTCTTCAGCAAAGAGAATTCAAGTATTTTCAACTCTACAGTTACATGTTGCCACAAATCAAATCTGAAAGTATGTCACATCAAAGTAGTTTTCATAGTTTTCTTTAATTATAAAAGCAATCCACCTAAAGTGTCAATCACATTGTTTAAAGTTAGCAAGCTCTTGTTATGCTGTGCATAAAATAGTTTGTTTCTATTTATTTGGGAGTTTAAAAACCCTCTTAAATTTTCCTTAGCACGTGTGGATTAAAGTTTTTATTTAAAATTGCTTTCATCTTTCATGTAAAAAAAAATTCTGTAGATAACCAGCTATGTTTCAGTCTGAAACTTAGTATTAATTCAGTAGTTTAACTGAACCAATAACTATTTTGAGGCATGTCATTAAATTTGTTCATTTCAAATAACTGGCTCCTAGAGGACTTACAAATAGTTGTGAAAAGAAGAGAGGCGAAAAGCAAAGGAGAAAAGGAAAGATATAAGTATCTGAATGCGGAGTTCCAAAGAATAGCAAGAAGAGATAAGAAAGCCTTCTTCAGCGATCAATGCAAAGAAATAGAGGAAAACAACAGAATGGGAAAGACTGGAGATCTCTTCAAGGAAATTAGAGATACCAAGGGAACATTTCATGCAAAGATGGGCTCGATGAAGGGCAGAAATGGTATGGACCTAAGAGAAGCAGAAGATATTAAGAAGAGGTGGCAAGAATACAATAGAGGAAAACAATAGAATGGGAAAGACTGGAGATCTCTTCAAGGAAATTAGAGATACCAAGGGAACATTTCATGCAAAGATGGGCTCGATGAAGGGCAGAAATGGTATGGACCTAAGAGAAGCAGAAGATATTAAGAAGAGGTGGCAAGAATACATGGAAGAACTGTACAAAAAAGATCTTCACGACCCAAATAATCATGATGGTGTGATCACTCACCTAGAGCCAGACATCTTGGAATGTGAAGTCAAATGGGCCGTAGAAAGCATCACTACGAACAAAGCTAGTGGAGGTGATGGAATTCCAGTTGAGCTGTTTCAAATCCTGAAAGATGATGCTGTGAAAGCGCTACACTCAATATGCCAGCAAATTTGGAAAACTCAACATGGCCACAGGACTGGAAAAGGTCAGTTTTCATTCCAATTCCAAAGAAAGGCAATGCCAAAGAATGCTCAAACTACCACACAATTGCACTCATCTCACACGCTAGTAAAGTAATGCTCAAAATTCTCCAAGCCAGGCTTCAGCAATATGTCAACCGTGAACTCCCTGATGTTCAAGCCAGTTTTAGAAAAGGAAGAGGAAGCAGAGATCAAATTGCCAACATCCGCTGGATCATGGAAAAAGCAAGAGAGTTCCAGAAAAACATCTATTTCTGCTTTATTGACTATGCCAAAGCCTTTGACTGTGTGGATCACAATAAACTGTGGAAAATTCTGAAAGAGATGGGAATACCAGACCACCTAACCAGCCTCTTGAGAAATCTGTATGCAGGTCAGGAAGCAACAGTTAGAAATGGACATGGAACAACAGACTGGTTCCAAATAGGAAAAGGAGTATGTATACTGTCACCCTGCTTATTTAACTTCTGTGCAGAGTACATCATGAGAAATGCTGGACTGGAAGAAACAGACGCTGGAATCAAGATTGCTGAGAGAAATCTCAATAACCTCAGATATGCAGGTGACACCACCCTTATGGCAGAAAGTGAAGAGGAACTAAAAAGCCTCTTGATGAAAGTGAAAGAGGAGAGCGAAAGAATTGGCTTAAAGCTCAACATCCAGAAAACAAAGATCATGGCATCCGGTCCCATCACTTCATGGGAAAGAGATGGGGAAACAGTGGAAACAGTGTCAGACTTTATTTTTTGGGGCTCCAAAATCACTGCAGATGGTGACTGCAGCCATGAAATTAAAAGACACTTACTCCTTGGAAGAGAAGTTATGACCAACCTAGATAGTATATTCAAAAGCAGAGACATTACTTTGCCGACTAAGGTCCGTCTAGTCAAGGGTATGGTTTTTCCTATGGTCATGTATGGATGTGAGAGTTGGACTGTGAAGAAAGCTGAATGCTGAAGAATTGATGCTTTTGAACTGTGGTGTTGGAGAAGACTCTTGAGAGTCCCTTGGACTGCAAGGAGATCCAACCAGTCCATTCTGAAGGAGATCGGCCCTGGGATTTCTTTGGAAGGAATGATGTTAAAGCTGAAACTCCAGTACTTTGGCCACCTCATGGGAAGCATTGACTCATTGGAAAAAACTCTGATGCTGGGAGGGGTTGGGGGCAGGAGGAGAAGGGGACGACCGAGGATGAGATGGCTGGATGGCATCACGGACTCGACGGACGTGAGTCTGAGTGAACTCCAGGAGATGGTGATGGACAGGGAGGCCTGGCGTGCTGCGATTCATGGGGTCGCAAAAAGTCGGACACGACTGAGCGACTGAACTGAACTGAACTGAGAGGACTTCCTTGGTCCACCAGTAGCTAAAACGCCAAGCTCCCAATGTAAGGTGTCCAGGTTTGATCCCTGGTCAGGTAACTAGATCCCACATGCCACAAGTAAGTGTTCACATGCTTGAACTAAAGATCCTACATGTGCAATGAAGACCTGGTGAGGCCAAATAAATAAATAATAAATAAAATAAATATTAAAAAAGAGAAACCTCAAATAACTGGCTCTTACAAAATTTCCATTACGTGTAGAATGAGTAAAACATGTCAGAATCTATTGTAAAAATGTACAGTTTATTCATATTATGTCCTTAAGATGGAGTTTTAAAGGGCTTTAGCTGTGAAGAATTTTCCATCATCTTATTTTTATATAATGATCTATAATATGGATTTTATATGGCATATTTTAACAAAATTGTGTTAGCAATCCAATGGAAGTATTTCCTTCTCTAATTCTCAGTTGTTTGTCTTTACAATACCCCTGTGCTTGAGTTAACCACAAAAGAAAATTAAAAATTAATTAGACCTCCTGAGGTTATCATGGACTGGGGCCAAGGGAAAAATCCAACTCGATCCCTCATCTGGCCAGTCAGTTTACTAGAGGCAGCACAGACTCCTGGAGTATGCAACATTGATTGAACATCCTTTTACAAACTTCTCCCATTGCTATCTAACTAGGATTTTTCCCTTGAACCAGGAAAATGGTGCCAATCTATTCTGATATCACCAGCATGAATCACTAAAAAGTTATTTAGCAAAATTTTAGTATGCTTTTAGTGCTGTACTATGTGATATATAAAAAAGCCTTTTAAGGCTTAGTCTTTCCATCCAGACACTGTGTCTTAACTAGGAAGACACATTGAAAAGCTAAATTGTATCTTATTCCTTCACTCCTAGGAAATGACAGAAGGAAATGATTAGCATGGGGTGTTACTATAAAATCACCAGGAAAGAAATAGACTTGAGTCAGGCCTTGAGAATTTGGGAGGTTATAGTTTTGTTGACAGAAAGAATGAAAGATAGGTTATGATGGGAAAAAATATAATTAAATATATGAGTCAGGAAGACATAGTGTATTTAAGAGGGAGAAAGGAGTGGCCATTTTGGAGTGTGCTTGCTTGTATGAGTTGGGGTTTTTAAAAATTGGACTGTAATTGCTTTACAATGTTGTGTTACTTTCTGCTGTACAACCAAGTGAATCAGCTATATGTATACATCCATCCCCTCCCTCATGTACTTCCCCCCAACCCTGCCCCATTTCCACCTCTCTAGATCATCACTGAGCTGGGCTCCCTGTATTATAGAGCAGCTTCCCACTAGCTATCTATTTTTGTCAAGGTAATGTATATATGTCAGTCTTACTCTCCCAATTCATCTCACCCTCCCCTTCCTGAAAATGATCTTAAATATGTGGGAGTGCTGCCAAATAATGAAGAGGATTGAAAAGTCAAATATACGATTGTAGAACTGATCAGAAATTTTTTTCATAATATTTTATGTTCTTTTGATGGTCGGCCTATCCAGATTTAGTAGGGTATGGATGGTAGTGTTAATATGCTATTATTACTCTGTTCTGTTTTCTTTTTCTATGTTTTGCATTAAATCTGTATTTCCTAATGATAACTAAGTGGTCTGTGTATGTAATGAATACAGATCGTCACTAAACCACAATTAAGAGACAAGTGTTTTGCTTTTGTTTTGTTTAATTCAATGTTTCTTCTAAAATGTAGATTGCAATTTTTTTCTTGCAGATCTTGCTATAAATGGTGCTCCAGTTTCTATCATCATTCTGCCATCTGAGTATCACTGATTTGGTTAAAGAAATTGTATTTTTTGCCCCCTATCTCATTTAATGGCCAACAGTCAGTTATTCATCAGTCTTTTCTCCTCACTGTTGTCAGCAAGATCTCTTTAAAATAAAAATTTAAAAATAAGTTTCACTGTCCCCAGATTACCCAACTCCTGTTTAAAAAATTTTAATTATGTTAGAATAAATTCCATTGTTCTTTTAATAATCTATAAGATTTTTTTTTTGGATTTGACTATCCATCTAATTCTTTATCTACTAAACTAATTTACATTCCTTACTTGCCATTTATCGAAAATATTTACAATTATTCAGAGTGCTATGTTATTCTGTGACTCTATGATGTAGCACTTTATATTCTTATTTATAAAATTCAACTATTAAACACATCAGTTCTTCCAAATTTTTATCAGGCATTACCTCCAAAGTAAAGTCTTTCCTTACTCCTAAATTTCAACCCTTTTCCCTAAAGATAATCAAATTTACTAATGTAAAGTTTTATATGTAAACTCCATAGGGTAAATATCATACATTTATATTTTAAATTTTATTTATACATTTTTCTTTTTTATTGCATTTTATACTACCTCAGGGGAAGGTCTATTCTATATTTATCTACATATTTCCATTGCTTAATGCAGTGTCTGCAGTATGGTAGATTTTTATTAATATTGGTTGAATTAGAATAATCTTCCACCTACTGAAAGGAGGAATAAAGAATTTTTGATACATGTTAGCTGTAGAGTCGGAGAAGGCGATGGCACCCCACTCCAGTACTCTTGCCTGGAAAATCCCATGGATGGAAGAGCCTGATGGGCTGCAGTCCATGGGGTCACGAAGAGTCGGACATGACTGAGCAACTTCAGTTTCACTTTTCCCTTTCATGCACTGGAGAAGGAAATGGCAACCCAGTCCAGTGTTCTTGCCTGGAGAATCCCAGGGACAGGGGAGCCTGGTGGGCTGCCATCTATGGGGTTGCACAGAATCGGACACGACTGAAGTGACTTAGCAGTAGCAGCATCTGTGGAGTGGGTATATAGCTCATGTTTAACACCAGGAATTCTAGAACAAGCTTATTTGCCAATCAAACCTTGCTCCATCACTCCCTAGCACATCAAACAATTGTCTTTGGATTTTAGTAAGGTAATTGATTCTCAAGGGCAGATATCCCACCCACCCTTAATCCAATGTGAACTTATTTAAAACAAACAAGCAAACAAGTAGGCCAAGAGAGACAAAGTTGAGCAGTGGAGAGAGAGACAGACAGACAGACAGAGGGGCAGAGAACACAAATGGTTCATAAGTTCTCACTTCTGGTGGCCTTCCTTAGGACCTGTGGTCCATATCTGGCCTAAGCTCATTTTACCTGCATTTCTGTCACTTGAAACCAATGGAATCCTAAAAAATAAAATTGAGTATATATACATATATGTGTATTTTTATTAACAGCTTCAGGGTTTTGTATATTTGTTGAAAGTACGATAGAAAGTGAAAACTACCACTTGAAATAATTGTAGAAGCATTTATTAACTTTGCTACTAGTACTATCTTGTTTTGTATGTACACGCACACACACACTACACCTATATCTATTTACAAAGAATTCCATAAACATTAATGTGTTCTAAAGAGGCAAAGGAGATGTTTCATTATACTTTGAATGAATTGCGTCAAAAACCTTGGTTTGCCAGGATTGTGATGAAAAGCTCGTTTCTTCTAATGTGAACATGTACTTTCTAACCCAGAATAAATCATTTTATTCAAAACATAAAATGCTAAACTGATTCTGATCTTTGAAAAAGGCGATGCCGTGCTTTTGCTGTTGCTGCTGTTATTTTCAAGTAAATATGTGATGTCCTCCATACATCTGCAGCTGAAGTGAAGAATATAATTTAAAACAACTCTTTTCAAATTGGAAAGTACCTTATTCATTTCTGAAATTGGAGAAATGGAGCTTATAAATTTATTTCTCAAGTTGGAGAGTCTGAAGTACCTCATAAAAACGCATAAACCATTACATGGTCAGTAATAAGTCAAACTGGTGATTATTGATGATTATAAACTTTCTCATACAGTGTTCATACTGACAAGTATCTTTTTCACAGTTCTAGACAAATGGTTGTGTGGTTGGTGAGACTATGCTTATAAAGGAGTCATAAATATATCATCCCATGTGATATCAAGGCTAAGAGGAGAAGTGTGTCTACCCAGTGGATAGATGTCATAATGAAGCAGCCTGCACTACATGTCTTCATGTTATTATATTTCTTCTATTATATGCAATCTGGATCTTCTGAGAACTAGTTGCTGACAATCTATTTACTCAGAAGGGCTGTGAAGGTTTATTGTGAAGTAAAATTAAAAAAAAAAAAAAGAAACTTGTTTAAAAAAAAAAAAGAAAAAAATGTAGGCAAGGAGGAATCAGCAGGATTCTGCAGGAGAAATGTTCAGTCAGTCCAAGGTCTGAACTTATTAAATTCTGCCAATCCAACAGAGAAGTCTGAAAGAAGGGTTACTCATTAGAAGAGTCCTTTGTTAAGCTGAAATGACCCAACTTGTATACCACAGTTTACTCAACTATCTGCTGCATCCAAAGAGTGACTTTGGCTCACAATTTGTGATGAATGAGAAAGACCTCGTAAGTGGAAGCCATCATCTGAACTACGCTCTGCAGAGCTGGTCAAGGATGCTGTCCTTGAATCACCATGGCACATCTCTGTGATGTTCCGTCACGCCTGACTCTGAGCAGCTCTACAGACTGTAGCCCACTAGGCTTCTCTGTCCATGGGGATTTTCCAGGCAAGAATACTGAAGGAAATGGAGTGCCATTTCCTCCTCCAGGGGATCTTTCCAACCCAGGGATCAAACCTGAGTCTCCTGTGTCTCCTGCATTGCAGGAGGATCCTTTACAATTGAGCCATCTGGGCACATTGGAGATACATAGACTAATAAGAAAGGTGTATGTTAATCCAGTTAGTAAGCACAGTTCTTTGAGAAACAGGACCATTGGCCAAAATTCTAAATAGTGTGTTTTTAAATTAGAAAAGTTTTGCTTACTGAAGTATCTAATGGTTACCAGCAGAAAGTGCTCAAGTGGCAAATGGAAGGAGAAATATGGAAATAAAATCAACATTCTGTTCAATGAAACAAAAATAGGCAGTTGACCTGCATGCAAACAAATGAGACACAAAACCACTTTCAAAATAGAATAAAAATTCAAGGATAAAAGGAATTGACAATGAACATAAGTAGAGTCATGCCAAAGAAAATGGAATGAAGGAAGGACCTAAAAAAAGTCTTTCTAAACTGGAACATATATTAAATAAACCTACAACCCCTAAAATAACTATCGCCTCCAAGAATGAGTTTGCCAGATGTGCAAGTGAATATGTGGAATTAAAACATGTAATAAATCCGTAAGTTTGGATGTGATGTTCTTTGGTGTCTGAGCCCTTCTGCCTGAGATCCTCAGTAATGAAAAGTTTACCAATGGCTTTTATTTTATTTGACAGAAAAAGAAGTATTTGTTATTAAAACTGTCAAAATCTGGATAGAGAAGATAAGTGGATTCTCAGTACTGAGCATAGAGTATTCACATCAACTTTAGAATGAAAAAGAGGATCTGCTATGGGACATTGACAGCAGTATCGCACTAGTCAGTATCAATATAGGTTTTGGAGGAAAATCACAATTGTCACTGTCATTTTCACTCCTTGGCTAGATTTGCTCTATTAAATAAAGTGATATTTATAAATTAAATTTTCTCAAATTATGATACAAACAAGTTTATATTTGCATTCTTTCTTTTTCACTTTCAGTAATAAAATCTAATGTTTAGAGCTTTTCATTTGTTGACAGCAAGGACTGGGAGAATAGAACTAAGATGTTTAAATTACTGAGATTTCCAGTGACCTCTTTCAGGTTGGCACATTGGAGCAGTACCTTAGTGAGCTAGCACCACAATATGTAATTTAGTAACAAAAATGGTTACTGGTTACAAATGAGTTATGCCATCCTTAGTGGAATGTAGGACTATGAATACCTGATTTGGTTTCCTCCCTCAAATTTAAAAATATTTAATTCAAGAAACTGGATCATGATGGCAGACTGAGTAAATAAAGGCATGTAACTCTTGTTTACCTGAAATACTCTAAAAAGATGAAAAATACATTTTTTAAAAAGACCTCCCTCCTGTACTGGCAAACAAGAGAGTCATGAGCCAGGTATAAACATCATTCTGTCAGAATCAGCAGTTCTCACATAACCCAACTGTAGGCAATTACACAGTGTAACTGAAAAAAACTATAAATACCCAGAAATAGACCTATCAATAAAGGTGCAGTTATTTTATAAAGACATTTACAGTATTTTACTAAAAACGTGTGAGAGATCTGAGCAAGTGGAAGCAAGTTCACTATTCCTAAATGTGAATACATATTTGTGAAGATGTCAGGTTTCTCCAACCTCCCTTCCTATTGATTTATAACTCAGTCCAACCCCAAACAAAATACCAAGTAAAATCATCAGCATCAGTGATTTCTCTATAAAAGAAGTTAGTTTCAAAATCAACGACCACCATGAAACTTTGGAAGTACATAGCTAGGTTCTTTCTTGGCTTTTGATGTAAGAATAAAACTTTATTTAGCTATGAACTGGGACATTTCCTTATGCCTAGAATTTTAGAACACCTAAAAGTTCCTTCTCAAGAGAAGTTCCCATGGATGACCAAGAGACCATGGAGTGGTCTCTTTCACAGGAATCACTGTGAAAAGATGAGATGTAAAGACACTGTCTCTTATACACATCTAGATGTGTATAAGAGACAGGCCTGATGGGCTGCAGTCCATGGGGTCACGAAGAGTCGGACATGACTGAGCAACTTCAGTTTCACTTTTCCCTTTCATGCACTGGAGAAGGAAATGGCAACCCAGTCCAGTGTTCTTGCCTGGAGAATCCCAGGGACAGGGGAGCCTGGTGGGCTGCCATCTATGGGGTTGCACAGAATCGGACACGACTGAAGTGACTTAGCAGTAGCAGCATCTGTGGAGTGGGTATATAGCTCATGTTTAACACCAGGAATTCTAGAACAAGCTTATTTGCCAATCAAACCTTGCTCCATCACTCCCTAGCACATCAAACAATTGTCTTTGGATTTTAGTAAGGTAATTGATTCTCAAGGGCAGATATCCCACCCACCCTTAATCCAATGTGAACTTATTTAAAACAAACAAGCAAACAAGTAGGCCAAGAGAGACAAAGTTGAGCAGTGGAGAGAGAGAGAGACAGACAGACAGACAGAGGGGCAGAGAACACAAATGGTTCATAAGTTCTCACTTCTGGTGGCCTTCCTTAGGACCTGTGGTCCATATCTGGCCTAAGCTCATTTTACCTGCATTTCTGTCACTTGAAACCAATGGAATCCTAAAAAATAAAATTGAGTATATATACATATATATGTGTATTTTTATTAACAGCTTCAGGGTTTTGTATATTTGTTGAAAGTACGATAGAAAGTGAAAACTACCACTTGAAATAATTGTAGAAGCATTTATTAACTTTGCTACTAGTACTATCTTGTTTTGTATGTACACGCACACACACACTACACCTATATCTATTTACAAAGAATTCCATAAACATTAATGTGTTCTAAAGAGGCAAAGGAGATGTTTCATTATACTTTGAATGAATTGCGTCAAAAACCTTGGTTTGCCAGGATTGTGATGAAAAGCTCGTTTCTTCTAATGTGAACATGTACTTTCTAACCCAGAATAAATCATTTTATTCAAAACATAAAATGCTAAACTGATTCTGATCTTTGAAAAAGGCGATGCCGTGCTTTTGCTGTTGCTGCTGTTATTTTCAAGTAAATATGTGATGTCCTCCATACATCTGCAGCTGAAGTGAAGAATATAATTTAAAACAACTCTTTTCAAATTGGAAAGTACCTTATTCATTTCTGAAATTGGAGAAATGGAGCTTATAAATTTATTTCTCAAGTTGGAGAGTCTGAAGTACCTCATAAAAACGCATAAACCATTACATGGTCAGTAATAAGTCAAACTGGTGATTATTGATGATTATAAACTTTCTCATACAGTGTTCATACTGACAAGTATCTTTTTCACAGTTCTAGACAAATGGTTGTGTGGTTGGTGAGACTATGCTTATAAAGGAGTCATAAATATATCATCCCATGTGATATCAAGGCTAAGAGGAGAAGTGTGTCTACCCAGTGGATAGATGTCATAATGAAGCAGCCTGCACTACATGTCTTCATGTTATTATATTTCTTCTATTATATGCAATCTGGATCTTCTGAGAACTAGTTGCTGACAATCTATTTACTCAGAAGGGCTGTGAAGGTTTATTGTGAAGTAAAATTAAAAAAAAAAAAAAGAAACTTGTTTAAAAAAAAAAAAGAAAAAAATGTAGGCAAGGAGGAATCAGCAGGATTCTGCAGGAGAAATGTTCAGTCAGTCCAAGGTCTGAACTTATTAAATTCTGCCAATCCAACAGAGAAGTCTGAAAGAAGGGTTACTCATTAGAAGAGTCCTTTGTTAAGCTGAAATGACCCAACTTGTATACCACAGTTTACTCAACTATCTGCTGCATCCAAAGAGTGACTTTGGCTCACAATTTGTGATGAATGAGAAAGACCTCGTAAGTGGAAGCCATCATCTGAACTACGCTCTGCAGAGCTGGTCAAGGATGCTGTCCTTGAATCACCATGGCACATCTCTGTGATGTTCCGTCACGCCTGACTCTGAGCAGCTCTACAGACTGTAGCCCACTAGGCTTCTCTGTCCATGGGGATTTTCCAGGCAAGAATACTGAAGGAAATGGAGTGCCATTTCCTCCTCCAGGGGATCTTTCCAACCCAGGGATCAAACCTGAGTCTCCTGTGTCTCCTGCATTGCAGGAGGATCCTTTACAATTGAGCCATCTGGGCACATTGGAGATACATAGACTAATAAGAAAGGTGTATGTTAATCCAGTTAGTAAGCACAGTTCTTTGAGAAACAGGACCATTGGCCAAAATTCTAAATAGTGTGTTTTTAAATTAGAAAAGTTTTGCTTACTGAAGTATCTAATGGTTACCAGCAGAAAGTGCTCAAGTGGCAAATGGAAGGAGAAATATGGAAATAAAATCAACATTCTGTTCAATGAAACAAAAATAGGCAATTGACCTGCATGCAAACAAATGAGACACAAAACCACTTTCAAAATAGAATAAAAATTCAAGGATAAAAGGAATTGACAATGAACATAAGTAGAGTCATGCCAAAGAAAATGAAATGAAGGAAGGACCTAAAAAAAGTCTTTCTAAACTGGAACATATATTAAATAAACCTACAACCCCTAAAATAACTATCGCCTCCAAGAATGAGTTTGCCAGATGTGCAAGTGAATATGTGGAATTAAAACATGTAATAAATCCGTAAGTTTGGATGTGATGTTCTTTGGTGTCTGAGCCCTTCTGCCTGAGATCCTCAGTAATGAAAAGTTTACCAATGGCTTTTATTTTATTTGACAGAAAAAGAAGTATTTGTTATTAAAACTGTCAAAATCTGGATAGAGAAGATAAGTGGATTCTCAGTACTGAGCATAGAGTATTCACATCAACTTTAGAATGAAAAAGAGGATCTGCTATGGGACATTGACAGCAGTATCGCACTAGTCAGTATCAATATAGGTTTTGGAGGAAAATCACAATTGTCACTGTCATTTTCACTCCTTGGCTAGATTTGCTCTATTAAATAAAGTGATATTTATAAATTAAATTTTCTCAAATTATGATACAAACAAGTTTATATTTGCATTCTTTCTTTTTCACTTTCAGTAATAAAATCTAATGTTTAGAGCTTTTCATTTGTTGACAGCAAGGACTGGGAGAATAGAACTAAGATGTTTAAATTACTGAGATTTCCAGTGACCTCTTTCAGGTTGGCACATTGGAGCAGTACCTTAGTGAGCTAGCACCACAATATGTAATTTAGTAACAAAAATGGTTACTGGTTACAAATGAGTTATGCCATCCTTAGTGGAATGTAGGACTATGAATACCTGATTTGGTTTCCTCCCTCAAATTTAAAAATATTTAATTCAAGAAACTGGATCATGATGGCAGACTGAGTAAATAAAGGCATGTAACTCTTGTTTACCTGAAATACTCTAAAAAGATGAAAAATACATTTTTTAAAAAGACCTCCCTCCTGTACTGGCAAACAAGAGAGTCATGAGCCAGGTATAAACATCATTCTGTCAGAATCAGCAGTTCTCACATAACCCAACTGTAGGCAATTACACAGTGTAACTGAAAAAAACTATAAATACCCAGAAATAGACCTATCAATAAAGGTGCAGTTATTTTATAAAGACATTTACAGTATTTTACTAAAAACGTGTGAGAGATCTGAGCAAGTGGAAGCAAGTTCACTATTCCTAAATGTGAATACATATTTGTGAAGATGTCAGGTTTCTCCAACCTCCCTTCCTATTGATTTATAACTCAGTCCAACCCCAAACAAAATACCAAGTAAAATCATCAGCATCAGTGATTTCTCTATAAAAGAAGTTAGTTTCAAAATCAACGACCACCATGAAACTTTGGAAGTACATAGCTAGGTTCTTTCTTGGCTTTTGATGTAAGAATAAAACTTTATTTAGCTATGAACTGGGACATTTCCTTATGCCTAGAATTTTAGAACACCTAAAAGTTCCTTCTCAAGAGAAGTTCCCATGGATGACCAAGAGACCATGGAGTGGTCTCTTTCACAGGAATCACTGTGAAAAGATGAGATGTAAAGACATGAAGAGATGATTAAAAAGTTGGCTAAAGATCTGCACGGTACCTGTGTGGAGATGATCAACAAAGAGGGTAGAGCTGAAAACTCTGAAATAATGAAAACATCAGTTACTTTAAGAACTAGAAATGGTATCTTTGGGAACTTTGGTCATAAAACCAATCATTAAAGGAAGAAAATCAGGTAGTTTGGGCTGAAAAGTATTGAACACATTTCCTGAAGTTTTGACTTTCTTGCTCCCTCCCTCTCTTCCTCCTTCCTCTCTCTCTCTCTTTGCTATTTTAGTAATATCTTCTGGAAGGGGTGTGTATATGTAGAGAGGTTGGTGGAGAGTGGTGTTAATGTAATTAAACGAGAAGGCCACTAGACCGAGATGGCTCTCAGGCTTCAGGAGCGCGTGGAAGCAAACCAAAATCTAAGTCAGAGTCAATGCAACCACTGAGTCTGAGGAGATAAAACCCAAGAACAACCTATCACATAGCCAACTAGGCTTTCCTGTTTAAGGCAACTGTCGAAACTATAGCCAATCAATGTCCTTGCTTTGCCGCCTCATCTTCTCTGTAAAAAGGTCTCCCCTAACTCCTATCAGTATAGCCCTCCTCACTACATTGGATTTCATCCTACCCAAATCAAATTGATGTTTGCTCAAATCAACTCTTGAAAATTAAACGTGCTTCAGCTTATCTTTTAATAGGGTTGCTTAACAAGTTAAGAAACCACCCAATTCCTTTTTGCATGTTTACCATCTGCCATCTACTAAAATATCTTCTGTCATGTAAGGATTTCTCTGCTGAAGATCCCATCCTCATGAGGTCATCAGAACCGCCTGGAGGCCTTCTTAGCCACATCGTTGAAAATTTTGCAGATGGAAGAGAAACAAATGCTTATCACAGCAGTAGGGGATGCTGAAAGATACAATGATATGGATGCCATGTTGACTGGATATTGATTTGATTCTTGTAAAAGTTGTTTGAATAATATAAAGATTTAGAAGTTGTATAAGGGTTTCAAAACAGTGCATTTAAATTGTACATGTACAATATAATAGAGTCTGCAGTATAACAGATTCTGTGCAACTATACAAGTGTGAACTTAATTTTGAAATTTCACTGTATGTTATATTCACTCATTCATGCAAAACTCTATAAATGAGTCTATTTGCCTTATTGTCAAATTATATTATTTAGGCCTTTATGTACAATATTTTGGGACAGGTATAAAATCTGTAGTATATAGAAATAGGCATGGTAAAAATCATCACAGACTCATGTATAAAAGAGGAGCTTACAAAACACATGTCAAGATATAATATGAGAAAAGGGTATCAGGGTTATTGTTACGTGAATAATAGCTAGTAGCAGAAAATATGTAACTTCCATCCTTGTAGACACATCTGTAATCTTTCTCAGTCTTCTTTGGTTGGAATTAATATCTCCATTTCCTTCTCATGTTCTTTTGCTTCCCAATCCCTACTTTTAACATATTCTATTTTATATTTCAACTTGTAATATAAGAAAATATCTCCAGTACTTGGCAGTATTATTTATTTTATCCATCCCAAATGTATCACAGGGTAAATAACTCTTTAAGTGGGTCACAGCAGCTTTCACACAGTTCTTATTGGGACATTTCCAGAAAGCTTCAGAAATAATATAGTAAGAAAAAAAAAAAAAGAGGAGAATCAGCAATTTTCAAAGATTGCCTGAGAACTAATTTTTGGAGGCATTGAAACATGCATAGAGTTTATTTTTTTAATGGTTTTTATGCCATTTTTGTTTTTAAAAATGAAGCAAAATATTTAAGAAGATAATACATTTGCAAATACAAAATTTGAACCATGAAGCTAAAAAACTAAGAGGCTCACAAATTCAGATTTGGTGTTAGCATATGATTGGCCTGCTACAGGTTAGAGAGACCATTCCAATTGCAATGGAATTGTGAAGGGTTATTTAGAGAAGCCAGGGAGAGAGAAACAAGAAGGAAGGCTACATGAATATTTTAATGTTGTTCTCTGCTCATTTGCCTTTTGTATTTTTTTTTAATGAAATGCCTTTTCTCTCTCTCTCTCTCTTTTTTTTTTTTTTTAACCAAAGCAAAGTCTTATGCTTCATATACAACCAAAACTTCATCTTAACAACTGCTGTGCTGCACACATGGGTATATTTATCTTTTTCTTCTCTTACAGCCCATATTTTTTTATGCAATTAAGTTGGTTGGTGGTGTTATGATAATATTTCTTGAACAGACAGTGGAATGTTGTTAAAAGCCAAGAGGTTCTAATTGAAAGCTGAGAAGCTGTCATACTCATTCAAGTAGCCTCTCTGGTACAGATAGAATGCATATTAAATTTTGGATAAATAGAATTAATTGGCAACATACTTTCACATCCCATGAAAATGTGGGCTCCTGTAGTATGTTACTGGGTTTTCCTGATGGCTCAATGGTGAAGAATCTTCCTGCCAATTCAAGAGACCCAGGTTCGATCCATGGGTTGGGAAGATCCCCTAGAGAAGGAAATGGCTACCCACTCCAGTATTCTTGCCTGGGAAATGCCTGGTGGGGTACAGTTCATGGGGTTGCAAAAGAGTCAGACACAATGGAGTGACTAAACAACAATGAATATGTTACTACTTGGCAGCAGATTTTGAATTTCAAAAAAAGGCTTCATAAAATCTTTACCAGATATTGAATGAAACTAATGAAATAATGGCACATACATGATAATCAACTTTACAGTAACAGTACTCAGCCTTTTAACAAATTTAGAGTCCTTAATATATGGGCATGAACAGTATGAAAAGGCAAAATGATAGGATACTGAAAGAGGAATTTCCCAGTTCAGTAGGTGCCCGATATGCTACTGGAGATCAATGGAGAAATAACTCCAGAAAGAATGACCAGAAACTATAAAACTCCTAGAGGAGAACATAGGCAAAACACTCTCCGACATAAATCACAGCAGGATCCTCAATGATCCGCCTCCCAGAATACTGGAAATAAAAGCAAATGTAAACAAATGGGATCTAATTAAAATTAAAAGCTTCTGCACAACAAAGGAAACTATAAGCAAGGTGAAAAGACAACCCTCTGAATGGGAGAAAATAATAGCAAATGAAGCAACTGACAAACAACTAATCTCAAAAATATACAAGCAACTTATACAGCTCAATTCCAGAAAAATAAACGACCCAATCAAAAAATGGGCCAAAGAACTAAATAGACATTTCTCCAAAGAAGACATACGGATGGCTAACAAACACATGAAAAGATGCTCAACGTCACTCATTATCAGAGAAATGCAAATCAAGACCACAATGAGATACCACTTCACACCAGTCAGAA
>SJYX01006049.1:324097-372987 GCA_006410675.1 Oreotragus oreotragus
GAAGATCATGGCATCTGGTCCCATCACTTCATGGGAAATAGATGGGGAAACAGTGAAAACAGTGTCAGACTTTATTTTTGGGGGCTCCAAAATCACAGCAGATGGTGATTGCAGCCGTGAAATTAAAAGATGCTTACTCCTTGGAAGAAATGTTATGACCAACCTAGATGGCACATTCAAAAGCAGAGACATTACTTTGCCAACAAAGGTCTGTCTATCCAAGGCTATGGTTTTTCCAGTGATAATGTATGGATGTGAGAGTTGGACTGTGAAGAAAGCGGAGCACAGAAGAATTGATACTTTTGAACTGTGGTGTTGGAGAAGACTCTTGAGAGTCCCTTGGACTGCAAGGAGATCCAACCAGCCCATTCTGAAGATCAGCTCTGGGATTTCTTTGGAAGGAATGATGCTAAAGCTGAAACTCCAGTACTTTGGCCACCTCCTGCAAAGAGTTGACTCATTGGAAAAGACTGTGATGCTGGGAGGGATTGGGGGCAGGAGGAGAAGGGGACAATGGAGGATGAGATGGCTGGATGGCATCACGGACTTGATGGACATGAGTCTGAGTGAACTCCAGGAGTTGGTGATGGACAAGGAGGCCTGGAGTGCTGCAATTCATGAGGTCGCAAAGAGTCAGACACGACTGAGTGACTGAACTGAACTGACTATGTGGGCATCAGAGTCATTGTGAGGAGGCAAAACTAGTTTTGATTTGGGGAAGATTTGTTAACATAAATCACTGTATTCCAAAGTCTTTGAAAAGTGTCAAGTAGCCTCATTTGAGCTTTGCCAGTGTTAGTTTTAATCTCTCTCTTAAAGTGATCACTTTTTCCATGTTATAGGTATTACTGTCCCCCAGAATATATATATCTCATACTGGCTTCATCACTGGAACCTGTGATCATTCTTTCTAAAGAATTACATTCTAAAGGCCTAAAGTCAAATGAAGAGATGCCCAGCTTCAGATATGCCTTCTGCTTATAGTGCTTGTACAGCAAATACTTACATGGTTATTACCTGTATATTCATGATCCTGTGTATCATCTGTGACTATCATCTTAGCACAGTTTCAGTCAGACATTTTATCCTGTTCTGTTTATCACTGCCTTCCATTTTCACTGGTTGTTGAATTTTTAAACCATATCTTTCTGTCCCAGCTCCTGAACTCTTTGTTTCCAGCTGGCATCTTCTTGGACAAGCAACTCTAGGTTTTCCTGAAGCTACGTGTTCACATGAATATCATTAAATGTCTCCCTCCTCCTTCTGCTCCTTTGCAGTCTTCAGAGATGACGTTCAGGTGTTTTCTGAAGTCAGTCAGTTTGAACTGGAGCAATTTTGCTGGTTCTTTGAGCGAACTTGACTGTCCTTCCAGATAAGTCACCGTTAGTCCATGAAGTAAAATTTTATAGGACTGGCGTTTTATAGGATTGGCTTTTCTGTTCTCAGCCAAGAAGGTTGACTCTATCCCCCAGTGGAAAGTTGGACCTGTTCAATATTAGCATTAAATTTTGCCAAATAGAGGGTTTGTGGCATCAGAGGACTGGCCTCCACTGCAGATGGCTCAAGGGCATTGAAGGTGTATGTAATGAGTTTTTTCCTCCTGTTGACTTTAAGATACTCTACCTTTCAGGCAGCAAATCCTTTGGCTAGGTCATTGCCCCTCAAAGTATGTCAACTTTTTACTGTGCAAGTAATCAAAGCAGCATAAAACAAAATTTTCAAGGGAAACTCAGAGATTTGACCCTTGTGTCCATAATTCAGACAGTATCATTGAAGTACCATGCAGCTGATGCAGGAGTAGTTGGAAAGCCATTTTCATAGCCATAAACAGGCCCTCTTTGCTTCCAAAGGACATTGAAACTGCCTCTAGCCAGTAGCATCAGGGTTACAGCTCCCTGTACAAATTCCCGTTTGTGTTCTACTTTAAAACCACTCAGAGCCTGACAACCAGGACAGACCATCAGTAAGTAAGGGGGAGGTGGGCTGGTTTTGTACGCTGGTGATATCTAAATTTGATGCAGTCACTGCACAATTACAAAACATTACAATTTGTATAGTACATTGAGAAAATGGAAAGGACCAGTCACAGTCAGAGGGATGAATTGTGGCCTCTCTAGGCCCACATGGCCCCACTGGAAGGTTAGGAGATCCAAGCAGTGCTATGCTCAAACCAAACCTATTGAACTAAGAGTAAATAAACCTAGATTTTTGTCCTTATTCTGCCTCTTCAATAGCTTCATGAACTGGGTCTTCAAAATTGTAGCCAATATTTGCTAAAAGCAACACAGAACAGAAATCATTTTCTTATGCAGTATCTGATTTAAAACCTGGCTATCCTATGATGTTGGTCATTGTCTTAATTCATTCAGGCTTCTCTATTAGAATCTCAGAACCTGGGTAGCTTAAACAATAAGTATTTCTGACTATTCTAGAGGCTGAAAGGTACATGATCTCAGTGCAAACACCTAGGTTTCCTGGTGAGGACTCTCTTCCTGCCTTGAAGTCAGCCATCTTCTTCTTATATCCTCGAATGGGGAAAAAGAGACAGCAAGCTCTGGTCTCTTCCTCTTCTTATAAGTACATTGATCCCATCATGGGACAATACCCACATGACATCTTCTATGTCTAATTACCTCCCAAAGGTCTCACTGCCAACTGTCACCACACTGGAATTGGGGGCTTACAGCTTCATGATAGGAATTTGAGGAGGATATATTTAGTCTATAACACCATCCTATAGGGTCATTAAATCTCTTAAGTGACAAACTTAGGTTAAATGGTTCTTCTAAGACATTGACTATTGCATTATAGTTGGATTTTGAATCAAAACCATCTGTCTCCAACTATCATTTTTTGTTTTAAACTATTGTATATGGCTTCATAATTTCACCCTACTTTGAAAACAAATAATTTTCCAACAGCATTCTTTTTGACTCTTAATACAATAGCAAAGCAACCATTTTTAATACGTGGAGTATTTACCCATTTCCTTTTCAAGTGTTAACAGAATTATTCCTATATGACAAGTACTAGTGCCACAGAAAAAAGGAGCTCACAGTCTGGTCAAGGGGACAAGTTAACACACAATTACAGTTTGTAAAGGTGCTATAATAGAAACAGTGTAAGCCTGGGAAAGAGACCCAGCAGCAGAGGTTGGGAAGGGGAATAAAAACTCAGTTAATGTGGGAAAATATACCTGCTTCCCTGGTGGCTCAGACCATAAGGAATCTCCCTGCAATACAGAATACCCGGGTTCAATCACTGAGTCACGAAGGGCCCCTGGAGAAGGAAATGGCAATCTGCTCCGGTATTCTTGCCTGGAGAATTCCAAGGACATAGGAACCTGGTGGACAACAATCCATGGGGTTGCCAAGAGTCAGACATGACTGAGTGACAAAGAGTTGAGAGCCGGATACCTAAATTGAGTATTGAAAGATGAGTAGGAAGTAATTTTTGATGGTGTGCCTAAAAGATAGAATTTTAAAGATGTTCATGTGAGATCAAACAGAAATAATACAGTGCTTTGGGAAACTAGATGCTTTATGGTTTAAGAATTGGGCATGAATGGGATAGATTGTCAAATAGTAATATTTTACAAATTGCACATTTTGCTAAAAAACTATAGACTTCTGGTTATTAGGAGGAACACTAAAATATTTCAAGGAAGGGAAATAAGATGATCAAATTTGATTCATGGAATATATTTAATTTGGAGAAGAAATTGTGAGAGAAAGAGCACTGTAGATTGGAAAAACAAAATGCAGGTAAGTTGAAAAAATATTTTTAAAAAGGATTGAAACAAAGGCTGACATATGAATAGAGTACTTGATAGAGTGGTAAGGGAGTCAGAAATCAACAGGATGTATGAATGACTGTACTTGGTCATGGTAAAGACTAGAAAGTCAAAGATAACTCCTAAGTTTCTGACTTGAGCAATTTTGTTGAAGTTCATGCCAATCACAGAAGAAAGGCAAACAGGAGGATGATCAAGAATGCATGTGTTTATTTGGGGTGAAGAGTTGGGGTTGAAGCACCACTGAAAATAAAAATCTATTTCTAGAAAGAACTTCAGTTCAGTTCAGTCGCTCAGTCATGTCCGACTCTTTGCGACCCCATGAATTGCAGCACGCCAGGCCTCCCTATCCATCACCATCTCCCGGAGTTCACTCAGACTCACATCCATCGAGTCTGTAATGCCATCCAGCCATCTCATCCTCGGTCGTCCCCTTCTCCTCCTGCCCCCAATCCCTCCCAGCATCACAGTCTTTTCCAATGAGTCAACTCTTCTCATGAGGTGGCCAAAGTACTGGAGTTTCAGCTTTAGCATCATTCCTTCCAAAGAAATCCCAGGGTTGATCTCCTTCAGAATGGACCAGTTGGATCTCCTTGCAGTCCAAGGGACTCTCAAGAGTCTTCTCCAACACTACAGTTCAAAAGCATCAATTCTTCAGCACTCAGCCTTCTTCACAGTCCAACTCACATCCATACATGACCACTGGAAAAACCATAGCCTTGACTAGATGGACCTTAGTCAGCAAAGTAATGTCTCTGCTTTTGAATATGCTGTCTAGGTTGGTCATAACTTTTCTTCCAAGGAGTAAGCGTCTTTTAATTTCATGGCTGCAGTCACCATCTGCAGTGATTTTGGAGCCCAAAAAAATAAAGTCTGACACTGTTTCCACTGTTTCCCCATCTATTTCCCATGAAGTGATGGGACCGGATCCCATGATCTTCGTTTTCTGAGCTTTAAGCCAACTTTTCAACTCTCCTCTTTCACTTTCATCAAGAGGCTTTTAAGCTCCTGTTCACTTCCTGCCATAAGGGTGGTGTCATCTGCACCTGTACAGAACAAGCACCCAACTGAATGAGAGCTAGTTCTAATTTTGTTGTTGTTGTGTGTGTATGTGTATATTTTTACAGGGCTCAAGTGGTCTGGAAATAATAAAAGAATGCAAGCTACACAACTATGGAGAATAGTATGGAGGTTCCTTGAATAAACTAAAAATAGAGTTATCATACAATCCTTCAGCCTGATTCCTGGGCATATATATATATCTGGAGAAAACTCTAATTAGAAAAGATACATGCACCCCAATGTTCATAGCAGTATTATTTACAAGAGCCAGCACATGGAAGCAACCCAAATATCCTTTGACAGATGAGTGAATGAAGAAAATATGGTACATATATACAATGGAGTATATGTATACACACATACACACACACACACACACATGTCATCTGCATATCTGAGGTTATTGATATTTCTCCCGGCAATCTTGACTTCAGCTTGTGTTTCTTCCAGGCTCAGATTAGCTCTTAGAAACCTGAAATGGGCAGCAATTAATGTTCTAACACACAGTGCCACGTTTCACATGGAGCACACTCCTCCTCTAGTTCCTGAACACCTTGCTCAGGGGCACCAGGGCTGAGGACTCTCAGTGCAGTCTCTTCCCACTCCTCCCTGCCCCCCTCACTCATGGCGTTATCCTATAGGGTTTTTGACACCCTTTCCCTTTTTTGCCTTTTTTTCTCCACACAAGCATACATAGAGAATGCAGGTGAAACTTACAGTGACTTGAATCCAGTACCTCTAACAATGCATCTGCCCCAAAAGCAGACTGGAATCAGGGGCTCGGTCACCCAGGATCAGACCCAGCTCCAGAGCAGCCCATCTGATGCCCCAGATTCCCGCTTCTCACTGAGGCTTAACATGCGGGCACAGCTCTGCTGCTCCAGAGTTTCCATCCAGAATATAGTCCCTCTTCCAAAATCAGACTTGCAGAGCCTAACAGGAAACGCCAATTCACATTCCGTTTAAAATGATCATTTAAACGCCCATGAAAGGAAAAAATGTCCTCCCATGGCTCCGCCCCCATTCGTTGGTCATCCTTCTCAGAGCAGCTCAGAGACCAGAGTTCTGATAAAGTTCTGGAAACTTTGTCACCTTTGTGACTGGATCTGGCGTTTATAATTTCTGATGCTCAGACTCAGATTAAAGAGAGGAAAAGTGAAAGTGAAAGTTGCTCAGTCGTGTCCAGCTCTTTGCGACCCCATGGGCTATAAATCCATGGAATTCTCCAGGCCAGAATACTGGAGTGGGTAGCCTTTCCCTTCTCCAGGGGATCTTCCCANGCTCAGACTCAGATTAAAGAGAGGAAAAGTGAAAGTGAAAGTTGCTCAGTCGTGTCCAGCTCTTTGCGACCCCATGGGCTATAAATCCATGGAATTCTCCAGGCCAGAATACTGGAGTGGGTAGCCTTTCCCTTCTCCAGGGGATCTTCCCAACCCAGGGATCCAATCCAGGCCTCCCACATTGCAGGCGGATTCTTTACCAGCTGTGCCACCAGGGAAGCCCAAGGGAAGGAGAGGAAAGGACTTGAAATTTGGTGTGTAGATTTTATCTTTATTTTCCATGATAATGAAAGAGAAGAAATAAAGATAATCTCGACTCCCATGAAGGCAAGTCTGACCTCTAAATCCTCCTGGGAAAGCTGAACACAGAATAGCCAGTCCCCAACACTGAATACGTAGTCCCCAGCAGGTTACAACAATCAGCTCTCATAATACGTGGACCTTAGCAGGGTCTTAAACACATACCTGTGAGCATGCAGTAGATCCTCACGCAACATTCCTTTCAGAATGAATACTTGTTGTCCCCCACAACAGTCTTGCTCAGACTCCACTGCTTTCCCCAGGTCCTGCTCAGCTGGCAGGTGGTGAGCAGAGAATGTCATCTTTTCAGAAGGTGGTGGTGGTCTTCCCTGGGAACAGCAGTATCTGTGTTCAGATAGGGTGGCTGTGTGTAAGGCACTCAGGCGCTGTTCTTGATTTCTCTAGATTAATCCTGCAGGAAATGAGGTCTGGGGTAAGCAACTTCAGTGGACATTCAAATTTCAAATGAATGACCTTCATCCCAGATTTGGAGAGTCATAACCTCTGAGTGTGGGGCCCTAGTATCTGTTTTTTTAATAAGACCCATAAGTGATTGCCATAGATGGGAAATTCTGATAAGCAATGTTCAAAGTCATTTTCATCTTTGATTGCCCACTGGGATCATTTGTGTATTTTTTAAAACTACCCCCAGAGGTTCTGTCAATTCGTCTTTGGCAGAACCCAGGATCAATGATATCTCAACGAAGTGGCCCAGGTCATTCTATCATAAGGCTGGGTAAACACTGGGAGGCTCCAGGTTCATTTCTGAGATCTAGTAGAGGGTCTGGGCCCTGGGGAAGCCTGCCCCGCACAGACGTGAATGGGGGCAGTCAGTCTATCTCACGTTCCCAGTGTAAGCGGATGTGCAGGTGTCTCCAGGAGACAAGGGAGGAGAAACTCACACAAACTCCATAAAGGAACTCTGTATACACACAGATTTTCCCAGTCCCCTCTAAGCAATGGAAGAAAAGTTAGAACATCCCTCGCTGGGCATGAGGAAGCCTCTGGTTCTCACTCCGATTGCCATGGAAGATCACCGGAGCAAAAGGAAACCCTTAGAGGATTTAGGAGCATGGGGAGCGGAGCAGGAGAGGGACCTCTGTGACAGCGGGGCACAGAGGCCTGGACTTCTCCAGGGAATCCCCCGTGAGCAGAGCCGCCCAAGCCACATTTTAAGGCCTCGGCTCCTCCTTCGCCTTCGGACATCAGCCCTGCGCAATCTGCGCTAGTCATCCCCACCTACCTGGGTGCGTGGCTGTTGTCTCCTTTTCTTCACATCCCAGGGCTTTCTTTGCTCAAGAAAAGGTGACCAGGTTCAGCTCAGAGACAGCAAGACCTGCTTATTAAAAAAAGGAACATGACTCATCCCCGAGATTCTACAATTTCCAATCTAGTACAGTGTTCAGTGGAAAAGACAGGCCACTCTAAGTTATCGAAAATTATTTCATCAAATAGTATTTCCTGACAGCCCCTTTAAAACACTTAGGAAACACTTCTAATTTGCAGTCCCTTAACTCTACTTCCAAGTACTATTCAATCAAAACTAAGGAACATACATGTATACATGTGTATACATGTCTGTGAGTCCCTTTGCTGTTCACCTGAAACCATCACAGCATTGTTGATTAGCTATACCCCAATACAAAATAAAAAAGTTTTTCTTTTAAAAGGAATAGATACCTGATTTTAAGATGTTGGCAACACCTCATTTCATTTTAAATATCTAGAATGATCACTGATCAAGAGCGAAAAAGTCAGATCAACTCAAGACATGAGGACAAGATGAAACATCCTGAAGATTCTTTTTTGCATCAACAAACCCCTATTTCCTTAAAACGATTCTACTTCTCACCTGTGCTGATTGTAGCATTTTAACATACCTGAATATATACTATAGGATTCTTGTTTTCTTTTCCTGGAGATTCTAACTGTAATAAAACGAATTCCTATACATGACTGTGGAATAAAATTACAATTCACAGAACATTTACTTACAAAAGCCTGAACAAAGGTGACAGCCTCCACTTTTCAAAGCCATCTACAAGCAAAGGAAAATGAAGCAGTCAGGGGCAGTATTCACATGAAATGTGGTGAGTTTTAACATCCATCTCTCAGTAAATCCCTCAAAGACCCTATTAATGATGACAGGAAAATTAGCTTTTCAGTCGAGGAACCTGGGCAGACAGCTACTGAATCAAATGAATAAAATGAACATTAGCTGTAATAGGACAAATTGGTATCAGCTGACCAATGCACACATCATCACTGCTGGCATAGTTTTGACAAAAAATAATGACGACGGCAAACAAAAAAAACATTAATTTAGGATATCCCCAGAGGTCCAGGGGTTAATCCTCTGCATTCCAAGGCAGCGGGTGTGGGTTCAATCCCTAGTTGGGGAATCAAGATCCCACATGCTATGCAGTTTGGCAAAAAAATTAATACAAGTAATCACGAGAGCAGGTTAAACACATTTAGAACCATACATAACTGTCATGTCCTGTACTTGGGTGTATTTTAAATAGGAAGCCTTTCCTTGAGGCAACCAAGCACGCTCTCTTTTGGAACTTTGAGTTGTTCTAAGCCATACAGCAACAGCTTTGCTGCTGCACTTTCATTATCCTTGTCTATACAGACTGATGCTACATCCAGACAGGACCCAGACATTGCATGTTCTCCTTCTTCACCGATATGCCAGGACCCACCCTCACAACCAGTGGGAATCCTGTATCAACACATCCCCAACTTGACCTGACAAAAAGGGCACATTTTCAACATCTGCACATTGGTAATTCACGGCAGGAATTTCTCATGCTCTGAAGAGACCTTGGATGGAGAAAATGGAGATCACTTTCATTATCCTTGTCTATACAGACTGATGCTACATCCAGACAGGACCCAGACATTGCATGTTCTCCTTCTTCACCGATATGCCAGGACCCACCCTCACAACCAGTGGGAATCCTGTATCAACACATCCCCAACTTGACCTGACAAAAAGGGCACATTTTCAACATCTGCACATTGGTAATTCACGGCAGGAATTTCTCATGCTCTGAAGAGACCTTGGATGGAGAAAATGGAGAGAAGGCGATGGGATACGAGAGGAATATCCTAAAGAGCTAACCTGGGGTATTACCAGGAAAAAAAAAAAATGTATTAAAAACCAAATTTGTCAGCACCACCTAGAGGTCAGAAGTAAATGTTGACAAGTTCTAAGTCCATGGGATTTCAGTAAGAAAGGGGGACCCAGCCTCTGATGTGGATCAGACTTTACCTGAAAACCTGCCGCAGCCGCCGCTTCCTCCTCCATTTCTATGTTTCTTTCCCGGGCCATGTTATGCGGAGAAATCACACCTGTGCGTCTCTGAAGGCATCAGCTCTGCACTTTCACCTGTTCCCTGAGGCAGGTGGCCCTTGAAATGCAGAAAGGCCAGAGCGTCCCATCCTTTGTCATGCGACAGATTCCCCGTTTTCCTCAGCTTCAGTCTCAGAGTCAGCCACTAAAGCTGTGACAGCAATGGGGAATGTGGGTGGCAGCCACACAGACCTTTCCTCAAACCAAAGGCTGGACTCAACTCTCAGTGCCTCTAACTCAACGCAGTTCATATTTCAGAACCAAAGACAAGCAAAGCAAAATCAAAAAGAAATGGATGGAGAAGGAAATGGCAACCCACTCCAGTATTCTTGCCTGGGAAATCCCACGGACAGGGGAGCCTGGCGGGCTGCAGTCCATGGGGTTACAAAAGAGTCGGACACAATTTGGCAACTAAACAACAGAATTTCGAGGTATAATAAAAACAAAACGTCTGCTCAAAAAAAAAGAAAGGAAATGGCATTTCTACATTAACTGAAATGGTTTATGCACACCCTTCACAAAGTATTTCTAAGACCCTTATTAAAGATAAAATGGAAAAAACACAAACTTCTCAAGTGCTAGAATCTCAAAGAAAGCACCTGAACCAGTAAAGATCAGAAGTCAGAGGATAAATGGATAGCAGACGACTAAAGCACAAGGAGGGACACAGTATCACTGTCTCGGCGTTTTGGGCAAAAATAAAATCTTAACCTGAAACAATCATGAAAATGTCACTTTTTTGCAAATTTCAATCCATACAAACTTCCCATTTCTTCTCATTTCATCCATTTCTGTGTTCCTAACAGTGCATTTAAATAGCAAGGCTTTCCTAACCATAGAAAACAGACTCTCCGACTTTAGAACATTATGAGGGATTCAAGATTACTAAAGTCATCCTGTTCATATGTGCACTTTCTTTTTTTAAGCTTTTTATTTTATATTGGAGTATAGTTGATTAACGATGTTGTATTATTTTCAGGTGTACAGTAAGTCAGTTATATGTGCATTTTCTCAACCCTGTTCCAAATGAAAAATGTATCCAGATATAATCACTACATTTTCTCCCACTTACCAAACACCTAAAACCAACTCAACGGGAATCTTGGATACCAGTACATTCCCTTGTTGATGTCTCACTAAGGGAACATTTCTAGTACTTGAAAGTTATAAACTCATGGTGGTAATTCTTCATCCTCTGTAAGCAGGCTGGATTCAGACAAAGGAGAAAAGGTTCTGGGACAAAAGAGTATTTTAAAGAGCTGGCCATGACTATCACAAGAATAAAAGGGAAAAAAATCAGGTTGAAAACCACCTCATCAGGCAAGAAATCAGGAGAGAATTAATGATTTGGACATTCTCAGTCCATGGCATTTCAGGAGGAAAAGGGGACACAGCCTGTAAACCAGGACAGGGCATTCACCTGGAGACGATGGCTTAGCCCCTGTGTCCGACCCTCGCTACCCCACTGACTGCAGCCCGCCAGGCTCCTCTGTCCATGGGATTTCCCAGGCAAGAATCCTGGAGTGGGTTGCCATTTCCCTCTCCAGGGCAATTTCCTGACCCAGGGATCAAACCCGGGTCTCCTGCGTATTTACCTGAGATGCTGCCATTGTCTCCTCCTCTTCTTCCTCCTGCTCTGAGTTCTTTTCTCATCAATATTGTGTTGAGGGGAGCTTCCCAGATGGTCCAGTGGTTAAGGTTCCACGCTTCCAGCGCAGGGGGTGTGGGTTCTGGTTGGGGAACTGGGATCCGGCATGCCGTGGGGTTTGGCCAGAAAGTTAAAAAAAAAAAAAAAATGTTGAGGAATGACATCAGCATCTTGAGATTATGGCTTGAATGGTGTCAGCACAGCGCCTTCCCCACTTTCCACCACACCCCCAAGCCAAACTTTCAAAGCCCAACTTACAAGGCGATAAGGCCAGTCTCTCCACTCCTTTGTCTCAGGAGAGATTCAGGAAAAAACAGGCCCGACACGGAGACGAGCTGTGAGTTTGTCCTTCGTTGTATACACGTGTTCTCTCTTCATAAACGTCCCGAAACGCTGCAGGCCGGGTACGTGGGCTGCACTGGCGTTCCCCTTCCGAGCCTGCGTAGAGCAGACTGTTGCCTCTTTCTGAAGTCGGCCTCAGCTCTCGCAGATGTACTCAGAAGGCCACGTGCTTAACCCTGGCCTCGCCTCAGAATCACCTGGCGCGCCTACTTAAAGCAACACCAACCCCCCACAGGACCAACAGACAGGCTCTGGGAAGCACACAGCTGATGCCCGGTCTTAATACTGGCCATCAGATCCTAACAGGCACTCAGTTATACACTGAATATGGACATATGTAAGCCCTACCTATTTTGAATGGCCATCTCACATGCTCTTTCATTTTGTGCAGTTTTTCCCACAGTTTCCAGGCTGAGTTTATTTCTAGGAAAATGCATTATTTCAGATACATAATTGCACACTTGGGGCTCTCTTTTGTCCCTGAATTATTTAACAGGCTTCTCCTTAATACTGCCCGCTCCACTACATGAGTAAGATTATATTTATACATGTATTTATACGATAAGCACACAAGCATGCATTTACTTGATTTACTGCTCCTTCTGGCCCATAAAACTGTATCATATGCCATTTTCTTATAAATGACTGCTTAATAATTATACTCAGGAATTACAGAAAGAGTAAGCTAAAAACTGACCAATGTGCAAATACAATTTATATACATATATCTCAGAAGACTAGGAAATCCTCTAATAATTATCAAAGAAAAACAAAAGGGGGATTTCCCTGGCACTCCAATGGCTAAGACTTCACCTTCTAATGTAGGGGTGCAGGTTCAATCCCTGGTCAGGGAGCTAAGGTCATACTTGCCTCAGGGCCAAAAATCCAAAACATAAAAACAACAGAAGTAATATTGTAACAAATTCAAGAGGCTTTAAAAAAAATGGCCCATGTTAAAAAAAATCTTTAAAAATAGAAATAAAGGGAGTTCCCTGGTGATCTAGTGGTTAGGATCCAGCATTTTCACTGCCATGGCCCGGGTTCAGTCCCTGGTCAGGGAACTGAGATCCTGAAAGCTGCGTAGTGCAGCCACCCTCAAAAAACCCTGGGGACATCCCTGGTGGTCCAGTGGTTAAAGCTCGGAGCCTCCACTGCAGGGGACTCAGGTTTCATCCCTGGTGGGGGAACCAGGATCCCTCCTGCCACTCGACCAAACAAACTTCAGCAGTTCCTTGCTGCAAACTGAATAAAGTTCAAATTAAAAAAACAAACAAACAAAAACTTGGTTACTCTGCAGTTACGAAACAAGAGAATGAAGGGGATTAGAATTACGAATCAGTAATCAAAGAGACTGGCCTTTAAAAGTTATGCAAATATGGAATAGCTCATGTATAAAATCTTGTGCATTTTATTAAATTGGAATTGGACATTTTTTATTGATAGATTATCTTTTTAAAAGAGTGAATATCACAAGACACATTGGAGCCTGACTTCTGTTTTCTGAAATTCATTTGTATCTCCTTAAGAACTGATTCCTTTTCTTCAAGAGGGAAGGCCATCTCATCAAAATGACACCACTGACACCTGCAGTAGGAAAAAACTTACTGTCTCCATTAAGCACAGAGAGAAAAGAGAACACAGCTCTATTCCAGCAACTGCCATTTGGATACACCATTTCTGCCCAAGACATAATGATTTCTGTACATTCACCTTACTCTTTTTATTATAAACATGTGGTGTTACAGGCACATACCTGCATAATCCTGAAAATTTAGTGTTTGATTCTAGTCATTAATATTAACAACAGATTGGTTTCAGTCCTTAAGAGTATATTAAAAGTCAGGCTGAAGTATTACTTGAACTCAACACCAAGACATCAAGGTCATTGTGAATTACACTAAATTGATAGAGACTATAATCCCAATCTCTTTTTGTTAGTTGAGCTCAAGCTTCAGAATGATTTCATCTCCCTGTGTGGCTGTGACACTAAACCAGAATCAAACCCTGAAAAAGCACTTTCTCTGATATGAACATGTACCTAAAGTCCTGACACCCTTTCTTCCATTGAGAAAGGAGACTCACGGAGAGTACCCTTTCAGACTGAAAGAAAAAAATTACCACGTGACTCCTTTCTATGCCAGGCTGGGTTCAGTGTGACGGTCAAGACAGCCAGTACTTACACTGGAGGGAGGTAGTCATAAACCTAGGTATGGGTTTGTGGAACTTTCCTGGTGGACCAGTGGTTAGGACACTGCCCTTTCACTGCTGTGGGCATTGGTTCACTCCGATTGTGGAACTAAAATCATGCATGCTACATGTGGCACAGCCAAAAAACTAGAAAGGAAAAAAAAAATCTAGGTATGGGTTTGTTATTGTGAGACTTCATCTTTCCTCAGAAGCACAAATATCTTTTCAATATAATAAGAGACCAGTTTTGGAAAATGGAAGATATTTGTGAAAAACTTCATCCCAGTCATTATTTACTAAAAAACAACTACAATCTACCAGTTATTTCCAAAGAGATTATTGAAGAGTTGTGAGAGACTTTTTTTTTTTACTTTATCCCAAAAGTAAAAGTCAGAAACAGTCTCAAGTGAAGGAAGCAATAAATACTGAGTTGACCATGGAAACTGGAAATACACAGGAGACGGAATGATCTTATAGCTGCAATAAATAATGCTCAAATCAAAAGTCTTGTGGCCCATCAAGGGGAAGGAGAGCCAACCTGAAAAAGTTCCCCGTGGTCGAAGGGAGATCACCTTGAACGACAAAATAAAGGGCACAGCAGTGAGCGATGATATAACATGTTCAATCAACACACAGGGCCCCGAATCAATCTGAGAAAAATAACTACAGGAATAAATGAAGAGATATATTCCCTATACAAAATGATGAATAAAATAGGGAGTTGTTCCTCTTTCATAATGGAGAAGCTTATTCCAGTCTCCCCGCCCCAGCCTCTCCTTGAGTATGAGACGCACTTAGTGATTTTCTGTAAAGAAGAGAGTATGGAAAAAGAAACCAGGACTGTCACGGCATTATGGAAAAACCTATTCAGGTCACAGTATAATGAGGATCTTCCATTTGAAATAGCACTCTCCTTTAAACTGATGTTTTTCATGTGTGCAGAGAGCCTGTCCTCGGGGTCACTGACTTACTGAGCTCACCGGGCAGGATGTGGGTCTCAGCTCACCACTGTTTTTTTCCTCTGGGGGCAGGCTCTGTTGCACGGTTCTGTTGCTGATCAAGCCTGAATAAGTAAACCTGCTTTCCTGAGTCATCATTAACCTACAGGGGTCTCCCGTTCCTTTCTTCCTATAATCCCCTAGTGGGGTTAACAATGTAATCACCTACTTTGTCCCATTAGTCTGAGCTATCTCAGGTATGACTAAATCAAGAATAAGGACTGGATATTTAAGATGTGGGCAATGATGTTTTGTGTCATTTTATATTTTTTAGTATTTATTTGGCTGTTGTGGCACGCAGAATTCTTGATCTTCATGGCGGCATGTGGGATCTTCAGCTGTGGTATGCTGGGGAATTTTTCTTTTGTGGTGGTAAGATGGTCTGGAATTAGACAGTGGTGATGGCTGATAAGTATGTAAATATAATAACAAACTACTGAATTATACACATTAAGTGAGAAATAAAATTCTAAAACCAGAAAAAAAAACTAACACTGATCTATCAGGCCATGGGCTGTTGAAACTGGACATCTAATTGTCAGTTCCAGAGCAAGGTTCTATTGATCATCTAGGGTGCACAGCAGAAAGACACACACAGATAAACACTTCATCCCCTTATCAAGGGAACATACTTCTGAAATGAGGAGACCCAGTGAACGGTTCCCCGTCTTCTTAGATGGAGACATGTATCTCTCTGCGCTTCGAAAAATGACTAATCTTCATCTTAGAGAAACGTCTCATTGTATTCTGCGGTCTTCTGCAGGCACACCTGTTAAATTGAGAGTGAGAGAGCCTGGGTCAGCACCAATCATCCTTAGGTATCCAGCAGGTGTCTGGATAGGAGGTAGGGTCTCCTGAGGACAACGCTCTGAGATCGACTTTCTGCCCTTTCCACAAACTGCTCAGGGAGGCCAACTCTCAGCACTCTTTACGTCTGGCCTTGGTTGGGTGCCTGACCCACACGTGTGACCACAGACTGCAGAGCTTTGCATGGCTGTCATCTTCTTCATTGGTACAATAATGGGGTCAGGTTAGATCAGGGAGACCTGAAGATTGTTCCTGGGAGCATCAGGGACCCTCAAAGGGGTAGGACGTGACTGGTGAAAGAAGAGTTCTGAGACCTGAAGAATGCTAGTAGAAAATGTAAAACAGGCTCCTCTTCCACAGGACCTCTCCAGGGCTTTAATGTGCTGATGAGGGAAGCAGGATAAATACAGCGATTTGGCACCCCACCCCAGTACTCTTGCCTGGAAAATCCAATGGACGGAGTAGCCTGGTGGGCTGCAGTCCATGGGGTCGCTAACAGTCGGACAGACTGAGCAACTTCACTTTCACTTTTCTCTTTCATGCATTGGAGAAGGAAATGGCAACCCACTCCAGTATTCTTGCCTGGAGAATCCCAGGGATGGGGGAGCCCGGTGGGCTGCCGTCTATGGGGTCACACAGAGTCGGACANGATGCCATCCAACCATCTTATCCTCTGTCATCCCCTTCTCCTCCTGCCCTCAATCTTGCCCAGCATCAGCGTCTTTTCCAGTGAGTCGGCTCTTTACATCAAGGTGGCCAAAGCATTAGAGATTGAGCTTCAGTATCAGTCCTTCTAGTGAATATTCAGGGTTGATTTCCTTTAGGATTGACTTGTTTGATCCGTGCCATCCAAGGGACTCTCGAGAGTCTTCTCCCAACACACACGCACACAAGGCCAGTAAAGGTGAAGTGCAAAAACAGAGAATATTCTTTTTCTATGAGTCTGACTATTTTAAGATACCTCATATAAATGGAATCATGCAGTTTTATTTCCCTCAGTATAATGTCCTCCAGGTTCATCCATGTTGTCATATTTGGTACAATTTCCTTTTTTTTCCTTTTTTTTGAAGCTAATATTCTATAGAAATAGACTGTTAAGTGGTGGTTTCCAGGGGCTGAGGTGATGGGCAGATGGGGAATTGCTATTCAATCGGTATAAAGTTTCAATTGTGCAAGATTAAAAAGTTTTAGAGATCTGCTGTACATTGTGTCTATAGTTAATAATATTGTATTTTGCACTTAACAGTTTGTTAAGAGGGTAGATCATTTTGTTTTCTTACTGCAATGAAAAGCAGAGGGTGTATACTCCACTGTGGGGCTGCTAGTTTAGATAAAGCATGTCTTTGGCATGGAATTGAATTGAGAAGGAGACATTCAAAACCTGTATTTAGTTTGTGGAAAATAGCTATGTTTAAAATAACCTCTGTCTGACCTCACACCCCATTTCAGCTCAGTTACCACCTGCAACTAGTGCTTACACCTCACTCAACCCTAAAAATTTTTTGTCTACACTTTGAGGTCATTTGCTAGGAATTTTTGCATCTATGTTCATGAGGGATGTAAGTTTGTAATTTTCCCTTCTTATAACATCTGTCAGTGTTTTTGATATCAGAGTAATGCTGCCATTGTAGAGTGAGTTGAGAATTGTTCCTCCAAAATTTTTCTGGAAGGGTTTGTGTAGAATTAGTATTACTGTTTTCTTGACTGTTTGGTAGAATTCACCAGTAAAGTCATCTGGGCCTAGAATTTACCTTATGGGAAAGTTTTTAGCTATAAATTCAGTTTATTTTAATAGACAGATAATAAATAGTTATTCATGTTACTTGTTTATTCTTGACTTCTTGAGTTTTGGTAGTCTATATCTTTCAAGAAATTTGTTCATTTCTTCTAAGTTATTGACTTTGTTAGCATAAAGTTGTTAATAATTCCCTCATTATCCTAATGTCTGTGGAATCAGATATGATGTCTGAGGTGACATGACATCCTTCAAGGTGAGTCAAATAGTATTGGAAATCCTGGAGCTAAAAATGACTTTGGAGATCAAAGTCATTCATTTATTCATTCCAGAATGAGTTATTGATCACCTGCTCTATGGCAGACTTTGTGAACAGAGCTAGAACTCATCCGCTAACAACGGCAGAACAGAAACAGACATGCTCCCTGCCCTTGTGAAGCCTAGTGTCTTGCTTGATCAATTCATTTTACAAATGAGATGACTGAGGCCTGAGAAGAGAAGGTGACCGGTACAGGTGCACGTGGGGCAATGGCGGGCCATGTAGACTGAAGCCTTCGTAACACTTGGCCCAGGACTCTTTCCTGGTTCTCTGATGACACCTTATAAATCCATGTTTTCTCACTCCCATCATCTTATTTATCCACCTCATTTATTACCCAGCTCTCCCATTAGGAGAGGAGGCACTTTGGTCTGTTTTGTTCACAGATGCCCAATGCCCAACTGCCAGAATAGTGCCTATTACATATCTACACTACATAGTAGATGTGCAAGAAATATTTGTCTAGTGAAATATAGTTCAGGGAACCTTCTCTTCCAATGGATTGCCTCCAAACTTTCTCCAATTTATTTATTTATTTGAACTTTTTATTTGGAAAAAGTTGAAAACCTCTAGAAAAGTTACAATAATATGATGAATACAAAGAATACCTATAATGGCTATATACCATTTATCTAGATTCACTTAGTATTATTTTTTCATTTTACCCCACTGCTGTATCATATGCCCTATTTTTCATAATATCTTTTATTTTTTTCATATGAGAGTGGTAAAGAATTCAACTGCCACTGCAAGAGATATGAGATGCAGGTTTGATCTCTGGGTTGGGAAGATCCCCTGGAGAATGTAATGGCAACTCACTCCAGTATGCTTGCTTGGAAAATCCCATGGACACAGGAGCCTGGCGGGCTACAGTCCATGGTTTACAAGGGTCAGACACGACTAAAGCAACTTACCATGTATACATCACAGATCAGTTCAGTTCAGTCACTCAGTCGTGTCCGACTCTGCGACCCCATGAATCGCAGCACGCCAGGCCTCNAAAAAAAAAAAAAAATGTTGAGGAATGACATCAGCATCTTGAGATTATGGCTTGAATGGTGTCAGCACAGCGCCTTCCCCACTTTCCACCACACCCCCAAGCCAAACTTTCAAAGCCCAACTTACAAGGCGATAAGGCCAGTCTCTCCACTCCTTTGTCTCAGGAGAGATTCAGGAAAAAACAGGCCCGACACGGAGACGAGCTGTGAGTTTGTCCTTCGTTGTATACACGTGTTCTCTCTTCATAAACGTCCCGAAACGCTGCAGGCCGGGTACGTGGGCTGCACTGGCGTTCCCCTTCCGAGCCTGCGTAGAGCAGACTGTTGCCTCTTTCTGAAGTCGGCCTCAGCTCTCGCAGATGTACTCAGAAGGCCACGTGCTTAACCCTGGCCTCGCCTCAGAATCACCTGGCGCGCCTACTTAAAGCAACACCAACCCCCCACAGGACCAACAGACAGGCTCTGGGAAGCACACAGCTGATGCCCGGTCTTAATACTGGCCATCAGATCCTAACAGGCACTCAGTTATACACTGAATATGGACATATGTAAGCCCTACCTATTTTGAATGGCCATCTCACATGCTCTTTCATTTTGTGCAGTTTTTCCCACAGTTTCCAGGCTGAGTTTATTTCTAGGAAAATGCATTATTTCAGATACATAATTGCACACTTGGGGCTCTCTTTTGTCCCTGAATTATTTAACAGGCTTCTCCTTAATACTGCCCGCTCCACTACATGAGTAAGATTATATTTATACATGTATTTATACGATAAGCACACAAGCATGCATTTACTTGATTTACTGCTCCTTCTGGCCCATAAAACTGTATCATATGCCATTTTCTTATAAATGACTGCTTAATAATTATACTCAGGAATTACAGAAAGAGTAAGCTAAAAACTGACCAATGTGCAAATACAATTTATATACATATATCTCAGAAGACTAGGAAATCCTCTAATAATTATCAAAGAAAAACAAAAGGGGGATTTCCCTGGCACTCCAATGGCTAAGACTTCACCTTCTAATGTAGGGGTGCAGGTTCAATCCCTGGTCAGGGAGCTAAGGTCATACTTGCCTCAGGGCCAAAAATCCAAAACATAAAAACAACAGAAGTAATATTGTAACAAATTCAAGAGGCTTTAAAAAAAATGGCCCATGTTAAAAAAAATCTTTAAAAATAGAAATAAAGGGAGTTCCCTGGTGATCTAGTGGTTAGGATCCAGCATTTTCACTGCCATGGCCCGGGTTCAGTCCCTGGTCAGGGAACTGAGATCCTGAAAGCTGCGTAGTGCAGCCACCCTCAAAAAACCCTGGGGACATCCCTGGTGGTCCAGTGGTTAAAGCTCGGAGCCTCCACTGCAGGGGACTCAGGTTTCATCCCTGGTGGGGGAACCAGGATCCCTCCTGCCACTCGACCAAACAAACTTCAGCAGTTCCTTGCTGCAAACTGAATAAAGTTCAAATTAAAAAAACAAACAAACAAAAACTTGGTTACTCTGCAGTTACGAAACAAGAGAATGAAGGGGATTAGAATTACGAATCAGTAATCAAAGAGACTGGCCTTTAAAAGTTATGCAAATATGGAATAGCTCATGTATAAAATCTTGTGCATTTTATTAAATTGGAATTGGACATTTTTTATTGATAGATTATCTTTTTAAAAGAGTGAATATCACAAGACACATTGGAGCCTGACTTCTGTTTTCTGAAATTCATTTGTATCTCCTTAAGAACTGATTCCTTTTCTTCAAGAGGGAAGGCCATCTCATCAAAATGACACCACTGACACCTGCAGTAGGAAAAAACTTACTGTCTCCATTAAGCACAGAGAGAAAAGAGAACACAGCTCTATTCCAGCAACTGCCATTTGGATACACCATTTCTGCCCAAGACATAATGATTTCTGTACATTCACCTTACTCTTTTTATTATAAACATGTGGTGTTACAGGCACATACCTGCATAATCCTGAAAATTTAGTGTTTGATTCTAGTCATTAATATTAACAACAGATTGGTTTCAGTCCTTAAGAGTATATTAAAAGTCAGGCTGAAGTATTACTTGAACTCAACACCAAGACATCAAGGTCATTGTGAATTACACTAAATTGATAGAGACTATAATCCCAATCTCTTTTTGTTAGTTGAGCTCAAGCTTCAGAATGATTTCATCTCCCTGTGTGGCTGTGACACTAAACCAGAATCAAACCCTGAAAAAGCACTTTCTCTGATATGAACATGTACCTAAAGTCCTGACACCCTTTCTTCCATTGAGAAAGGAGACTCACGGAGAGTACCCTTTCAGACTGAAAGAAAAAAATTACCACGTGACTCCTTTCTATGCCAGGCTGGGTTCAGTGTGACGGTCAAGACAGCCAGTACTTACACTGGAGGGAGGTAGTCATAAACCTAGGTATGGGTTTGTGGAACTTTCCTGGTGGACCAGTGGTTAGGACACTGCCCTTTCACTGCTGTGGGCATTGGTTCACTCCGATTGTGGAACTAAAATCATGCATGCTACATGTGGCACAGCCAAAAAACTAGAAAGGAAAAAAAAAATCTAGGTATGGGTTTGTTATTGTGAGACTTCATCTTTCCTCAGAAGCACAAATATCTTTTCAATATAATAAGAGACCAGTTTTGGAAAATGGAAGATATTTGTGAAAAACTTCATCCCAGTCATTATTTACTAAAAAACAACTACAATCTACCAGTTATTTCCAAAGAGATTATTGAAGAGTTGTGAGAGACTTTTTTTTTTTACTTTATCCCAAAAGTAAAAGTCAGAAACAGTCTCAAGTGAAGGAAGCAATAAATACTGAGTTGACCATGGAAACTGGAAATACACAGGAGACGGAATGATCTTATAGAGGCAATAAATAATGCTCAAATCAAAAGTCTTGTGGCCCATCAAGGGGAAGGAGAGCCAACCTGAAAAAGTTCCCCGTGGTCGAAGGGAGATCACCTTGAACGACAAAATAAAGGGCACAGCAGTGAGCGATGATATAACATGTTCAATCAACACACAGGGCCCCGAATCAATCTGAGAAAAATAACTACAGGAATAAATGAAGAGATATATTCCCTATACAAAATGATGAATAAAATAGGGAGTTGTTCCTCTTTCATAATGGAGAAGCTTATTCCAGTCTCCCCGCCCCAGCCTCTCCTTGAGTATGAGACGCACTTAGTGATTTTCTGTAAAGAAGAGAGTATGGAAAAAGAAACCAGGACTGTCACGGCATTATGGAAAAACCTATTCAGGTCACAGTATAATGAGGATCTTCCATTTGAAATAGCACTCTCCTTTAAACTGATGTTTTTCATGTGTGCAGAGAGCCTGTCCTCGGGGTCACTGACTTACTGAGCTCACCGGGCAGGATGTGGGTCTCAGCTCACCACTGTTTTTTTCCTCTGGGGGCAGGCTCTGTTGCACGGTTCTGTTGCTGATCAAGCCTGAATAAGTAAACCTGCTTTCCTGAGTCATCATTAACCTACAGGGGTCTCCCGTTCCTTTCTTCCTATAATCCCCTAGTGGGGTTAACAATGTAATCACCTACTTTGTCCCATTAGTCTGAGCTATCTCAGGTATGACTAAATCAAGAATAAGGACTGGATATTTAAGATGTGGGCAATGATGTTTTGTGTCATTTTATATTTTTTAGTATTTATTTGGCTGTTGTGGCACGCAGAATTCTTGATCTTCATGGCGGCATGTGGGATCTTCAGCTGTGGTATGCTGGGGAATTTTTCTTTTGTGGTGGTAAGATGGTCTGGAATTAGACAGTGGTGATGGCTGATAAGTATGTAAATATAATAACAAACTACTGAATTATACACATTAAGTGAGAAATAAAATTCTAAAACCAGAAAAAAAAACTAACACTGATCTATCAGGCCATGGGCTGTTGAAACTGGACATCTAATTGTCAGTTCCAGAGCAAGGTTCTATTGATCATCTAGGGTGCACAGCAGAAAGACACACACAGATAAACACTTCATCCCCTTATCAAGGGAACATACTTCTGAAATGAGGAGACCCAGTGAACGGTTCCCCGTCTTCTTAGATGGAGACATGTATCTCTCTGCGCTTCGAAAAATGACTAATCTTCATCTTAGAGAAACGTCTCATTGTATTCTGCGGTCTTCTGCAGGCACACCTGTTAAATTGAGAGTGAGAGAGCCTGGGTCAGCACCAATCATCCTTAGGTATCCAGCAGGTGTCTGGATAGGAGGTAGGGTCTCCTGAGGACAACGCTCTGAGATCGACTTTCTGCCCTTTCCACAAACTGCTCAGGGAGGCCAACTCTCAGCACTCTTTACGTCTGGCCTTGGTTGGGTGCCTGACCCACACGTGTGACCACAGACTGCAGAGCTTTGCATGGCTGTCATCTTCTTCATTGGTACAATAATGGGGTCAGGTTAGATCAGGGAGACCTGAAGATTGTTCCTGGGAGCATCAGGGACCCTCAAAGGGGTAGGACGTGACTGGTGAAAGAAGAGTTCTGAGACCTGAAGAATGCTAGTAGAAAATGTAAAACAGGCTCCTCTTCCACAGGACCTCTCCAGGGCTTTAATGTGCTGATGAGGGAAGCAGGATAAATACAGCGATTTGGCACCCCACCCCAGTACTCTTGCCTGGAAAATCCAATGGACGGAGTAGCCTGGTGGGCTGCAGTCCATGGGGTCGCTAACAGTCGGACAGACTGAGCAACTTCACTTTCACTTTTCTCTTTCATGCATTGGAGAAGGAAATGGCAACCCACTCCAGTATTCTTGCCTGGAGAATCCCAGGGATGGGGGAGCCCGGTGGGCTGCCGTCTATGGGGTCACACAGAGTCGGACACGACTGAAGTGACTTAGCAGCAGCAGCAGCAAGAACACCAAACCCTGGAGCCACACAGACTTGGGCTGACCTAGTGATTTGGGCATTCATTATCTGTGTGACGTTGGGCAAATCACTCAACCTCTCTGAGACTGAGTTTCCTCATCCCTAAAATGAGCATGTCCTTTTCATTATAGGGGACTGGAATGCAAACGCAGGAAATCAAGAAACACCTGGAGCAACAGGCAAATTTGGCCTTAGAATACAGAATGAAGCAGGGCAAAGGTTAACAGAGTTTTGNTATGAAGACCTACAAGACCTTTTAGAACTAACACCCAAAAAAGATGTCCTTTTCATTATAGGGGACTGGAATGCAAACGCAGGAAATCAAGAAACACCTGGAGCAACAGGCAAATTTGGCCTTAGAATACAGAATGAAGCAGGGCAAAGGTTAACAGAGTTTTGCCAAGAGAACACACTAGTCATAGCAAACAGCCTCTTCCAACAACACAAGAGAAGACTCTACACATGGACATCATCAGATGGTCAATATCAAAACCAGATTGATTATATTCTTTGCAGCCAAAGATGGAGAAGCTCTATACAGTCAGCAAAAACAAGACCAGGAGCTGACTGCGGCTCAGATCATGAAATCCTTATTGCCAAATTCAGACTTAAAGTAGGGAAAAGCACTAGATGATTCAGGTATGACCTAAATCAAATCCCTTATAATTATACAGTGGAAGTGACAAATAGATTCAGGGGATTAGATCTGATAGAGTGCCTGATGAACTATGGACAGAGGTTTGTGACACTGTACAGGAAGTAGGGATCAAGACCATCCCCAAGAAAAAGAAATGCAAAAAGGCAAAATGGTTGCCTGAGGAGGCCTTACATTATTGCTGAAGCCTGGCTTGGAGAATTTTGAGCATTACTTTACTAGCATGTGAGATGAGTGCAATTGTGCGGTAGTTTGAGCATTCTTTGGCATTGCCTTTCTTTGGAATTGGAATGAAAACTGACCTTTTCCAGTCCTGTGGCCACTGCTGAGTTTTCCAAATTTGCTGGCATATTGAGTGCAGCACTTTCACAGCATCATCTTCCAGGATTTGAAACAGCTCAACTGGAATTCCATCACCTCCACTAGCTTTGTTCTTAGTGATGCTTTCTAAGGCCCACTTGACTTCACATTCCAAGATGTCTGGCTCTAGATGAGTGATCACATCCTCATGATTATCTGGGTCGTGAAGATCTTTTCTGTACAGTTCTTCTGTGTATTCTTGCAGGGCAACCCAAGGCGGGCAGGTAATGGTGGAGAGGTCTGACAGAATGTGGTCCACTGGAGAAGGGAATGGCAAGCCACTTCAGTATTCTTGCCTTGAAAACCCCATGAACAGCGTGAAAAGGCAAAATGATAGGATATTAAAAGAGAATCTCCCCAGGTCGTTAGGTGCCCAATATGCTACTGGAGATCAGTGGAGAAATAACTCCAGAAAGAATGAAGGGATGGAGCCAAAGCAAAAACAATACCCAGTTGTGCATGTGACTGGTGATAAAAGCAAGATCCGATGCTGTAAAGAACAATATTGCATAGGAACTTGGAATGTCAGGTCCATGAATCAAGGCAAATTGGAAGTGGTCAAACATCACAGATATTATTCCCTAAAAACTTATTACAGACAGAAAGTTTACAGCTGCCTCCCCAAATTTGTATGTTGAAACCCTAACTTCCAGAATGATAGTATTTGGAGGTGGGGCCTTTGGGAGAGAAATATGTTTAGAAGAGGTCCTGAGGGTGGGGTCCCCATGATGAAGGGATTAGGATCCTTATAAGAAGAGGGAGACCAGAGCTTGCTTGCTCTGCCACGTGAGGACACAGTGAGAAGGCGGCCCTCATCAGTAACCAAATCTGCTGGCACCTTGACCTTGGACCTCTCAGCCTCCAGGACTATGAGAGATCAATATCTTTTGATTTCTACCATACCTAGTCTATGGTATTTTGTTATAGTAGCTGGAGCAGATTTTTGTTGTTGTTGTTACTGAGAAGTAGAGTGCTGCTGTAACAAATACCTATGTGCGAGTTGCTTTAGAACTGGGTACAAGATTGCCGGGAGAAATATCAATAACCTCAGATATGCAGATGACATCACCCTTACGGCAGAAAGTGAAGAAGAACTAAAGAGCTTCTTGATGAAAGTGAAAGAGAAGAGTGAAAAAGTTGGCTTAAAGCTCAACTTTCAGAAAACTAAGATCATGGCATCTGGTCCCATCACTTCATAGCAAATAGGAAAGAGTGGCTGACTTTATTTTTCTGGGCTCCAAAATCACTGTAGATGGTGACTGCAGCCATGAAATTAAAAGATGCTTACTCCTTGGAGAAAAAGCTATGACCAATCTAGACAGCATATTAAAAAGCAGAGACATTACTTTGTCAACAAAGGTCCGTCTAGTCAAGGCTATGGTTTTTCCAGTGGTCATGTATGGATGTGAGAGTCGGACTATAAAGAAAGCTGAGCACCAAAAAACTGATGCTTTTGAACTGTGGTGTTGGAGAAGACTCTTGAGAGCCCCTTGGACTGCAAGTAGATCCAACCAGTCCATTCTAAAGGAGATCAGTCCTGGGTGTTCATTGGAAAGACTGATGCTGAAGCTGAAACTCCAATACTTTGGCTACCTGATGTGAAGAGCTGACTCAGTGGAAAAGACCCTGATGCTGGGAAAGATTGAGGTCGGGAGGAGGAGAGGATGACAGAGGATGAGATGGTTGGATGGCATCATTGATTCAATGGACATGGGTTTGAGTGGACTCCGGGAGTTGGTGATGGACAGGGAGGCCTGGCGTGCTGCAGTTCATGGGGTCGCAAAGAGTCCAACACGACTGAGTGACTGAACTGACTGACTGACTGACTAATGTTTGTGGAAGGTAGAACTTGTGAGTGAAGAAACTGGATATCTAACTGAGGCAAGTTTTAGAAATTGTCTTAGGAAATGTGTTGGAGGCGTGGCTTGATTCCTCATGACTGCTTTTATTAAAATATGAGAGGAGAGAAATGAATTGAAGAAGGAATTATTTAGCAAAAAGGAAACAGAACTTAAGATTTGGAAAATTCCAAGCCTATCTGTATATTGCAAAACATGAGAAAGCTTGTTTTGACAAAAACACTAAGGGGATGGCCCAAAAGCATTTGATTTAAAAGGTCAGTTTGGGAGTGAATCACAGACCTAATCAGCCACCCTAGCAGAAACACTGCTACTTTGAACTAAAGAAGACAAGATGAAGGCAGGCTGTCAGATTTAGATTCTATGAGACCAAACTATAGAACTCTTTGCTGGCAAACAGATACCATTCTTCAAGACAAGTGGTGATTCAGAGACCATCAGGGCTGCTTCCTTGGTTCCAAAGGGGAGAGGAAATTGTCTTGACCTCAGTAGGCCAGATGGCAGCTGCCCAGGGCCTTGGTAGAGTGACCCCTATCCAGCAGAGCCACGCAGGTGGGACTGATGCCCCACCATGTCCATAATGCATAGCATCAAACCAAAGAGGATTATTCTCTAGCCTTAAGCTATAATGGTATTTACCTTGCTAGGCTTGGACCTTCTTGGAACCTGTCATTTCTTTATTCATTCCAATTTCTCCCTTTTGGAATGAGACTCTATCCTATGCCTATTCCACTACTGTTTTTCGGAAGCACATAATTTATTCCAGTTTCATAGGTTCACAGCAGGAGAAGGTTTTACTTCAGGTTGAATCATTGGTTCTTTTCTGGTTTAGATAATATTTAGAAGGAAATGGCAACCCACTCCAGTGTTCTTGCCTGGAGAATCCCAGGGACGAGGGAGCCTGGTGGGCTGCCGTCTATGGGGTCACATAGAGTCGGACACAACTGAAGTGACTTAGCAGCAGTAGCAGATAAAACTTTGGACTTCAGCCTTTAGAATAGATGCTGGAATGAGTTAAAACTTTGGAAGATGTTGAAGTGGAATTAAATGTACTTGCATGTGAGAAGGACATGATTTTAGGAGATCCAAGGGTAGAATGTTATGGACTGAATGCTTCTCCCCCACATTCATACCTTGAAGCCCTCAAGATATAAAGATGTTCTTTTGAAAGTTCTTGAGGGTGAGGCTTCCATGATGGGATTGGTGTCATAAAGAGAGATACCAGAACTTGCTCTCTCTCTGCAATGGGAGGACACAGGAAGAAGGCAACCATCTGCAAGCCAGGAATTGAGCCCTCACATGGGAACTGAATTTGCTGGTACCTTGATCTTGGACTTCCCAGCCTTCAGAGCTGTGAGAAATAAATGTCTGTTGTTTAAGGCATTCAGTCTGTGGTATATTTGTTGTAGTGGCCTGAACTAAGAAAATAGTTTAATGTGTATTTCCTAAGAATAAGAATATTGTCTCAGGTAAGCAAAACATAGTTATCAACTTCATACATTTACATTGATGCCATACTTTAATCTGGCTGCATTGCAGTTTTGTTAATTTCTCCAGTGATGTCTTTTATAATTTTTCTTCTAGTACAGAATCCAGTTCAGGATCAGAGGCTGCATCTAGTTGTCATGCCTCTTCAGTCTCCTTTAACCTGGAATAGTTCCATAGCCTTTGCCTTTTAAGACACTGACATTTTTTAAAAAAATTAAGTCCTTTAATTTTTTTTTTAAGAGTTTACCTGATGCTTTCTCAAGAGTAAATTCAGTTTCTGCACTCTTCGCTGGAAAACCGCACAAATGACATGGTGTCCCTCTTAGAACATCACATCAGGAGCATCCATATCCATCTGCCCTTCAGCTGATTTTTATTTTGAGCACCTAAATGTGGTATTGTCTGATGAGACCACTGTGTAATTGCATTTTCCCTTGAAATCTATGAGTGAACACTTTAACACTATGCCATCACTCTGCTCTGCATCAAAATTTCCTGCTACATTTAACATGTAGTGATCACTTTTGCCTGAACCAGTATTTACTATGATGGTTGCAAAATGATGGTCTTTTAATTCCAGCTCCCCTTCCTCCATGTCATCTAGTTAGCACTCAGAATTTTCCTATAAGCAAAAGCCTCCCTTCTCATTCTCCATTTATTTCCTTCCTCCCTCTTTTCCTCCCTCCCTTCCTTCTTTTCTTTCTATATTTTTTATTGGTAAAAACTCATAGATTGCTATGTTTTCAATGGTTTAAAGTTCATTTTATAGTTCCGAACTACCTAGGTATTCAATTTTTCCCAGGTTTGACAAAGGAACTCCTAGTGGGAGCTCCTTTAAACTGGTTCTTATTCTATGACATGCATGCCCTCATCATTTCTTTAAAATACTCCTATACTTTCTGGCATAACAAGATGTTCTAGTTCATTAGTACCTATCTGTTGGGTTTTTAATATTTAATATTTATTCATTTTGTCCTGAACATACACACAAAGTGTTCTAGGTCAGTGATGGATTTCTTATTTAAATGTGTGTGGTCAGTTGCATCTGACTCCTCTGAGACCCTATGGACTGTAGCCTGCCAGGCTTCTCTGTCCATGGGGTTTTCCAGGCAAGAATACTGGAACAGGTTGCCATTTCCAACTCCAGGGGATCTTCCCAACCTAGGAATTGAACCCACGTCTCTTACATCTCCTGCATTGGCCGGCAGATTCTTTACCACTTGAGCCACCTGGGAAGCCCTTTATTTAAATCCCTTACCTTAAATAATAAATGCATTAATCTCTCTCTGCCTTAGTTTTTACTCCTAGGGCAATGCAATAAGAGCCAGGCCAATTATCCTACATGAGTAGTCAGTACCCCATAAGAAAGGAACAAAAAAGAAGTGATTTTTTTCTCCTTGCTTATAAAAGGCAGGATGTAGCTGTCTTCTTTTCCTCCTAAAGAAAGTCCCCTTCTTACTCCAGCCCTTTGGAATATAAATAAACATATCCAGAGCTCTCTCTGGGTTCCTAGGTCTCTTTCTTCCTACTCCAGAATATCTCTTAAAATATCTCTGTATTAATCTTGAGTTATAGTCTGAGTTATAACCATTTAGCTTCTTGGGGAGATAAGCAAAATTTCATTATGTCTGGAGTCAGAGAAGAGCAGTTAACTAGACAAACTAGCTATAGATTTTATAATCATGATTTATAAAGTCTCAGGAGTCTAGGGCTTTTTACAAGATGCTGAGACATCATGGTAAGTTTTACTTCCCCATACTATTCTACCCTAGTTCTGGGATATGCCATTTCTTCCCAAGGAGCTCTGATTCCTTTAAGTGAAAAATGACATAAGAAACTAAGATCTAGGTGCTAGGTATGTTCATGCCTAATGAAGTAATCTTTGCTTCTTGGCCCTTTCAGTAGGTAGAGGAAATATACGCTGGTACACACACAATACACATACATGTATATTTGTTCATTTATACATATGCATGTGAAAGTCGCTCAGTCATGTCTGACTCTGACCCTATGGACTATACAGTCCATGAAATTCTCCAGGCCAGAGTACTGGAGTGGGTAGCTGTTCTCTTCTCCAGCAGATCTTCTGAACCCAGGGATCGAACCCAAGTCTCCCCCATTGCAGGAGGATTCTTTGCTGTCTGAGCCACCAGGGAAGCCCATATATATGCATGCATGCTGCTGCTGCTGCTAAGTCACTTCAGTCATGTCTGACTGTGTGACCCCATAGATGGCAGCCCACCAGGCTCCTCTGTCCCTGGGATTCTCCAGGCAAAAATACTGGAGTGAGTTGCCATTTCCTTCTCCAATGCATGCATGCATGCTAAGTCATTTCAGTCATGTCCCACTCTGTGCGACGCTATGGACAGCAGCCCACCAGGCTTCTCTGTTCACAGGACTCTCCAGGAAAGAACACTCGAGCGGGTTGCCATTTCCTTCTCCATATATATGCATACCTGTAGGTATATGTACACATCCATATAGACACATGCATATACATACACATATGCCTGTTTTATAAATGACAGACTCTGGTTGATACCTCTGTCTATTCAGATAAAGATACTTGCTTTTCCATTATGTATTTGCATCTCCTCTTCTTCCACAGTGAGAATCCTCCTTCTAACAACATCAGCACATTGATTTATTTGGTTATATCTATATCTATAATACATCTCGGAGAAGGCAATGGCAACCCACTCCAGTACTCTTGCCTGGAAAATCTCATGGATGGAGGAGCCTGGTGGGCTGCAGTCCATGGGGTTGCGAAGAGTCGGACATGACTGAGTGACTTCACTTTCCCTTTTCACCTTCATGCATTGGAGAAGGAAATGGCAACCCGCTCCAGTATTCTTGCCTGGAGAATCCCAGGGATGGGGGAGCCTGATGGGCTGCCATCTATTGGGTCGCACAGAGTCGGACACGACTGAAGCAACTTAGCAGCTGCAGCAGCAGCAGCAGCATAATACATCTAGAGTAATTTGGAAATTGTTTTGTGTATCTCTACATAAAGCAAACCTATTTAAAGTTCAGGATTTGTTTGCACTTCTCTTTCACACCCCGCCCAAAATTAAGGATTTATGGCCAAATATATGTACCTAAGTGATGCTGATTAGCTCTTCTCTTTCTCTTCACTTTAATTTTGAATTCATTTGAAATTCAATTGTACTCGTTTCAATTCTAGGTTTTTCTTTTTCTTCTTCTAAAAAAATATGCAGAATGTTAACCTGCTTCTAGAATTCAAAACTGTCCAAAAAAAGCATACTCAGAAAAGCATTATTTCCTACTGAATTCCTTCCACTCTATTTCACTACCACCCTTTGTATATAACTGACTACTATTTTGTGATTTCTTGTTTCTGTAAAGACAGATAGATATATATATAGGCTTTTAAAAAAATTCCTGTATTCCATACAAAAATACAGTGGACTGTATATGTTCTTCTATACTCTGCTTTTTCCCAGTGCTTTCTGGAAATCACTCCATATCAGTTCACAGAAATCTTCCTCATTCTTTGTTGCATCTGCATAGTACTCCTTTGTGGGTAAATTTCACAGCTTATTCTATCAATCTCCTTTGCTCAAACATTTAAGTACTTTCCAACATTTATTTCCCCTACTACTTTATGGTTCTTTGAATGGCTTTTCCTGTGATTACAGGTTGAATGACAGGACCCTTGGATTTGGGCTTTGTGGTAGGTTTCCATTTGTGGTACCCTTCTGTTTAGCACTTCCCTGTCTAGATCCAGTTTGCAAAGTCAGGTCTTCCCTTAAGACCCATAGACTCCATATCGTTTTTCAGATCTCCTCAAGACCCTGAAGATCCTTTTGTCTTCCTAGAGCATTATAACTAGCTTTGCAACTGTGGCAGATTTGCAAATCTAACAGCCAGAATACAAACTTTATCATCCCTTAATATTTTTGAAAGAAGATTGCTTAGTATAATGAGACATTGGGCAGACCTTGCTTTGTACTATAGCTCCATCCCTTCTGAGCTCTGTAATTGTGGGCCAGGTACATAATCTCTTAGAGCTTCCTTTTCAAGCCATGTTTGGGGCTTGGAAATAATGTGAGGAGTAGATGAAAAGACATCAAACTGGACTGTTGTGTGAGTTTAACAAAACTGTTAAGTCTAGACTCTATAGTTAAGATGTATCATACCACACCCACACAGAAAGTGTATTAATTTCCTAGGCCCACCATGACAAAACACCACAGATAGTGATTTATTTTCTCACAGTTCTCGGGGGCAGAAGTACTAGATCAAGCTGATGTCAAGGTTGGTTTCTGACAAGGGCTCTTCCTGGCTTGAGGATGACCACCTTCTATGCCATTACGTGTGCATGTGAGTTGAACGTAGAGAGAGATCTCTGCTATCTCTTCCTGTCTTATAATGACATCAGTTTTATTAGATTAGGGCCCCATCTTTATGACCTTATTTAATCTTAATTATCTCCCCAAAGCCTTATCTCCAATATAATTACATAGTGGATGAGGGCTTCAATATATGAATTTGGGAGGGACACAATTCAGTTTGTAACAGAGGGAAAGAAAGATTTGGTAAGAAAAAAGACCCAGGTACTCACGTGGGAATATCTGAAGAATGCAATTACATATGATTACTTTCTTCTATATGTATATAGATGGGTGTGTATGTGTGTGTGCACGCGCGTGCATTCTTGTATTCTCTTTTAACTTTCTGCAGTGACTATTTCTAACTTTATGACTAGAAAGCCTACTTTAACCGGGTTTCTAAACAGCAACAACCCATCTCCCCAGTGTAGTCTCTCCCTGGCACTTTCTCCTTGGGGGTCCGTTGCTCTGGAAATGACTTCCTTTCCTCATCATGAGGCCCTGGGGATCCCCGAACTCAGGTCAGACTCTGCATGAGGGTGAGTACAGGAGCATTTGAGAAGAGCTTTATTTTTAAGTCTCTTGTGCTGCAGTTGGACAAAGGACTAAGATGTTGTCCAGACATGTCTAGTCACCCAGGCAGGGCCTTACAGGATGGTCATGTCTTATAAATAAGGCACCTGGGGCCCAGATAGGGCAATGACCCTCCTAAGACCACAAGCGAGTTAGACACAAAGTGGTCTCTCCCAATTCCCCAAGCACTTTTAAGCCTTTTTTATTTTTTGAGGAAATCTTTGACTCTCATATAAAGGGGTACCAAAATTAATATGGTAAGTCCAGAGCTATGTTCTTCTAAGGCTGAGGGGTGCTTGCTGGTTTCTCCTCTTTCCTTCCACCAGATCCCAGCCCTGGTCACTTTCTTTTCCTTCTCTCCAGATAAAACAAGAATTTGCCCTCACCTCTTCTTAATTTTCTAGGTTACTTTCTCACTTGTCTCAAGTGGCTCAAGTAAATGACCATTTCCCCACTGTGTACAGTGAGAACAGATTAATCTGATCCTCAGAGTGTGCTGGTTTATTTGAATATCTTGTGGTTTATGAATACAGCCCTGTGGGAACAGAAACAAGTCTGCTAAGAGCTAGGCTCTGAAATCTGGTCCTTCTTCTGCCTTATACTCAGCTGGAAGTCTCAGACCTCAGTTTACCCTTCTGAAAATATTGGGTTTGGATTCAATCTTTTGAGGATTTTCCTGTATGACACGTGAAAACTTAGGAAGCAAAATTCTCGTGACACTTTTTTTAAAAAATAATATTTACTTAGCTGTGTTGGGTCTTAGTTGTGGCATGCGAGCTTAGTTCCCCTACAGAGTGTGGGGTCTTAGCTCCCTGACCAGGGATGGAACCCAGGCCCCCTGCATGGCAAGGTGGACTCTTAGCCACTGACCACCAGGACACTCCATCATGACACTTTCATACCCTCATCAAGTGCTTTCTTTGACGTTTTCTGCCACAGGTGTTCCACCCTATCTTCTTAGCAGTGAAGTAGGTAGATTAGAAGTGTAGAATCTGGAACCAGACAAAAGGGATCCCATTCAGACTCCCTGAGTTACTAGCCATATGGTTTGAGTAAACTACTATTACTTAGCATCTCTGAGTCTACTCCCTTATTTATAAAATGGGTATATTAAGAATTGCTACCTAAGATTGTTATAAAAATGAACTAATATATAAAAGTATCTGGCTTAGAATAAACATCATTTAAGCAGCATCTGCTATCATCATAGTTTATCCTTTATCATAAAGGAGAAAACTTTCTGCATCTCTCTTGGATTTGCGAGGACAGTAACATCACAGACCCTGGGAGAGTATCAAGGTACAGGAAGTACTGCTCCTGGACTCTGGCTTTGTGTACTAAAAAGACAGCTTGAGAGAAACATTTTTTAAAAAATCCCAGTTATCTCTAATCCTCATGAGTTAGGGGTAAATCACCTGGTGTCAGTCCGCTACATAAAAAGCAGCATAGCTTAAGAAAGGACACTCAGTATACCAGCAGTTTCTGGTGGTGGGGGGGGGGGTGTGGAGTGGGATGGGGACAGGGAGTGAAATTGTAGAGTTCAGTCTTGAAAGTCATGTATAAGATAGTGGGAAGGTGTCCCTCTGCCCACCCCTTATGTCTATCTTGCAAAGCCCTGTCTGCCAGGATGCCCACTCTGCCTTTGGACTATAGCACTGAATTCCTGTGCTTTGAGTTACCATGTTTCCCACAGAAAGAGGACTGTGCTTGATGTTGGAAGATGTGGGTCCCACTTCTGATTCCTGTGGCCTCTCGCCTGTGTGACTCCAGGCCAGTTGCCTCATCCTTGAACTTCAAAACTCTATTCTATCCCCACATACTGGCTGCTGTTCTCGTTTTAGGAAAGTGGCCTGAGGTCCAGGACTCACCTTGACCTCTTTTTCCTTCACTTTCAACATCCAGTTAGTCTGCAAGTCTACAGACTTGGGTCAGTTGTCCAAGGTTCAGCTGTCGTTGAACCCTTGCAGCAACCCTATTAGGTAGGTACTATTGATCATTCATATTTGTACATGAATTATTCATACAGCTGACGGTTGTCACTTTTTCATTTCCCCATCATTTTTACTTATGCTACAATAGCATCTTCTGAGCTTCCTTTTCTGTAAAAATTCTAGTCCAGAACACTGGTCTGTTTGGATCCTTCTCACGAGCCTTCATTGGTCCTGTAATCTACTGAGGAAACCCCGAGCTCCCCTGTGTGGCACTTACCTACATTTCTCTGACCCCTTCAGGGTCTCCCTTTGTGTCTAAGCCACAATGGACAACCTTCGATTCCTAAACAAGCTCTTCACTTTACTAACTAGAATTAGGTTTGTCGGCAAGTGACAAGAATACTCTGCCCACCTCTCAATACTAGTTTAACAAGATAAAAGTATATTTCTCATGTAAGAGAAGTCTAGAGCTGGTATAGTGTTCCAGAGAGTCAGGAACCCAGGCTTCTAGCACCTCGTGCATTTGCCGTTCTACCATGTGACTTCTGCTTCCTGGTCCAAGGTGGCTGCTCAAGCTACAGCTATCACACCCACCGTTTGCAGCAGGAAGGAGGAAGGAACAAGGAAGGTCATAACTCTACCTCTAAGAGCAGTTTCTGGGAGTCACACTTGCTTACACACCATTGGCCAACATTCTGTCACACAGCCGCACCTAGCTGCTAGGCTAGGGAATTTTTATTTTGGCTGGTCTTTATTTTAGATAGCCATGTGCTGAGGTAAACATTGTTTCCAAGGAAGGAGAGGTTGGGTGTGGGGTACCACCTAGGAGTCTGCCATGTAGTCTCACATCTGGGGGGTGTGCACGTTGTTCCTTCTGTCCAGCCCCTCCCCCTCTCCCTTCCCAGTCCCTCAGCTTGGCCTAGCCTGGCCTGTCCCTTAACACTCTTACCTCATGCCCATCCTCACTCTGGCACCCTGTGACTGCCTGGCCTCCTCAGCACCCAGTACAACTGCGCAGTCTCTGGCCAAGGTGGGCCCACCACCAATATTTCTTCTTTCAAAGATACACTGAGGAAATGGGATTATGTCCTTCAGGCTCCCCGGCCCTTCGTACATCTGGGGGAAAGTATAGTGATGGGGTAGCTGAATGATCTTAAAGGCTCATGGCAGACTGCCGCTCTTGGTTGTAGAGACAGCCCATCTTCCCACGGTGGCCCACTGTTCAGGTCTCAGCCTTTGTGATGGTGAGCGATCGATGTGGAGAGGGGTTACTGTTGTGATTCTTGCTTTCAATTCCAGTCAGTTCTTGATTTGATTTCTGCCATTTGTTTCTCTCATTTTAAACCTGGGCAGTATCTCCCACATGCTTTTTAAGGTGACTGATAGCTGGTCTTGCGTATCAGCTTTGTCCCTTAAGAGGGACACAGCTTTCGTAGCTAAGCCTTCAGGCCCCTCCTTGGTCTTTCTCACTCGCTGTAGTGCCCCCACTGGATCCTCAGGACAGCTCCTGAAATAGGAGGGCAGTGTTACCTGCACTCACAGATGAGACATGAGGACCTAAGTGACCTCCTGACTTGCTCGCAGTCATCGGACATGTGGCAAAGCCAAGAACTGAGCCGGGTCTTTCTGTAATAAGTGTAATAGCTTTCACCTTCTGCTGCCACGCTTCTCCTATTTTAATAAGTACTTTAACATTTCTGTGCATAATTTCTTCCCAAATTTAAAGTCTCCTAGGATAAAAGGCAAAATGTGAAATTACTGAGTCAAGGTGTATAAATATACTTTTTAAGAAGGCTGTGAATGTGTTTTGCAAAATTGATGCAGCAGGGATGTCCTATGGAGCCTTATCACAGTCACATTTTGCCCAGGCTAGCCCAAGAGCTGGGGAGCTTGAGAATGTGGGGATGAGAGGGGTTGGCTGGTTCCTCAGCAAGGCGCACGTGAGCCTCCCCCCAGCCTGGGGGGGATTCTCATGTTTAAGTGTATGCCATGGCCCCTCCAGTACTTTGGCCACCTCATGCGAAGAGCTGACTCATTGGAAAAGACTCTGATGCTGGGAAGGATTGGGGACAGGAGGAAAAGGGGACGACAGAGGATGAGATGGCTGGATGGCATCACGGACTCAATGGACGTGAGTCTGAGTGAACTCCAGGAGTTGGTGATGGACAGGGAGGCCTGGCGTGCTGCGACTCATGGGGTCGCAAAGAGTCGGACACGACTGAGCGACTGAACTGAACTGATGGCCCCTCCACGTGGGCCAGCTACTTCAGTGCTCAAGCACAGATTCTGTCATCCGGTCCAGTGTGGCAGAAACTAGCGCCCGTATTGGACTCTCAGATGTCCCGTGTCTGTCTCCAGCATGCTCTGTAGTAACTACTACATGCCAGGCTTGGTAGGTGATTGAAGGGCTTTTCAGAGATCATTTTGGTTATATGTGATTCTGACTTTAAACCTCAGCCCCCTGACCTCCACACGAGGGAGGATTCTACCCCAAGCCATGTTCACTGTACCCTTTCTCCAGTAATCTCAAAAGTCTCAGTGGAACCCTTTCTGCTCTGTGGCTGATGGGTTATGACAAAATGTCCTCTAAGGTCCACACAGTTGCAGCTGTCACCTGCCTTCTTCTCACAAGTGCTGCCCCAAAACTTAGACAGTTCACTGGGCTCCAGGGCCTCAGGTGGCACGTGGTGGACACAGCTTTCGTAGCTAAGCCTTCAGGCCCCTCCTTGGTCTTTCTCACTCGCTGTAGTGCCCCCACTGGATCCTCAGGACAGCTCCTGAAATAGGAGGGCAGTGTTACCTGCACTCACAGATGAGACATGAGGACCTAAGTGACCTCCTGACTTGCTCGCAGTCATCGGACATGTGGCAAAGCCAAGAACTGAGCCGGGTCTTTCTGTAATAAGTGTAATAGCTTTCACCTTCTGCTGCCACGCTTCTCCTATTTTAATAAGTACTTTAACATTTCTGTGCATAATTTCTTCCCAAATTTAAAGTCTCCTAGGATAAAAGGCAAAATGTGAAATTACTGAGTCAAGGTGTATAAATATACTTTTTAAGAAGGCTGTGAATGTGTTTTGCAAAATTGATGCAGCAGGGATGTCCTATGGAGCCTTATCACAGTCACATTTTGCCCAGGCTAGCCCAAGAGCTGGGGAGCTTGAGAATGTGGGGATGAGAGGGGTTGGCTGGTTCCTCAGCAAGGCGCACGTGAGCCTCCCCCCAGCCTGGGGGGGATTCTCATGTTTAAGTGTATGCCATGGCCCCTCCAGTACTTTGGCCACCTCATGCGAAGAGCTGACTCATTGGAAAAGACTCTGATGCTGGGAAGGATTGGGGACAGGAGGAAAAGGGGACGACAGAGGATGAGATGGCTGGATGGCATCACGGACTCAATGGACGTGAGTCTGAGTGAACTCCAGGAGTTGGTGATGGACAGGGAGGCCTGGCGTGCTGCGACTCATGGGGTCGCAAAGAGTCGGACACGACTGAGCGACTGAACTGAACTGATGGCCCCTCCACGTGGGCCAGCTACTTCAGTGCTCAAGCACAGATTCTGTCATCCGGTCCAGTGTGGCAGAAACTAGCGCCCGTATTGGACTCTCAGATGTCCCGTGTCTGTCTCCAGCATGCTCTGTAGTAACTACTACATGCCAGGCTTGGTAGGTGATTGAAGGGCTTTTCAGAGATCATTTTGGTTATATGTGATTCTGACTTTAAACCTCAGCCCCCTGACCTCCACACGAGGGAGGATTCTACCCCAAGCCATGTTCACTGTACCCTTTCTCCAGTAATCTCAAAAGTCTCAGTGGAACCCTTTCTGCTCTGTGGCTGATGGGTTATGACAAAATGTCCTCTAAGGTCCACACAGTTGCAGCTGTCACCTGCCTTCTTCTCACAAGTGCTGCCCCAAAACTTAGACAGTTCACTGGGCTCCAGGGCCTCAGGTGGCACGTGGTGTGCCAGGCACTGCTGCAAGCCAACACTCACATGGAAATGTCCAGGTGACAGCCTGTCTGTTTCTTCCTGCAGTTGGTCACCACAGAAGCGGGCTTCCTCAAAGACAGTTTGTACAATGAAGGAATCCTGATTGTGTGGGACCCATCTGTTTACCATTCAGATATCCCAAAGGTAAGTGGATGTCCATGGGAAATTGGGATTGAGTCACTGTTTTCTGTACATTTCCCTGATGTACGGGGTTTTACAGTTGTGGTTGACCTAGCCACCCTGAGGGCTGACTGGTTCCATTTCAGGGCACCTCACTTCCGGATTAGTTGTTCAGGAGGACTCCTGTCCTATACCAGCGCTCTCCTTGCCTGCCCTGCATTGCCATGTGTTTGTCTCCCAGCTGTGGTCTGTAGCAGGAGTAATAGGCTGCATTTCCCACCATCTGGGGTGGATTGTGCTCATGTAATAATTATTTCTGATGAGCAGCAGCAGGCATAGACAGTTGTTACTATCTCTCCTATACACCGTATTACTTGTCCCACACTTCAGTTTCCAGACACTTTTCATTTCACTCTTATAGCAACAGAAAGAAGTGGGCAGAAGCGTGGTTATTCCCATTTTACAGATGAGGAACACAGAACGTGGTGGTGGTGGTGGTAGGGTTATCTGCCTCGGACTCGATCCTGCTGGGCTCTGGCTTCCCTGGGCTCTCACCGTCACACAGGTCAGCCGGCCTCTCCCTGCATGGGCTGCAGTGGCCACAGCAGAGTGGCTTTGAGGAGGAGGGACGGAGAGCACTCTCCCTGATGGACTCCGCTCTCACGCTGGACACGCCGGCAGCTGACAGGCTCTGGTGACCCCGAGCACCCGCCTCTACCTGCCCCAGTTGGCAGTTTTGCACTGATCTCACTTAGAACTGAAATTTGCCTGGGTCAGGTCAAGGACTGTGAGTCCACAGCTGTGGCAATCTGGGTCCCAGTTTTCACCCCCTTTAAAAAAGAGAGGTGGGGCTAGATAGGGCCAAGAGCCCCTCTCAGCTCTGCTATCTTTCCCAGTCTGTGATCCTAAGGTCTGAAGCTGTTCCATGGTCACCAAGATCAAATGTCCCTGTGAGCACAGGCTGTGTGCTGGGTGCCCTGCTATCAAGTGAGAGCTGTGATATGGCGGAGAAGCATGGAGTCTATCTTGATGAAGGGATGTCTCTCAGGAGTCTGCCAGGAGTGGTCCCTCCCCACCTCCCCTAGTCCTCAGAGGATAATGAACGTTGGGGTGGCAGCAGACCAGCCCATTGCTCTCCTTGAGGAGACCTCTTCCTTCTTTTTCAGTGGTACAGGAATCCCGACTACAGTTTCTTCAGTAACTTCAAGAGCTATCGTAAGCTGCATCCTGATCAGCCCTTTTACATCCTCAAGCCCCAGATGCCTTGGGAGCTGTGGGACATCATTCAAGAAATCTCCTCAGAGCTGATCCAGCCAAATCCCCCATCCTCTGGGATGCTCGGTGAGTCCATTTTTGAGAAAGACCTCTGGTGCTCGTCTCTACAATAGAGTAGCTTTCTTCTGGGGTCTCATTCGTTTGTTCATTTACCAAACAGTTGCTAGTTTTTTGCTATATTTTTATGCTGAGGCAAATTCCAACTAAGACACAGAGACCAATATGATAGAATCTTCTTAACTTCAGGGTGTCCAGTGGGAGCATTCGGTCAGCTGTCTGAGGCAACATTCAGTTTGTGCCAGGAAAGCGTGACCAGCTTGGTGCCATAGGAGAGAGGACCCCTTCTAGGGAGACAGCCTGAGAACTTTGTGGAGAACAGGACCAGGCCTGGGAAAGGGGAGATTTGGCAAGTGGAGATGGAGTAAAAAGGGAATCACAGAAAAGATGAGGCAGGAGGAGTAGGGCTGGGACTTCGGTGAGGCCAGCCAGGCACCTACATCAGATGTACAATTTAAGGAGCTGCCACGAAATTCAGAAGCAAATGATATCTTAATAGTGTCTTTAAAAAAATCACAGTGAAAAATTTCATGATAGACAAAATATTAGAATTTTAGCTAAAGGATCAATAATAATGCCATTATTGTCCTGAGCCGTATTAGAATCTGAAGAAAAAGGAAGAATCGATAATATTCAGAATTTCACCTAGTGGCCTCCCTATCTGTGGCCCTGAGAGAAGTTGAGTGGTGAAGCTGCACTTGGTTTGGGGGTCACAAATGGAGATGTGGGTGCCAGAGTGGGGTGGGGCTAGGGCCAGAGTGCTGAGGGCCCTGAGTGCTGGCTGCAGGCTTTCTTCTTGGACTTACTCCACAGCTTGCTGCCCTCATGGCCTGTCTGCCCCTCGCTGCCTTTCACTCTGAGTACAGCTGGACCACAGGCACTTTCTGCCAGGTGCCCACCTGCCTTCCCTGTTAGACTGCAGCTCCCTCAGGGCAGAACTGTGTTTGCCTCTTCCTTGTGGGGGCACAGGACAGGCCTGAGGTAAATGTTGAGTAAATGAACAAATGCTTTATTATCAGAGGCATTTCCTGATAGAGATGAAGGTGCTTTCAGGGTCCCATCTGCTTCATGCCTTTCTCTTCAACTTTTGGATAGGTGCCTTGGGGGTACTTCCTGGACCCCTTCGAGCAGGAGTAGATGGAGAGCATCCTAGGGCCACTCTCCTGTTGGCCTGCTGCCTGCCTTTGCTTGTGCTGTCCCCTCCACCAGCAGTCCTTCCCCCTTGCCCATCCCTCATGGCCAGAGCCCTTGCCGGCCCCCCCACCAGTGCTCGCCCACTCTCATAGAAGCCTCCCTCCCCTCATCTGGGAGCACGACTGCTGGGCCATCATCACTCAGTTGCACATGTCTTTTCTCACCCATCATACCAGGGTGGGGGACAGCTGGAGGGGGTTAACAGGGCTTTCCCCATGTCTAATTCTTCTGGAACGGAGCTGCTGCTAGCAGTTTACAATTTTGCTGTAAGAACTGTTCATCATAAAAGTTCCCTGTATTGATGGTTGACAAGAGCAGTCTTAGAGCTATGATCTTATTGCATCTGAACAGCAGCCTATGTGGTAGGGAGAGTAGGTAGATCACCCCCTTGGGACAGGTGGAAAACCTGAGGCCCCGAGAGGGACGTGTCCTGCAGGAGATGACTGAGCCAGGTGGGGACAAACATGGGGGATGGGAGGCATCCCCCATCTCTTGTTGGGTCTGCACCTCTGTATTCTGTACCCCTCCCTGAGCGCACCACCCACCACACTCTCTCAGGTCCTCTCTTCTGACTGAGCCCATCAATACAGACCAGCGTATGCTCCTGTAACAGCTGTCCACCTCCCACCTGAGGCACGAAGCCTTCCTTCCCCACACTGTTTCACCAGGTACTAGTGTAAGAAATACCTCCCAAATAACCAGCTATGAGGCTCATCCAAGATACAGACATGAGAGAAAGTAATATCTGCATGGAATGGTTCTGTCTCCTCAGTCACCTTGCCCTCTCTCTTCATAGAGCTTCTTGACAGTGATCAATTCATTGGCTGATGGTGGAGCCCTTCAATTCATTAATGTTTAGGAAGGACCTGCTGGGCACCGGGCTCTGTCCTGGGTGCTGAGCGCATACGAAGGTTCGTGATCCCTGCCACCCTGAGGAGTAGCCTGTTGGATGGCCTTACCGGACCAACTCACACTCATAAACAGACATTCCAGACATACCTCTCCAGCTTCCAGGGCATGAGCTGTGGGGCTCCCTGGGCAGAACTCTGGGGAGCCAGGGTGGGTTGTTGCACAGGACTTACCTCTGCTCTCCTCTCCAGGCATTGCCATTATGATGTCACTGTGTGACCAGGTGGATATTTACGAGTTCCTCCCATCCAAGCGCAAGACTGACGTGTGCTACTACTATCAGAGGTATTTCGACAGTGCCTGCACAATGGGCGCCTACCACCCACTCCTCTTTGAGAAGAACATGGTGAAGCACCTCAACCTCGGCACAGACGAGGACATTTACCTGCTTGGAAAAGCCACACTGCCTGGCTTCCGGACAATTCGCTGCGGAGCATAAGCTCCCCAGCCAGGCCCCCTAGCCTTCCCCATCAGCCGGTCTTCTGGCCACCCCAGGCCTGGGAAGGAAGACTGTGTTCCTGAATAATCACAGCCTACACTTCAGGCAGCAAGAGCCCTGCTGCTGCTGCTGCTGCTGCTGCTGCTAAGTCACTTCAGTCGTGTCCGACTCTGTGTGACCCCATAGACAGCAGCCCACCAGGCTCCCCCATCCCTGGGATTCTCCAGGCAAGAATACTGGAGTGGGTTGCCATTTCCTTCTCCAATGCATGAAAGAGAAAAGTGAAAGTGAAGTCGCTCAGTCTGTCTGACAGTTAGCGACCCCATGGACTGCAGCCCACCAGGCTTCTCCGTCCATTGGATTTTCCAGGCAAGAGTACTGGGGTGGGGTGCCATTGCCTTCCCCGGCAAGAGCCCTGGGGCTTCAGAAACTCAAGGGCAGGGCCCCCAGCCCAGCCTGCCCTGTTGACACGGGGGTGTGTGAACTCAGAGCCTCTAGTCTCACTCATGTATACCCGTTTAGCATTCCCTCCAGAGAGGGTCTTCCCGCCCCCAACCTAGGTAAATGCAAAATCCACCTTTCCCACCAGGGCTGCCAAAACTGGTCTCCTTTCCCCACCAGAATGATGTTGTTATTGCAAACCAGGGAAACAGGAAAAAAGGTACAGTCTCTATCCTCACAGAGAAGGTGATGGCACCCCACTCCAGTACTCTTGCCTGGAAAGTCCCATGGACAGAGGAGCCTGGTAGGCTGCAGTCCATGGGGTCGCGAAGAGTCGGACACGACTGAGCGACTTCACTTTCACTTTTCATGTTCATGCACTGGAGAAGGAAATGGTATCCCACTCCAGTGTTCTTGCCTGGAGAATCCCAGGGACGGGGGAGCCTGGTGGGCTGCTGTCTGTGGGGTCGCAGAGTCGGACACGACTGAAGCGACTTAGCAGCAGCAGCAGGTCCATCCTCGAGTTGCATATAGGTCAGTGCGAGGGACCAGATGGATTCAGTGTGCTTGATGCACAGGGGTTTGTGGGTGTGGGCTTGCTGTGTGGCTGTTTTTGCACCCAGGAGGGACCATACTCTTCCCATGTCAGTGGGTCACAGAGGGCTTCCGGGGCTGGGGGCTGGAGTTTAGAAGAGGAGAAACATGTCAAGCAGGTTTTGTCTAAGTCATCTGAGATGTGTTTTCCTGTCTGCCCTTATTACCTGTATTTAAGATCTGCCTGAGTTTACAGGCTCAAGGTACTTTTTGAGGAAACCCCCTCATGTCTGAGGCATCGACTGAAGCCCCATACAGATGCCAGGCAAGCCAGGTGCCAAAACCCTGATTTCTCCCGGCTCGCCTGGCCTGAGCCCAGCCTAGCCTACCAGCTGGGAGTGCACAGCCTATCCAAGTCTTCCTTGTTGATGCCCGCCTCCAAACCTCCTCCTGCCATCCTGTTTTTCCCTTTAATCTTCCCACTCCCAAATTACTTTCAAGCATTTTCCATTTAAAACTTTCCTGACCTTTTTTTTTTTTTACCTTCATAGGCCTTTTGTGAAAGGCCTCTCAGGGAGTGGGAACGTGGTTTCCTAGGACTTCAGAGTCGCTCTCAGAGGTCAGAACCTTGGAGATCATGACTAATTCTCACCAGGTGTATCAGAGTGCTGTGCCCCCACCCCTGCCTGGAAGGAGCAACATCAAAGCCTCTGGACAGAGGTCTGTCTGCTGTGGTCTATCCACACACACTCTGGACCATTGTGCTAAGTCCTCTCCCCTGATGGGGAGCCACACTAGAGTGGACCAGGCTTCTGGACTCCTGAGCTAGCCCCATGTGCTCATGGGTCTTGAATGTTTGAGGTCCAGACCAGCTGTTGTGGAGCTGGAGTACTCATTCATGGTCAAACCGCTGGCTTGCACAGGCAGTAGAAAGAGCTCTGGAGTGAGAAGCCCTGGGTTTTCAAAGTGATGCTCCCCTATTACTCGCCATGCCACCATGGGCAAATGCCTCTCTGAGCCTATTTCCACACTTGTAAAATGGGTGGTGAGCCTGCCTCACAGGTGCTACGAGGGTTACCCAGGAGAAGGCAGGTGCTCAGTGCACGCTGGGTTCCTCCCTTCCTTTACTAAGATCCTGCCCTGTGCCCACACCTGGCAGCATCCTGCTGTGAAGCAGGCCAGAGAGTGGGCTTTGTCCTCAGGGAATGTAATGTCCTATTGGGAGACAATAATACCTACCCTGCTTGGAACACCCTGGCAACCATCCGAGGGAGTGGAGGGTGCAGAACGTGTCCCTGCTCAGGCCTGATCCTCTCTGGGATGAGCAGAGCACTTGGGCCACTGGCTGCTGTGACCCCAGGCTTTTCCACATCTCTGGGCCCAAGAATTCCTGGGAGTCACTGAATCATGAGCATGGAGTGCAGAGGGAGGTGGCATTTCATCGCCAGGAGAGAGATGTTGGTATGGACACTGAGACTACACTGGGTAGATGCTAGCTTTTATGTGTTATTATTAAGAGATCAAGTTAATTTAATTGTGCTTTCTCAACCTGGAAACGGGTAGAATGCAAATAAGATGTGGATACTCTTGTTAATCTGATTAAATGTTTTATATTTGTGACAGGCAATTTAAAAATTATGACTGTGTCTTGTAGGAAAGCCACTGTCTCTAAGCTGTTCTGTTTTATTCAGTAGCTATCTGTTCATTCTCTATCATGAAGTCCTCAAATCTTTCCATCTCAATCAAATAAGCTATTGATGTTGGCCTGGAGTTGAGACGTCAATCTCAGAAACTTCTGAATCATGTCCTAAGCTATTTCCGAATTATCCAAAGATTATGTAAAATTTTAAAATAAATGATTGTTCAAAAATTGTATCCCTCTTTTCTTGTTAAGGGGACCTCTGCTCATTGTCAATTCTTGTCTCCGAAGAAGACACAATAGGAATCCTGAACCCCCAAACCCTCCCCCATGAGCTCCTCTGCCGTAGCCTCTTGTCACTTCTACAGGAAAAGAACTACTTACACAGCAGGATATCATCTGTGAGATAGCAACTGGTTTGTTTTCTTCCTTTGGCTCTTGCTTGGATTCAAATGACAAAGCTGTTGTTCATCCAATACCTCAAGGAAGGGCTGCAGGAGGACAGAAAGCAGAATGAAAGGAAGTTCTCACCTTGGTTTCCAAAAGTCTAAAACCCTTAGAGGAACAATGTCCCAAGGGGATAGCCAAGTTGTTTAGATACAGAAATTTCTGCCCAAACCTCATGAGAATGGGAGTTCAAAAGAGGAGAGACACGAAAAGAGATTTCAATTAGTTTGGAAACTGAGATCTGTGCTTGCCAGATTTACAGTAGCCTCAAGTCTCTTTTAGGTCCTTTCAGCTGGTGAGCTGGGTTTTGGGGTGGCACCAGGCTTCTCTGTTTGGACCTTGTGGGGAGCTTCTGGCACCTCCACAGGTTCCCTTTTCCCTGGGTCCTACTCTGGTATCTGCTGCTTATTTTAAGGTGTGCATGTTAGGGATGCGGGAGGAAGGATGAGAACCTGGCTTCTTCTTTACCATCTAAGCAGAAGAAAGACACAGACCACAAAGAGAAAGACCAATAGAGAAAGAGGTACTCACCCACAAGCTCCATGCCCACCCCACCAATAGCACAACCTCAGGCTGTTGGTTCTTATAGAATGCCTCACACCCTGGCAGTATGCTTTACTCATACCAGTAATGGCTCCACAGCTAGAAGCAAGAGGCGGAGAAGGGGTACTCTGGGACTGCTGCCTCACCTATTCCCAGCTCCTCACCCCCTGTGTGGCTTTGGTTTCTACTTCCCATGTGACCCTCGGGGCAGCCTTTGAGGAATGTTCTGTGACGTATGGGGAGTGCATTATGACCCCAGGGACACCTACCACTCTAACTGGGGCAGAAACACCCTAACCCAGAAAATTCATCCCTATGGACTGGTGTAATGGCAGCAGTTTCAGGAGAGAAGAAAAGGCCTTACCTGCACCCATGGCATCCCATCACCTGGTGCATTTATGCTGCCATCCAGTTCTTCTCAGGCCAGGATTGACTGGAAACAAGTTTATCATGGGAAGAGGAATTCTTTTTTAATTTTTAATTTTTTAATTATTTTACTTTACAATATTGGTTTTGCCATACATTAACTTGAATCTGCCATGAGTGTACATGTGTTCCCCATCCTGAAACCCCCTCCCACATCCCTCCCCATCCCATCCCGCTGGGTCATCCCAGTGCACCAGCCCTGAGCACCCTGTATCATGCATCAAACCTGGACTGGCAATTCGAATGTGTCTCATATGATATTTTACATGTTTCAATGCCTTTCTCCCATATCATCCTGCCTTTGCCCTCTCCCACAGAATCCAAAAGACTGTTCAATACATTTGTGTCTCTTTTGCTGTCTTGCATACAGGGTTATCATTACCTTCTTTCTAAATTCCATATATAAGCATTAGTATATTGTATTGGTGTTTTTCTTTCTGGCTTACTTCACTCTGTATAAATAGGCTCCAGCTTCATCCACCTCATTAGAACTGATTCAAATGTATTCTTTTTAATGGCTGAGTAATATTCCACTGTGTATATGTACCACAACTTTCTTATCCATTCATCTGCTAATGGACATCTAGGTTGCTTCCATGTCCTGGCTTTTATAAACAGTGCTGTGATGAACATTGCGGTACACGTGTCTCTTTCCATTCTGGTTTCCTCGGTGTGTATGCCCAGCAGTGGGATTTCTGGGTCATATGGGGCTTCCCTGGTGGCTCAGATGGTGAAGTGTCTGTCTACAATGCGAGAGACCCGGGTTCGATCCCTGGGTCAGGAAGATCCCCTGGAGAAGGAAATGGCAACCCACTCCAGTATTCATGCCTGGAAAATCCCATGGACAGAGGAGCTTGGCAGGCTAAAGTCCATGGGGATGCAAAGAGTCGGACATGACTGAGCATCTTCACTAGTGACTACATCACTATGGCAGTTCATTTTCCAGTTTTTAAAGGAATCTCCACACTGTTCTCCATAGTGGCTGTACTAGTTTGCGTTCCCACCAACAGTGTAAGAGGGTTCCCTTTTCTCCACACCTTCTCCAGCATTTATTGCTTGTAGACTTTTGGATCGCAGCCATTCTGACTGGCGTGAAATTGTACCTCATTGTGGTTTTGATTTGCATTTCTCTGATAATGAGTGATGTTGAGTATCTTTTCATGTGTCTGTTAGCCATCTGTATGTCTTCTTAGGAGAAATGTCTATTTAGTTCTTAGGCCCATTTTTTGATTGGGTCGTTCACTTTTCTGGAATTGAGCTGCAGGAGTTGCTTGTATATTTTTGAGATTAATTCTTTGTCTGTTGCTTCATTTGCTATTATTTTTCCCATTCTGAAGGCTGTCTTTTCACCTTGCTTATAGTTTCCTTTGCTGTGCAGAAGCTTTTAGTTTTGATTAGGTCCAATTTGTTTATTTTTTCTTTTATTTCCAATATTCTGGGAGGTGGGTCATAGAGGATCCTGCTGTGATTTATGTTGGAGAGTGTTTTGCCTGTGTTTTCCTCTAGGAGTTTTATAGTTTCTGGTCTTATGTTTAGATCTTTAATCCATTTTGAGTTTATTTTTCTGTATGGTGTTAGAAAGTGTTCTAGTTTCATTCTTTTACAAGTGGTTGACCAATTTTCCCAGCACCACTTGTTAAAGAGATTGTCTTTTCCCCATTGTATATTCTTGCCTCATTTGTCAAAGCTAAGGTGTCCATAGGTGTGTGGATTTATCTCTGGGCTTTCTATTTTGTTCCACTGATCTATATTTCTGTCTTTGTGCCAGTACTATACTGTCTTGATGGCTGTGGCTTTGTAGTAGAGATTGAAGTCAGGCAGGTTGATTCCTCCAGCTCCATTCTTCTTTCTCAAGATTGCTTTGGCTATTTGAGTTTTTTTTTTTCCCCCTTATTTATTTATTTATTTTCAAACATCCACTTACTTTTTTTTTTTTTT
>SJYX01006049.1:381029-396394 GCA_006410675.1 Oreotragus oreotragus
GATGTTGGCAATTTGATCTCTGGTTCCTCTGCCTGTTCTAAAACCAGCTTGAACATCAGGGAGTTCACGGTTCACATATTGCTGAAGCCTGGCTTGGAGAATTTTGAGCATTACTTTACTAGCATGTGAGATGAGTGCAATTGTGCGATAGTTTGAGCATTCTTTGGCATTGCCTTTCTTTGGAATTGGAATGAAAACTGACCTTTTCCAGTCCTGTGGCCACTGCTGAGTTTTCCATATTTGCTGGCATATTGAGTGCAGCACTTTCACAGCATCATCTTCCAGGATTTGAAACAGCTCAACGGGAATTCCATCACCTCCACTAGCTTTGTTCTTAGTGATGCTTTCTAAGGCCCACTTGACTTCACATTCCAAGATGTCTGGCTCTAGATGAGTGATCACATCCTCATGATTATCTGGGTCGTGAAGATCTTTTCTGTACAGTTCTTCTGTGTATTCTTGCCATCTAAGACTTTCTCTGGAGCTGTTGTGGACAGTGTGGGGTCAGTTCATTTTCAGATAGTTCCTTGGTCCGGCTTGTACTTCTCATGGTCTATAGGCCCCTTCCTGTGTAGTCAGTGCTAACTACAGGGTTTTAATCTATTGCACCTGTCACTTCCAAAGTGGTTCCCTCTGTTTATTTTAGTGTCTTCTGTTTCTGATCTCTTCAGTGTCTAATTTCCGTCCTGACACAAGGGGCGTGGTGGTGGTCACTTTATTTTGGGCTCGCTTGTTCAGTCGTGCTTTGGGGAGGGAGGAACACTGCAAACAAATATCACCGGCATGTGTTCACAGTGATTCAGCCACACTGGGTTTGCGCGTGTCTACACTGCTCAGACTCTACGTTGCTCTGCTGGAAGCTGTCTGATGTGGGCCCTGGTTTGCATGCACTTCCCAGGTCTAAGACGCTCAGGTTCAGGTTCTCGGGTACTCCACAAAGGCACAGACCTTGGCTGGGCCTGCGTTTTGTGCCTGTCTCAGATCCGAGCAGCTCAGATGACCAGGTCCTTGGCGCGCGTAGTCGCCCCCAGTTGAAGGCTGTGACTTATCCCCTCCCCCGTCCCAGCCGCTCGGTTTTCTGGGTGTACAACAGGCATGCCTTCTCAGGTGTGCCATGTGTTGCTTCTGGGAAGCCGATCTCTGGCTGTGACCCTCCTGGCGGATGTCAACCATCCAGAATCCCAAGAAGTCTTGGTTAACAATGAAATCTGCTTGCAGTTTGGTATAGGATGCCTCTCTGGGGCGGCAATTGCCCCCTTCCGGCTCTGGCTGCCCTCACCTGCCTGTCTCCGGTGGGGGATGGGCCAGTCTGCAGCCAGCTAGCTCTGCTCAGTCCTTTGTTTTGTGAGCATGCCTGGCGGTGGTTAGGGCTTTTTGAGAGATAGCTATCCTACAGTCTGGGTTGCTATCTCAAGCTAGTTCCTCAGACTGCCCTCAGGGCATTCAGGCTGGTTCCTTATCCTAAGCAATGCCGCCTGCTCCTCCCTGTCCCTCCTCCACTTGCTAGTGGGGGATGCGAGCGTCTGGGCTGTTGCACCACTGGGAGTTGCTGTTAGGCATGTAATCTATGGGTTTCAATTATTTATTTATTTTTCCTCCCAGTTATTTTGCCCTCTGAGATGCCAAGGCTTGCCACAAACCCACCAGAGTGTTTGGAAACTTCTGTCTTTTTCAAGACTCCTTTCCCAGGATGGATCTACTCTTTTGTCTCTCTTTTTATCCTTTTGAAGACAATGGGCTGCTTTTCTGGGTGCCTGATGTCCTCTGCCAGCATTCAGAAGTTTTTCTGTGGAATTTGCTCGGTGCTCAAATGTTCTTTCGATAAATTTGTGGGGGAGAGAGTGGTCTCCCCGTCCCATTCCTCCACCATCTTAGGACTGCCCAGGAAGAGGAATTCTATCCAGCCCAGCAAGCGCACAGTGAGCACCCATTGTGAGAGGCACTGAGAGACAATGACGAAAACTCCCAACACCCGCCCTCCAAAAAATCAGAGCCCGAGAGACTGGATCTGCCCTGCCTGTGTATAGTATTATCAGGTTCAAGTGAGATAAGAGGTCTGCCATTTTCTGAAAATGAAAGTATGGTTATTGTTAGGCTTGCACTTATAACTGCATAGAAGAAAAATACTATGCAAATGCCAAATATGAAGGAATATGATCATATAAGGTAAGAAGGATTCATTTTGGCTGGAATTTGTGGAATCTTAGTGGGTGACAGTCTTGACACTGTCTTGACAGGCAGGATTCCTCCTTATTTCTTTAAGGAAAATGCTATTCTGATTATAAAAGTTACAAATACTTACTGTCAAGACACAAAATCGTGAAGGGGAAAATGTTCATTTTTTCCAAATATAATCCCTATTAGCAGTTCCCAAAGCTGCAGTAATCAAAACAGTATAGTACCAGTACAGAAACAGAAAAATAGATCAATGAAACATCACAAGAGATGACTCTACACATGAACATCACCAAATGCTCAACACTGAATTAGATTGATTATATTTTTTGCAGCCAAAGATGGAGAAGCTCTATACAGTCAGCAAAAGCAAGACCAGGAGCTGACTGTGGCTCAGATCATGAACTCCTTATTGCCAAATTCAGACTTAAATTGAAGAAAGTTGGGAACTACGCTAGACTGTTCAGGTATGACCTAAATCGAATCCCCTACAATTATACAGTGGAAGTGACAAACAGATTCAAGGGATTAGATCTGACAGAGTGCCTGAAGAACTATGGACAGAGGTTTGTGACACTGTACAGGAGGCAGGGATCAAGAGCATTCCCAAGAAAAAGAAATACGAAAAGGCAGAAATGGTCGTCTGAGGAGGCCTTACAAATAGCTGAGAAAAGAAGCGAAAGGCAAAGGAGAAAAGGAAAGATATACCCATCTGAATTCAGAGTTCCAAAGAGTAGCAAGGAGACATAAGAAAGCCTTCCTCAGTGATCAATGCAAAGAAACAGAGGGAAAAAAATAGCATGGGAAAGACTAGAGATGAACAGAAATGGTATGGACCTAACAGAAGCAGAAGATATTAAGAGGTGGCAAGAATACATGGAAGAACAATACAAAAAAGATCTCATGACCCAGATAACCATGATGGTGTGATCACTCACCTAGAGCCAGACATCCTAGAGTCCGAAGACAGGTGGGGCTTAGGAAGCATCAGTATGAACAAAGCTAGTGGAGGTGATGGAATTTCAGCTGAGATATTTCAAGTCCTAAAAGATGATGCTGTGAAAGTGCACTCAATATGCCAGCAAATTTGGAAAACACAGCAGTGGCCACAGGACTGGAAAAGGTCAATTTTCATTCCAATCCCAAAGAAAGGCAATGCCAAGGAATGTTCAAATTACCACACAATTGTACTTATCTCACATGCTAGCAAAGTAATGCTCAAAATTCTCCAAGCCAGGCTTCAACAGTACATGAGCCGAAAATTTTCAGATGTTCAAACTGGATTTAGAAAAGGCAGAGGAACCAGAGATCAAATTTCCAATATCCGTTAGATCACAGAAAAATCAGGAGAGTTCCAGAAAAACATCTACTTCTGCTTTATTGACTATGCCAAAGCCTTTGTGTGGATCACAACAAACTGTGGAAAATTTTTAAAGAGATGGGAATGCCAGACCACCTGAACTGTCTCCTGAGAAATCTGTATGTAGGTCAAGAAGCAACAGTTAGAACTAGGCATGGAATAACAGACTGATCTCGGAGTACGTCAAGGCTGTATATTGTCACCCTGCTTATTTAACTTCTATGCAGAGTACATCATGAAAAATGCTGGGCTGGAAAAATCACAAGCTGGAATCAAGATTGCTGGGAGAAATATCAATAACCTCAGATATGCAGATGACACCACCCTTATGGCAAAAAGTGAAGAGGAACTAAAAAGCCTTTTGATGAAAGTAAAAGAGGAGAGTGAAAAAGCTGGCTTGAAACTCAACATTCAAAAAACTAAGATTATGGCATCTGGTCCCACTTCATGGCAAATAGATGGAAAAAACAATGAAAATAGTGACAGACTTTACTTTCCTGGGCTCCAAAATCACTGTGGATGATGACTGCAGTCATGAAATTAAAAGACGCCTGCTCCTTGGAAGAAAAGCTATGACCAACCTAGACAGCATATTCAAAAGCAGAGACATTACTTTGCCAACAAAAGTCCGTCTAGTCAAAGCTATGGTTTTTTCCAGTAGTCATGTATGGATGTGAGAGTTGAACTATAAAGAAAGCTCAGCACTGAAGAACTGATGATTGAAACTGTGGTTTTGGAGAAGACTCTTGAGAGTCCCTTGGACTTCAAGGAGATCCAACCTGTCTGTCCTATAGGAAATCAATCATGAATATTCATGGGAAGGACTGATGCTGAGCTGAAGCTCCGATACTTTGGCCACCTGATGTGAAGAGCTGACTCAATGGAAAAGACCCTGATGCTGGGAAAGAATGAAGGTGGGAGGAGAAGGGGACAACAAAGGATGAGATGGTTGGATGGCATCACTGACTCAATGGACATGAATCTGAGTAAACTCCAGGAGTTGGTGGTGGATAGGGAGGGCTGGCATGCTTTGCTCTGCAGTCCATGGGGTCACGAAGAGTCAGACATGATTGAGTGACTGAACTGAACTGTAACACTATAGAAAGTCCAGAGATAAACCCACACACCTATGTTTAATTAATCTAGAACAAAGGAAGTAAGAATATACAATGGAGAAAAGGTAGTCTCTTCAATAAATAGTGCTGGGAAAACTGAACAGCTTCAGGTTAAAGAAGGAAATTAGAACATTCTCTAATACTGTACACAAAAATAAGCTCAAAATGGATCAAAGACCTAAAGATAAGACTGGACACTATAAAACTCTTAGAAGAAAGCATAGGGAGAATGCTCTTTGACATAAATCGCAGCAATTTTTGATCCACCTCCTAGAGTAATGAAAATAAAAACAAAAATAAATGGGACCTAATTAAACTTAAAAGCTCCTGCATAGCAAAGGAAACCATAAGCAAAATTAAAAGACATCCCACAGAATGGAGAAAAACACTTGCAAATGAAGTGACCAACAAGGGATTATTCTCCCAGATATACAAACAGCTTTTGCAGCTCTAAGTCACAAGGCAAATAAACAATCCAATCAAAAAATGAGCAGAAGATCTAAATAGGCATTTCTCCAAAGGACACATGTACACATGAAATGATACTCAACATTACTAATTATCAGAGAAATGCAAATCAAAACTACAATGAAGTATCCCCTTATACCAGTTAGAACGGCCACCATCATAAAGTCCACAAACAATAAATGCTGAAAAGGATGTGGATAAAAAGTAATTCTCCTCCACTGTTGGTGGAAATGTAAATTGATATAGCCACTATGAAGAACAGTATGGAGGTTCCTTGAAAAACTGAAAATAGAGCTAACATATGATCTAGGAATTCCATTCCTAGACATATATCCACAGAAAACCATAATCCCAAAAGACACGTGCATCACAGTGTTAATTGCAGCACCTGACAATAGTCAAGACATGGAAGCAACCTAAATGTCCATTGACAGAGGAATGCATAAAGAAGATGTGGTACATTATACAATGGAATATTACTCAGCCCCCTAAAATAATGAAATAATGCCATTTCCAGCAACATGGATGAACCTAGATTTCATCCTAACCTTCACCTAACCTTCACTTATCATACTAAGTGAAGTATGTCAGACAGAAAAAGATAAATATCATATGATCTCTCATATGTGGGATTTAATTAAAATGATACAAATGCACTTATTTACAAAATAGAAACAGACTTGCAGATATCAAAAACAATCTTATGGTTACAAAAAGGGAAACATGGTTGGGAGGGATAAATCAGGAGCTAAAGATGAACATATGCACACTACAATATATAAGATGGATCACCAACAAGGACAGACTATATAGCACAGGGAATTCTACTCAATATTCTGTGATAACCTATATGAGAAAAGAATCTAAAGAAGAGTCAATATATGTATGATGAATCACTTTGCTGTCCACCTGAAACTAACACAACATTGTAAATCAACTATAACTGAAATATATAACACATACATATAGTGCGCGCGTGCACACACACACACACACATATATAGCATGCAAAAAAGAACATATCCTGCTTTTTAATTAAAAATATATTATAAAAATGTCTCCAAATCATTAAGGCAGCCAGCTATGTCAGGAACCAGTCCCCTCCACTAGCAGACAGTAGCTCCAGGAACCCCAAGCTCTGCAACCACCCACCCCAGAATCTGGGTCTGCCCACTACTGGGCCAGAACTAGCCCTAGGACCCCTTGGGGTCCTGCAGCCAGCCAGCTCAGAACCTGGTTCAGTCCACCAGTAGCCGGCAGCCATGGCACAAGGCAGGGCCTGGCAACCAACTGGAATGGAAGCCAAACACACCTACCAGATTGCCCACAGTAGTCAGCTTTCTTTATGTTTCCTGTGCTTGGGATTATTTGAGCTTCTTGGATAAGTATGTGCATTGTTGTTCTGCTGTTGTGTTAGTCACTCAGTCATGTCTGACTCTTTGTGATCTCATGGAATGCAGCCCACCAGGCTCCTCTGTCCATGGGATTCTCCAGGCAAGAATACTGGAGTGGCTTGCCATTCCCTTCTCCAGGGGATCGTCCCAACCCAGGGATTAAACCCTGGTCTCCTGCATTGCAGGTGGATTCTTGACCATCTGAGCCACTAGGGAAGCCCAAGTATGTGTATAGTTTTAATCAAATTTGGAAAAGTTTTGGCCATTATTTCCTCAAGTATTTTTTCCCTTCTCTCTTTTCTCCTTTGGAAACTTTAATAACATGAATGGTAGGTTGCTTAATGCTGTCCCATACTCAATGATGCTCTTTCCATTTTTCACAGTTCTTATTTTTTTCTCTTTGATTTTATATAGTGCCTGGTGTTACATCTTTAGGTTCATTAATCTTTTCTTCTGCAATGTCAGATCTGCCATTAATCCTATCCAGAGTATTTTTCATCTGAGATAATTGCAATTTCATCTGTCTTCTACTTCCTTGAAAACATAAAAAGTAGCAAAGATCAACACCCTCAGATACACAGCTGATACCACTGTAATGGCAGATGGTTCAGTCCACCAGTAGCCGGCAGCCATGGCACAAGGCAGGGCCTGGCAACCAACTGGAATGGAAGCCAAACACACCTACCAGATTGCCCACAGTAGTCAGCTTTCTTTATGTTTCCTGTGCTTGGGATTATTTGAGCTTCTTGGATAAGTATGTGCATTGTTGTTCTGCTGTTGTGTTAGTCACTCAGTCATGTCTGACTCTTTGTGATCTCATGGAATGCAGCCCACCAGGCTCCTCTGTCCATGGGATTCTCCAGGCAAGAATACTGGAGTGGCTTGCCATTCCCTTCTCCAGGGGATCGTCCCAACCCAGGGATTAAACCCTGGTCTCCTGCATTGCAGGTGGATTCTTGACCATCTGAGCCACTAGGGAAGCCCAAGTATGTGTATAGTTTTAATCAAATTTGGAAAAGTTTTGGCCATTATTTCCTCAAGTATTTTTTCCCTTCTCTCTTTTCTCCTTTGGAAACTTTAATAACATGAATGGTAGGTTGCTTAATGCTGTCCCATACTCAATGATGCTCTTTCCATTTTTCACAGTTCTTATTTTTTTCTCTTTGATTTTATATAGTGCCTGGTGTTACATCTTTAGGTTCATTAATCTTTTCTTCTGCAATGTCAGATCTGCCATTAATCCTATCCAGAGTATTTTTCATCTGAGATAATTGCAATTTCATCTGTCTTCTACTTCCTTGAAAACATAAAAAGTAGCAAAGATCAACACCCTCAGATACACAGCTGATACCACTGTAATGGCAGATAGCAAAGAGAAACTAAAGAGCCTCTTGATGGGGGTGAAGGAGGAGTGTGAAAGAGCCAGTTTAAGACTAAATATTAAAAAAACTAAGATCACGGCATCTGCCCCCATTACTGCATGGCAACTAGAAGGGGAAAAAGTGGAAGTAGTGACAAGTTTCCTCTTCTTGGGCTTCCAAATCACTGCAGATGGTGACTGAAGCCATGAACTCAGATGATTGCTTCTTGACAGGAAAGAAATGACAAACTGAAGAATGTGTGTTGAAAGCAGAGACAGTACTCTGCTGACAAAGGTCCATATAGTCAGGGCTATGGTCTTCCCAGTGATCACGTATGGTTGTGAGAGCTGGACCTTAAAGAAGGCAGAACACCAAAGAACTGATGCCTTCAAACTGTAGTGCTGGAGAAGAGCCCTGAAAGTCCCTTGGACATCAAGGAGATCAAACCAGTCAATCTCAAGGGAGATCAACCCTGAATATTCACTGGAAGGCCAGATGGTGAAGCTGAAGCTCTAGTATTTTTGTCATTTGATGCTAACAGATGATTCATTGGACAAGTCCCTGATGCCAGGAAAGATTGAGAGCAGAAGGATAAGAGGGCATAAGAGGATGAGATCACTGGATGGCATCACCAATGCAATGAACATGAACTTGGACAAACTCCAGGAGATGGTGAGGGACCAGGAGGCCTTGTATGCTGTAGTCCGTGGGGTTGCAAAGAGTCAGACATGACTGGGTGACTGAACAAAACAAAACAAAGAAAACTCTACCAATATTTCTGGGTCAGTTTTGATAGATTTTTCTCCTTTTGGATAGCTTTTTTTTTTTTTTCTGCCTTTCTTGCATGTCCTGGTGATTTTAGATTGGATGCCTATATAAATATTTTGTTTTTGGATGCTAGATACTTTTTTAGTCTGACAAATATTCTTGAGTTTTGTTTTGGGATGCAAGTAAGCTTCCTGGAAATCACTCGTTCTTTTTAGGTACTTCTCCTAAGCTCTTTTATTTCTCATTTCTCAAGGGATCACTGCTGTTACTTGATCCATTACTTGTTGTTACATTTCCAACATCTTCAAAACTACATTTTACTTTTTAAAAAAAAGCTCTTTAGGTGTTTAATGCAGGAGGATGAAGTATTTAATCATTAAACACTGAAGTGAATAAGTGTTATAAGAGTTTTACTGAAACTGAATCTGGCTCATTCATTCATCTGGCTCTGTCTCAGAGACCAGGGGCAGGCAGGTTGGTGGCTAAAGATGGTAAAGGATCTGCCTGCAATGTGGGAGATCTTCAGTCAAGATCCCCTGGAGAAGGGAAATGGCAACCCACTCCAGTATTCCTGCCTGGAGAATCCCATGGACAGAGGAGCACGGTGCGCTACAGTCCACGCATGGGGTCACAAAGAGTTGAACACAAGTGAGCCACTAACACTTTCACTTTCTGAGACTGGAGAAGGGATCCTATGAGCCTTTATTTTCCTAATTGGTAAAGCGCCTCCAGAAAAGAGCCTCATCCAAAAGGGAGGGGACAAAGCTGAGGTGAACCTGCCTGGCTTAAGGTCAAGGGGCCACAGGAGGAGGGATGGATGCTGATTGTTCTGTAGCCCTGTTCCATGGAATAGGAAGAGAGGGCTCTAGTGAAAGTATGAGAAGACCTTCTGAGTTCACAGTCCCCTAAAAATACATTGGATATTGAAAACACAGTGTGCCACGAGAAATGTGCAGCTCCAGTAACAGTGAATTTGGCAGTAAGGAGAGTCAGCAAGAAAGGCTGGTACCAGGCATTGGTGTTGGTGTTCACAGAAGAAAAAGAAAAAGAAAGTGATGGCTCTTATGAAGACAGATTCACGTATACCAATGCCTCTCAGCCCTATTTCAGTAGACTTGTGGGTGCTAGAGCTTTAATTAAAGGGCCAAGGTCAAAGCTTGAAGTGAGATTTGGGGAAGCAAAAATGGCCTCTGACAGAAGAGTCCCTTGAGTCTGTGTATGTATATCCACACAGAGGCCAACCAGGAGGGGCAGAAAGGGCAGCATGATAGTGGGGGCCACAAAGCAGTGGTGGCTCTGAGTAACTGCATTCTCAGACTGTGGCTGCAAAAGTGGCCCACTCTCTTCAGACACGAGATCTGGCCTGTCTGTGGTAATGAGATCCCTTTGCCTCCAATGACCACATCTTCTTCCTGGGCAGCCTACAGGTGGGCCTGTCCAGCTGAATAAACAAGGTCAGGGCTGAAGGCCCAGAGCTCTCACTGTGCTTCCTCAGATATTTGCTTTTTCCACTTGCCAAAGAAAGATTGAGGGAGTCTTAAAATAGGTGGGAAAAGTTACATAAAGTTTTTTATTGGGAGGCTCTGAAGGAGGCCTGGCGTGCTGCAATTCATGGGGACGCAGAGAGTCGGACACGACTGAGCGACTGAACTGAATTGAAACCCACTTGTCAAAGATCTTTCCCAAGGCATGAACAAATAAATGGAGAAGAATCAGTCTTAGGCACAGCATGAAAATAACTGAAAGTCTGTTAAAATCTCCGGCTTAGGTTGAGACAAAGGCTATGAACCTTCTTGAATCTCTGCGGAAGTAGACAAAGAAAAACGTCTGCTAGGTCTTTACGTGAACACCTTTTTTTGCAAATAGAAAATATCCCATTCTTGAAACATTTTGCACAGAGAAAGTGGGTGGCCCTCGGAAGCATTGAGTCATAAAGTACTATTCAACTGGGAGTTCTAGGTGAAAGTAAAAACTTAGAGAAAGCCTGAGTAGCCACTTTTACAATAAAATAATCCAACTGGAGGAGACTCTAATGCTCCAGGCAGTGCTAACCCAGAGGAGGGAGTTAGTGGTTTGGCCTGTGATGGTGCTGATCTCACTGTCTGCTATACTTGGCTAGCAGTGAGTAATCTCAGCTTTTTTCCCTTCAGTTTCACTCATGTGAGTTATTTCTCATCAGACATGGTAAATTCCATCAGAAGCCAGATAGCATTATTTCATGTTTATTAGCTGGAAGAACATCAATAGTGCCAGCCTGCTACTCAAGAGTGGTAACACTTTCTAAAGTTATCCTTGCACTGAAGTTTTTACTATGGCCTAACCTAGAAACCTTCATTTAGGACACTCAGTTTTAAGTTCACTTAAAACTCTTTGAATCTAGTGCCACCAATCCTTCCAGCTATCTCATTGCATCCTCTTTTATCCATCCACCCATTCACTCATTCAACTGATATACACTGGTGTACACACTGTGTAATGGAGTTACAAATAGAACACTGATGATAGCAGTGACAAGGAGAGTGATGGCATCAAAATGGCAACACAGGAGACCCTAAGCTCTCTCCGTGCACAAAGACCAACAATTAGACAGCTAGTTGTGAAACAAAATAGCTCTGGGAGAGCTCTGGATTCCACCTAAGAAATTTTAACACACGGCGGAACAAAAACTGAGAATAAATGCACAAGAAGAGAAGACAATTAGTTTCATTTTGCCTGCATTGTTCCATCCCTCAAGCTGGCACTTCTTAGTGCCAAGAGAGAACTTCTCAGCTAGAAAGAAGTCTTTCTAGGAAAGAAACAGTGGATCAAGCAGCTTCTCCACCCTTCCTGGGTACCATACAAAGGATCTGCTTAGGTTTTGCTCCACAGACAGAAAAAACAGATGTACAGAGATGGCGAGGAACGAAAAGAAACCAGTCATATAGTGGGAGCAATTGCAGTTCACACTGACCTGCTCTATATACAAACCCTTTGCCATCGAAGTAGAATCAGTGGCCAACACAGCTGCCACAGACTCCCTGCAGATTTCCCTGGCTTTTGCCCTATAGGTATTTGTGTTCACTGATGCCAACTGCCTGAGTCCCTCCCTGCTCCATCACCTTCCCCACCCCCACCCCCTATATTCCCTTGCCAGAGCCTGGGAACAGCACTTGTAGCTAGCTCAAACCCCTGAGGCTGCGCCAGTGCAAAACAGCAGGTTAGACCCTATGGATGACCCCTACTGCTGTACATGCACTCAGAGCTAGGCCCTTCAGCTCACTTTTATGCTGCTAGCCCGACCCCTATCACCAGCTTTCACCCAGCTGCACACCTAGGGGGAGACTGTACAGCCACTGGGAGAAAATGTTAACTGCCAGGGCTCCCATAGCCAACTGTGGGCCCAGACCAGGCCCTGCCCTATGTCACTGGCCTGAACAACTGTGATTACCTTAGCTGGAATTCTTCCAGTTGTACATCTGTACGCCTCCAGCCCAATCCCCTATACTGGCCTCTATTGAAGTTCACACACCGAGGGGAGGATTGTGCAGCCATGGGAGAGCATGCTGGTAGTCAGGGCTCCAGTAGCTGCCAGCCTACAGCTGTCCCTGGCCCCCGCTGCCTGCGCTGGCCCTCGCCGAGTTCTGTGTACCTACACCTGGCCCCTGCCATGACATAGGCATCTGCAGCTGGTCCCCACAGCCGAGTGTGTTCACACGGTCAGCAGCTCCCGCCCGAGTCACTAGCTGCTGCACTTGCAGGCACCATCCGGAACCTCAGCAGCTCTTGCAACCACTGCAGACTCCATGCAGTCCTCACCAAGGACATGCAGCTGTTGATTCTGGGCACTCCAGTGGCCAGAGATGAAGAGACATCATGCCTCTGATGGACTTTGTGCTGCCACACTTGGCACCGGCAACACCAGGCCCGACAGCCTATCAAGCTCCAGTGTACACCCACCCACGTGGTAAAGGTCTTCTCTTACAAAAGTCAGTCCCCCAGGGTTGGAAGAGGCAACTGCCTCTTTAAATGCACAGCTACTTAAACAAGGCTACCAGAATCATGAGGAAGCAGAGAAACATGACTCCATCAAGGTAACACAGTAAACCTACAGTAACTGGCCCCAAAGAAATGGAGGTCCAGGAAAGTGGCCTGGTGAAGAATTCAAAGCGATTTTTCTAAAGGGAGTCAGTGAGCCAAAAGAGAAAGCAAATTAAACATTTAATGATAACAGGAAAACAATACAGGAAAAATGAGTTCAACAAAAAGAAAACATAAATACCCAAACAAATTTTGGAGCTGAAGAATACCATAGCTTAACTGAAGATTTCAACAAGAGCTTCAACAGCAGCTTGACAAAGCAGAGGACAGAATCAGTGAGTTAAAAACAAACTAACTGAAATTATCCAATCATGTGAGCAAAAATAGAAAAGAATAAAAAGAGCCTGTGGGATTTATGGGACATGATCAAGAGAAATAATGTACAATGATTGGAGTCCCAGAAGAAGAAGAGAAGGGGAAAAGGAATAGAAAGTGTGAAGACCCACTGTAACAAAACTGTTTGAAATCAAAGAGAGAATTTTAAAAGAAACAAAAGAAAAAAACTCTCAGTAGAGATCTTGCAGGCCGGGAGAGAACGGGATAATATGGTCAAAGTGCTGAAAGAAAGAAACGGCCAACCGACAATACCTAGCAGGGCTGTTTCGGAAATCAAGGTAAACCAAGGACTTTCTTTAATAAACAGAAGCTGAAAAAATTCATCACCACTAAAAGTACTTTATAAGAAATGCTCAAAGAAGTCCTTCAAGCTGAAATGAAAGGATGCTAATTAGTAATTTTAAAACATGAAAGCATACAACACACTGGGATAAAGATAAACTTATGGCCAGATTCAAAATACTTGAATACTGAGATATGGTGGTGTGTTAACTACTTCACTCTAGTATAACAGATAAAAGACAAAAGTATTAAAAATCGATGTAACTACAACAGTTAGTTAATGGATACACAATATAAAAAGATGTAAAATTACGCCACTGAAAACATAAAAGTGACCCAAAAAGGGTAGTTTCTGTACAAGATTGAAGTTAAAATTCTTATGCATAAAAAACTGTTACACATACAAAATGTTTTGTATAAGCCTCACAGAAACCATAAAGGAAAAACCTACACAAAGGAAAATCACAAAGTTAAAGAAAAGAGAATCAAAGCATGCCACTAAGGAAAAGCATCAGTTCACAAAGGGAGGCAGCAAGAGAAGGGAATGAGAGAATGACAGAACAGCCAGGAAACAATAAATAAGGTCGCATTATTGAGTCCTTACCTATCGACGATTAAACATAAATGGTGAATTCTTCAATCAAAAGACATCAAGTGGCTGGATGAGTAGAACAAAACAAAACAACCAGAACCAGCTACCTGCTGCCTAAGAGATACTCAACGGGGGAAAGGCCATCTCTTCCAAAGATGCTGGGAGAACTATTCTCTTCTCATGCAGAAGAAAGAAAATGGACCTCTATCTTACACCACTCACAAAAATTAACTCGAAACGGATTACAGATTTAAATGTAAGAACTGGTGCTACAAAACTCATAGAAGAAAACATATAGTTTCTTGACAATAGTCTTGGCAACAAATTTTTGGATATGACACCGAAAGCGCAAGTGACAAAAACAATACTTAGTAAGAAGGACAACGTAAAGCTAGAAAGCTTTTATAGAGCAAAAGAAAAACTGAACAGCATGTAAAGGCAACCTAGGGAATGGTGGAAAACATTTGCAAATCATATATCCGGTAATGGGTTAATATTCTAACATATATTAAGGACTCATACAACTCAACAGCAAAAGTAAATCTGACTAAAAAATGGGCAGAAGAGGAAAAAATTGAATCGAGATTTTCTCAAAGAAAATGTACGAATTGTCAATGGAATCATGTAAAGGTGCCCAGTAACACTAATCATCAATGAGATATTAGTGATGCCTCACTGTGGCAAATCAAAGCCACAATGAGACATCAACTCACACCTGTTAGAATGACTTTCTGTCAAAAAAAATAAGACATAATTGGGATTGGTAAGGATGTAGAGAAAGGGAACTTTTGTTCACTGTTGGTAATATAAACTGATGCAGTCATTGTGGAAAACAGTATGGAGATTTCTCAAAAACTGAAAATAGAACTACCACTGATACAACAATTTCACTTCTGAGACTGGAAAAAAAATGAAAACAGTATTTTGAAAAGATATCTGCACCCCCATGATCATTGCAACATTAACTATAAAAGCCAAAATATGGAAACAACCCAAGTGTCTATCAATAGATGAATTATTAAAGGTGTAAACATATATAAAATGGGATATTATTCAGCCATGGAAAAGAAAAAATTGTTTCCATTTGTGACAACATGGATGAATCTTCAGTTCAGTTCAGTTCAGTTCAGTTCAGTTCAGTCGCTCAGTCGTGTCCGATTCTTTGAGACCCCATGAATCGCAGCACGCCAGGCCTCCCTATCCATCCATTGAGTCCGTGATGCCATCCAGCCATCTCATCCTCGGTCGCCCCCTTCTCCTCCTGCCCCCAATCCCTCCCAGCATCAGAGTCTTTTCCAATGAGTCAACCCTTCGCATGAGGTGGCCAAAGTACTGGAGTTTCAGCTTTAGCATCATTCCTTCCAAAGAAATCCCAGGGTTGATCTCCTTCAGAATGGACTGGTTGGATCTCCTTGCAGTCCAAGGGACTCTCAAGAG
>SJYX01006050.1:11485-25959 GCA_006410675.1 Oreotragus oreotragus
AGAGATCTCTTCAAGAAAATTAGAGATACCAAGGGAACATTTCATGCAAAGATGGGCTCGATAAAGACAGAAATGGTATGGACCTAACAGAAGCAGAAGATATTAAGAAGAGGTGGCAAGAATACATGGAAGAACTGTCCAGAACAGATCTTCATGACCCAGATAATCATGATGATGTGATCACTAATCTAGAGCCAGACATCTTGGAATGTGAAGTCAAGTGGGCCTTAGAAAGCATCACTACGAACAAAGCTAGTGGAGGTGATGGAATTCCAGTTGAGCTGTTTCAAATCCTGACAGATGATGCTGTCAAAGTGCAGCACTCAATATGCCAGCAAATTTGGAAAACTCAGCAGTGGCCACAGGACTGGAAAAGGTCAGTTTTCATTCCAATCCCAAAGAAAGGCAATGCCAAAAAATGCTCAAACTACCACATAATTGCACTCATCTCACATGCTAGTAAAGTAATGCTCAAAATTCTCCAAGCCAGGCTTCAGCAATACGTGAACCATGAACTCCCTGATATTCAAGCTTTAGAAAAGTCAGAGGAACCAGAGATCAAATTGCCAACATCCGCTGGATGAGATGGCTGGATGGCATCACGGACTTGATGGATGTGAGTCTGAGTGAACTCTGGGAGATGGTGATGAACAAGGAGGCCTGGCGTGCTGCAATTCATGGGGTCGCAAAGAGTCAGACATGTCTGAGCGACTGAACTGAACTGAATGACTCTAAATGCAAACAGATTAAACTCTCAATTAAAAGGGAGAGATATACAGCATGGATATAAAAATATGATCCATGAGTTTACAGGAAACTCAGTTTAGATTCAAGACACTAGTACTTTGAAAGTGAGAGGACAGAAAAAGACTTTCCACTGTAAATAGTAACCAAAAAAAAAAAAAAAAAAGAGCTGCGGCAGATAGAACTGGACAAAATAGATTTCAACTAAAATAAATTACAAGAGAAAAAGATGCTCAGTATATGTCTTAATATACTCAGGCTACTATTACAAAAGACCATATTCTAGGTGGCCTAAACAACAGCTGTAAAGTATGGGAAGTCTTAGATCTTAGTATCAACACAGTTGGTTGAATTCTTATGGGAGCACTCATCCTGGCTTATGGACAACTTCCTTTTTGCTGTATCCTCACTAAGTAGAGAGATAGAGAGCAGCTCTCTGATTTTTTCTTATAAGGGCATTAATACACCATGAGCACCCCATGTTCATGATTTTATCTAAATCTAATTACCTTCCAAGGGCCAAAGTACCAACCACCTCTAAATACCATCAGATTAAAGGGGAGGGCTGCAACATATGACTTTTGAGGGAACACAATTCCATAACAATATATAGTGATGAAAATAAAATCTTTCAAGAGGAAATGACAATTATAAACATATATAAAACTATCAACAGGTCTGCAAAATACATGAAGCAATAACTGACAGAACTGAAGGGAGAAACAGACAATTCTACAATAATAGCTAGGACTTCAATACCCCACTTTCAATAGTGGATAGAACCATTATGCAGAAGATCAATACAGAAAGGCAGGACTTGAACAACACTGTGAAACAACTAGATCTAACAGGCATATATAGAACCTTCCACCCCACAACAATACAATTTTCTTCTTGAGTGTACATGGAGTATTCTCCAGGATAGGCTATATGTTATATCACTAAATAAGCCTCAATAAATTTAAAAAAGATTAAAATCATACAAAGTATCTTTTCTAATAACAATGGAATTAAATTAGAAATCATAAGGAAAACAACATTATTGGTTCATGTTGTAAGCCTGAGATAATAGTCCCTTCCCTCTGAACATTCCTCTCAATTTAGTAAATATTATAGCAAAAACAAAGGTAAATGTTAAAAGTAATTTCAAATTAAAGGATGGTAGTATGCTTTGGCCTGAAAATTGATGTAATATCACTGAGGTAAATATAAGAATGGTTAAGTGAAAACCTTCATTTCATATATCATGTAGCCATAGAATCCTATCAGAGCCAAGAGAGACTAGGAGCAGCTCAGGGCATTCTGGTTTGTATTTCTTTTCTTTCAGCTAATTTGCTAGAGAAATAACCATGATGTATACGGGCAAAAAAAAGTTTACAAGGCAGACTGTTTACATAGTTCTTTCTTGTAAACATTTTCTAATCATTCATTTATACAGCAATGACCTTTGACACAGGGCAGATTAATCATATTATTTCCATTTTATTTTGTGGATAAACACAGACATGACTTTCATGAAACTAGATTCCTCATTAGAAAGGCTAGAACCACTCTTAAATTGTTGCATTTTATTTTTATTTCTTCATGTGGACAAAAAAAGCAGTGAGGTACCTTAAATCTCTTCATCTTCACAACCACCTTAAAGTAAGTAATATCTGGATTTTATAGGTGAAGAAGTTGAGGCTCCAGAAAGGACAGTGTCTTATACAAGGTTACTAGAATATGCTTGGTGCTTCATTGTCTAGTGTGTTAACAAGTTAGTATGTACAACATTGAGGGTCCTAACAATAAAGTGTACAGAGCAAGGCAGATAATGTAAATGCTGGGTAGTTCTGTGGTGAATCAGAGACCACATGTGCTATTTAAAGGAAGCAGCCACCACTCAGCAAGGGCCAACTGCTGAAATGTAGGCATGTGGGTCCCATATTTCCAGATTTTTAGATTTTACAAGAAACACTAGCTATTTCAAATTTTATTTTAATATTCTAATTTTTAAATGCTAGCAATTGATTTAAATGTTTAAAGAATAGAGTGGGCTGGATTTAGCCCACAGGACAATAGTCTGCATATCTGTACTTAATAGACTTTAAAAATTGACAGATTAGTGATCTAAGAATATACTGATACCTTAATTTCAATATAAACACTTAATTAACCATAGAGTGGGTAGGGAGAAATCATAGCATCAGTGTTAATGTCAAATCAGTAGTGCTCATAGTAAAATCACATGACTGAATGCTGCTGCTGCTGCTGCTGCGAAGTCGCTTCAGTCGTGTCTGACTCTGTGCGACCCCATAGACGGCAGCCCACGAGGCTCCTCCGTCCCTGGGATTCTCCAAGCAAGAACACTGGAGTGGGTTGTCCAATGCATGAAAGTGAAAAGTCAAAGTGAAGTCGCTCAGTCATGTCTGACCCGTAGCGACCCCATGGACTGCAGCCTACCAGGCTCCTCTGCCCATGGGGTTTTCCAGGCAAGAGTACTGGAGTGGGTTGCCATTGCCTTCTCCGCACATGACTGAATAAATTGCTTCTATTTCTGGCCTTGTGGTGGAGGTGTTAATTAACAGGCAACTATGTAAACAGGTCATCAGAAAAAAAGATCCTGGATAATATTAAATAAAACAATCTGTTCTTAAAGTAACTGAAATTGGCTATATCTGTGTGATGAAAAAAATCTCATAATTAATTTAACTTATAGAAAGCCATTTGAGAACACTGTTCATACTTCGACAAACATTAAACTAAGCTCTATTTAAAATAAAGCTCTGACCTACTGGTAGTGACCAAAAGGATTAATAAATGTCCAATTTTCCATTCAAAAAATGATAGGGATGGCAGTATTTTATTTTTTGAAACAGACATTAAGAAGGGCAGGAGAAAGATGGAGAGGAAAATATGAGTACTTGGTGGGAATCTTTCTGGTTTTTATGAAACAACTGTACCATTAATTATACCCCATCAAGGTGCTGTGAATTTGAATATGCTTATTATTTAGAAGTTTAAGTGAATCATCAATGTAGTACAGGGAAAAGAATTGGAGGCAAATTAATTAATTTTCCTCATTGACTTGAACTAAAAAGTTTAAAGGTATCTTCCCAGTGGGGAAAATATCATTCTGAAGATCAAAATAAAATTTTAAAGAATGTAGTTTTAAATCTGTGATACAATGAGTAATGTCACGCCAGAATGTTGTTTCAACATGTTCAAAACTAACCAAGATTTCCCCCACCAACTTTGTAGATTACTTTCACTTCTTCAGATCAAGAAAAAACTCTCCCATACACTTGTGACTTGGAAATACTTTAAATCATAACTTCAGGTTTTGTAAAAAGAATAAGTAGCCAAGTTACATTTATTTAAGTACTCCACTTACTTTGTACTTATTTAAAATAATGACTGGAACCCATATTAAGTAATAAAATGTTGATAAAGGTTGGACAAGTGGCTTAATATCACTGGCCCTGAGTTTCTTTACGTCTAGAATGAGGACAGCATTGCTAGGAGAATTAAATCCTGTAAAGTACTTGGCACACAATAACTGTTCAATAAATGTTAGCTCATTATTATTACACAATAAAATGGTTACTCACTCTTTTGTTGAGACAAATAACAGGCCACAGGCTGCAACCCAATGTGCAACAGCAGCAGAGACAACCACAGAGCAACCATTTCACATTGATTGGGAGAGCCTTTTTCAAACATGCATTCACACGGCCAATGCTGGTCTTAAATTCTTCTGGGGCCACCTACAACAAGGGCACAATCTTTAAGACTTTGAGGGCAGCTTTCTACTATTTATCTCTAAACCTAAATAAAATGTGTGTCTTATTACAAACACTTTACGGAATTACACATATTTATTTCCTCCCTATCTTTCCCTATAAATAGGTATTACATGCTCTTGGATGACATTAGAAAGCAAAACAATATAATTTCATGTTTACAGAACTTATTCTGATGTTTGAAAACAATCTTCTGAAATTACCAATAACAAAATGACAACAGTAAAATTCGTAGTAAAGGATACTGTCACACAGTTTTCTTACCAGTTATTCTCATTATTAAGGCAATATTATTTATAGTCCCCAGTCACTTTGACTAAAGGTTGAATAAGACTAGAAGCATAATATAATAATAAAACCACAATACTACTAGAGGAAATAGAATTAAATTTAGACCTCAGCAATATTCCTGGATTACTTTTAAAAAGGCAACTCTCAAATCTTTTCTCCCTGGTAAATTTGCAACATAACAACTTAAACACTTGCCACTGTTTGTAGGGAAAAGGTACATTAACAAAAGACAGTGAGAAATGATCACACTCAAAAAACCCTTTAGCATAAAATAGATTCATAACTGCTGTAAATTTTAGAAGTTGAGAGATCCTTAAATATACAAATTTAATATTTTTAATTACTACCTCCATTCCTGGAAGTGGATGCTTATGGTTCTCTGTAAACAATGACAAAATCAGTTCAAAGGCATGATCATGACAAGCATAATTAGATTTATACCCAAAATTCTACTTGAAGGTTATACAATTCAAAGGTATACTAAAAATATTCTGCTTTCAGTGAAATCACATTTCTAGATCACAAAAATGATTCCCTTTCATTTAGAAAGCTGTCACACTGTAAAATCTATAAGAAAAAATTCCACCATCTGGCTATGCAGGCAAAAATTACGAAATTGTTAGGAAAAATAAGTTGCTGTAAAACAAAAAACCCATTAGCATGTTTGGCATCAAAAATGTAGAGCTCCACAACTCTTCTAAGTAAAAACTGTTCTACAGGAATCAAATTACTACATTTTTGTTTTTTAATAAACATGTCTTAGAATCAATATTATAATACATACTGATTAACAGATGTTAGAAAGATACACGACGACAGAATTCAGTACCATCATGATTAAAACATTAAGTAATTAGCTTTATTAGAATTATTCATGCTACCTAATAATGTTACTTGCTTAACCTACAAATTTTCCTTTTTTCCTAATATGTTAACTAGTTATGAAATTGTAAGGCTCAAAACTGTATTTACAAGAGGAAAGTAAATTTATTTCATTCTCCAATATGACCTAAAGACAATCACAGAGGAAAAAGAATTCCAAATAAAGAACTAAATTTCTGGAGTAAATATGAAAATAAATTCAAGGAACTATGGCTGACAACTGGAAACAAAACACCAACAGGCTAAGCACATTAAGACAATAAATTAAGATCTAGATTCTAGTTTCTTATTAGTTATAAAAAATTCTAGGTAAGTTCATTTATAGTCTCCCATCTATAAAATGAGAAAAATAATTTTTCTATTATATACCTCATGGGGAATGGAAATTATACCTTAGAAAGAACCTCTTGCCTAGAATGCTTTGAGAAAGGAAGTAAGTGAATCATATCTCTGATTAGGCTTTTTTTTGCATGGAGTATCAACTGAAGGTTTGGATCAGGTAACTTAACAGTGTTAAACTCCACAGGTTTTCTACACATCCTATTCTACATAAAAGGATAATCTGCTACATTTTGAATGCAAATTTAATGGTTTTCAATTCTTTAGAGAAAAAAATGTTCTTTTTAAAAATCTAGGTACTAGGTTGCTATTTTCATTTACCTCTTAAACAGTGACATTCAGCTTCTTTTTTCCTAGTGAACCAGTGAGCAACCAAATGGAAGTTAAAATAAGGAAAACGTATTTATATATTTAGCTCTAATCTGTAATATAACATTATCAAGTTTCTTTAAATTATATATCTAGAAACACTAATACGTTTTTAAGATATGGCAAATTTTGGTATACTCTTATTAAATCTGTCCATTTATAAATTTAAGTACCTGTAATTAGAATTTAAATTTTGTTTAAAAAGTAAAATTTTTATATATAACTTTTATTTAAAAGTGTGTAAGCACAGATGAAAAAAAGTAAAGAATGAGGCTAAAGCCAGAAAAGAATTAATCCAAAAAGTAAAACTTGATTTTTGTTTAAAATACTGTGAATGAAATAAATTGCATGCCAAGGTATGTAAAATTTGTTATAAGATTTATTTTTCATTACATGCTCCTGGAAATGAATTAATAAAACCATTTCTAAAATGTGGCAATTTTCCTTCTTCCCCACCAATATTTTCCACATGTAATACATAATATTCATAGCTTGTACTCTATCACTATGGACAAATTAAAAACTAAAACATTTAAGTTTCTAAAAATGACAATTCAAATAAATCATAACAGAAACATACTGAAAATAAAACTTTTACTAGAATTTCACACAATAAACTAAAATCTGCATTTTGACTTTAAAAGGAAGCCAGAATTGTCTTTGAAAAAAAAATCTGTATTTGAATAACAGTAAAAGTCATAAAACAGAAATAAAGGCATAGGAAATGAGAACTGGTTAACTCCCAATTTTAAACAATGTGAAAGAAATGTTTAGTTAACTGTGTGGAATCAGAGTTAGTAAAATTTTACTCATTTACTTCCATATAATTTGAGTATCACTAGTAATGAAGGTTAGATGGAAGCCTTTTACTTTGTAGCTGAATGGCAGGTTGTAAAGAAACATTTAATTCCTCTTGACTTTCTTAGAAAAAAGAAAGTCACATCATGAAAGTGGGGGAAAGGGTCATAATATTTTATAACAGGATGCAAGAGACTTTGCAAACAGAAGAAAATCTAAGCAAAACCCAGCAGGACTGATTTGCCTCCTTCAGTCATGGGGGAACACAACCCCATCAATCACTTGTCACATTGGATCACAATAGTAAAGGTGGATTATATGGTTTACAATTCCCAACACTGCATGCTAATTTCCTTGTAACACCATTTAACTATTTTCAAGCTGAGGGCCAGAAGCTTTTATTTCTTTTCTGAAATTCCGTGGTTCTTTCATTTTCTGGTCACCAAAATTTGTATGTATACACCTGTTTCATACATCCTGACAGGACTTATCTTTAGTGAAAGATGGAAACAATCTTTGCTTAATTTAATGTAAAAGATTATCTTTTTATTTATATTAAAAGCACTAACACATAAGAACACAAAATTAATACTAAGCCATAGAGCTTAACAAAATGGCTTTTGAGATTTTTGGAATTCACCCTGCAATTTTGCTTAGTTTAGGCATAAACACTATTTAAGAATTCCATTCATGCTAGAATACTGGTTTTATAAAATGCAGATTTAATTTTCTATTTTTGCTACTGCATTTATTCATTGTGAAATATATTTGCACTGCTGCTCAGTCTGGAATTCAAACTTTTTTTCTTTAGCTTTTTTCTAAAACATGTAAAAATTTTTTTTCTGCTTCTTCATAGTTATCAGAGATGCATTTTGATAATCCAAGATAACCTTTACACATGAAAAGGCCTACTGGAGAAAAATAATCTCATGAAAGAGAAAATAAAGAGAAAACAAAGCCACCATATGTTTTTTAAAAATCAGACTTTCAGAATTCCTTCAGTGTTTTCCATCATCAAACACTAAACTAGGGTCACTGTATCATTTATGCCTCATTCAAACATATGAGAAATTTTGTGCATTTAAATAATGTACCCTAGAATAAATATCTAATCATTATGTGTTACAAAAATGGTCACCTGAAAAGAATGGATGTCTTTAAGAACAGTTCATATCCAGCTTAATATTCCTGGTGCTGCTGTTTAGTTGCTTCAGTTGTGTCTGACTCTGTGTGACCCTATGGATTTCAGCTTGCCAGGATCCTCTGTCCATGGGATTTGCTAGGCAAGAGTAGTACAGTGGGTTGCCATGCCCTCCTCCAGGGGATCTTTCAGACCCAGGTCCACATTGCAGGCAGATTCTTTATCGATGAGCCACCAGGGAAGTCCAATATTCCTACTTCCCTAGTTTAAAGAACTGTACTATTCTTTGTGCTGGTGGAATTTCAGTTTTCAGAAGACTTGGAAAGCTGAAGAAATATTCTGAAGATTCCTTGAGCACATAAAACTGGCCAGTTTCAAAGATGGAAAGATGGATAAGTTTTATACCTGGAAACTCTATTCTCTGACTTTTTCGATTAGTTTTTAGAATTACTTAGAATTGTAATTCAAACTCTTTCTAATTAAACCAATATTAAAACTGGATGCAACTGCCCAGACAACACATTTGACAGCAACAAGGGAAATATAAAGAACAAGTTTTCCATTGGAGATATCTTAACTCACATTGTCTTTAATTTTAATATTGAATTTGCCATCTTTCTACAAACAAATTATTAGTCAAGAGATTTTTTTCCATAGCTATTTTTCCTTGAAAAAAATTTATCTAAAACAAATCTAAATTTGAACTGCTGCTTAAATTGGTGAATTATTCTATGTGATCAAGACAGGAAGGTATAATATACTAGAAAATGAGGCCAAAATCTCAAACCAAAGGGCTCTTTGTAACCTAAAAAGATAAATGGCCACAGATTTTCTAATGTTCACTTAGCCAGGGACTATCACTACTTGTTTATTACTGTATGGAATGATTTGACATTATACATCAGGAGAGAGAACAAATTATTGGTGGGACTGAGAACAAAAAATTACTCAGAAGAACAAGGTTAAAGTAGCAAAAGCAATTAAAATGGAAAGATGTTGAGTAGAGAAAACTGGAAAAACAATCAGGGTGAAACTCTTCATATACTGATGAAGAGTTGTCAATAACAATCACAAACTTACACTGTGAAACTAATAAGTACCTGACAATACACTAGGCGTTTTATATATTCTCTTTTGTCTTATCAGAGCCTTTTTCTTTGGGCTTAGAAGTTAGCATTACTGTTTTAAGAGAATTTTCCAAACACTTTTGAATCCTAGAAGGTCTCTGAAGATTGAACCTCAATGCTAGAAGATAATACTGAGTGTAGAGGAACCAGGAAACAAAAAGGTAGTAACAGTTTATTCCAGTGAATCTAATTATAGAAACTCAAACTGTCTAAAAGGCAGAAAATTTTGATTGTTTTTATGTACTGGTATAACAAATCACATCACAGGATACTTTAAAATTCACAGAGTGATACAAAGTTGAACAATAATTTTGTTAACTCTAAAATCATTGGAAATTACTGATCTAAATTAAAACAATTATAGCTACCAGTGCTCAGAGAAAAAGATAAAACTGAAAAAACTGAATAGATAAGTAAATGATAGCTGGCATTATTGGACAATGAACAAAATAACTGGTCACAGGCTAGTAGTCATGGAGAGTTTTCAGTCACTAAGGATACAGCCTAAAATTATCCTGGCCTCTTACTATTAGACTTCATTACAGTGCATCAAAGCACCTGTCATAACACTAAATCAGCCATAAACCAATGCTTTTAGAATTGAAAAGTTCAATGCAAACTCTCACTTACCTTCCCTGTTAGAACTGAGGGAAATTCAGTATCAAACTTGTTGCTCAAGCCAAACCTTAAAAACAAAGAACAAAATACATTCTACCCAGCGTATTTAACTCTTTTCCTTAAAAAAGTTACAAAGCCATGCATTTTTCCTTTGATTTTTGTGACCTAAAAGCATATCCTAAAAATAATTTGATATTTATAGAAAATAAGTGTTTGACTATTAATCAAAATTAAAAGTAAAAGGAACTTAAGGAGCCAATGTTAAAGTAGGATTCCAACAAGAGCCATGATATGAGATTAAAAAATAATACAGAAACACTGACACAGAGCTGGAAATATTATAATTTTTGATTGAAATATTTCTGTTAAAACCCATTTTAGTTGATAACTGTTGCAACTGATGGGTTGTATGCGGGAGTGGATTATACTGTTTTTTTCTACTTTTGTGGATATTTCTGGTAAAACCCATTTTAGTTGATAACTGTTGGAACTGATGGGTTGTATGTGGGAGTGGATTATACTGTTTTTTCTACTTCTGTGGATATATAAAAATTTTCCTAATAAAAATTAATGTAGCTTTTGGAACTATATAGCTTGATAACTTATGATCAGTGGCTATTCAGATACTCAAAGATTGATCCTTATGAATGGCTTTTATGTATACGCAAACAAGTTTAAGAAAACAGATCCCAGCCTCAAAAGCTCTGACTTTCTTCAAGTACACTCACTGAAATCTATACTGTGTCCAGAAGACTTTTATAAGCCTTCCTTCACCTCCTTGTTGATTTCAGTAGGAACAACAAAAGTCACTTCCTGCAGGTTAGATGATATAACAGAGTGACTACAATTTATGTTAATGTAAGCAAAAGGAAAAAAAAAATCCAACAGTTAATAAGAACTCATTGTGAGGTAGATAATAATAGTAACAGTTACCAGTAACTATCTATTTACCATGAGTTAGACACTGTTATAGGTAAATATATTACCTCTAAACTTTACAACCCTGCAATAGAGGTATTGTTATCTCTGTTTTACAGAGAAGGAATCTGACAGAAAATTTTTATTTCAAAATTAATTAATTAAATGATTTACCCAAAGTCATTATAGTAAGAGATTGTGTTTATTTATTTATTTATTTTGTATTCTTTTGTGCTTAGTTGCTCATTTGTGTCCAACTCTGAGACCCTGTGGACTGTAGCCCACCAGGCACCTCTCTTCATGGGGATTCTCCAGGCAAGAATACTGGAGTGGGTTGCCATGCCCTCCTCCAGGGTATCTTCCCAACCTAGGGATGGAACCCAGGTCTCCCACATTGCAGGCAGATTCTTGACCCTTTGAGCCACCAGAGAATAAGGACAGCCAAAATTCAAATGCTAATCCTTAAATTCTTTCTGTCCTATATTAAGCTCCTGAAGAACAAAAACTATGGCTCATTTACTTTGCTATCTTCCATTATGTTTAGCAGCACAATGGAATCTAAGTGCTAGTTTGTTGAACAATGAGCTACTGTGTGTACTGTCTGATTCCACTGATGTATGGCATTTCGGTCTTAGGGTCATTTTATAGACATCTTAAGAATCCAATATCCTATTAAAACTCTGTGAAAATATCATAATCTCTTTGTATTATTTATGCTAATAGCTCCTTTACAAGGACCCAAGTGAGTCTTTTTTTAAAATATAAATTTATTTATTTTAATAGGAGGTTAATTACTTTACAATATTGTATTGGTTTTGCCATACATCAACATGAATCCGCCACAAAGACACTATACTTAGTAGCTAGCAGCAAGGATAAATAAATTTTATATGTTTAAAATGAATTTAAAACAAAAAATTCTAGTTTTTAAAAGAGTTGAGAAAATTTATTAGCAATTATAAAAAGACTAACTTCATTAAAAATGTCATTACTTCTCTAGGTGTCAGTACATGTAATGAAAACATAGTATTTTCAGAATAACATCCTCATAATAACAGTTTCTTTAAGTCTTTATGTAGAGGAATACAGTCAAACTTAAACAGTACTCTTGTACATAAATTTTTATGACAACTTTCATGTGCTGTTTGAGAAATTGATAACTCTAGTATTATTAACATATTTGCAATTGTGTACTAAGTGATCAGTAAAACAGCAAATATTTAACAGAGCAAGAAACATTTCATTTAAATAATATTTACTAAACAGTGGCTTTATCGCTAGTCAGGAAGATGTAATTCATTATTCCACAGAGTTCTTATTGTATAACAAAGAAACAGATATAGTTTTCATGAAAATAGACATGATACATTTGAAAGTAGAGTTCTACTTCCATTCTTATATCTTGTCTTTTATTTTTTAAATACAATTTTATTTATGTATTTATTTATGACCATTCCACCTGGATGTTAGTTTGACAGGGGATCAAACCTGTACCCCATGCAAGGGAAGTGTGGAGTCCTTTTCCTTCTTGTCTTTTAGATGCAATGTTTATAATTTGTTCCTACCCCTATTAGAGATTGCTGCCATTATAGATTTTTCCAAGTTGCCATTCTTTTATCATATACCAAATACATAGAGGATATAGATATATGTGTTCCTCGAAATGTATGGAATATTTCTATTATTAAAAAAATTAGCTTTGTTATTCTCTCTTTGCATTTATCATCAGACAAATGGACTTTTTGCCTCTCTTCCATTTCCTTAATATCCCATCATTTCTTAATCTTTTGAAGTTTGTCTTTTGATATTGTTATTTTACTGAAAATAATTCCTTATTTGGAAAATTTATTTAGAAAGACAAGTTCATCTTATTTATTACTAAATTCAGTACCCTCTTTTCAGAACTTCCCCTCCTGACTTTGCAGTCTGTGATGCTGTTTACCACTCCCTTCTCAACACTCTCCCATTTGTTCACTCTCTCCTAACACTCTTATCTTTTCCCAAAATTTAGCTTTTAGTCATCTGCTTCTCTTTCTAAAGGAATTATAATAGTTCATCTATTTTAATAGCTTTGAAAAATCACTTCAATTCTGATGACCATCAAATCTATATCTCTAATTCTATATTTCCCAACATGCTCTAGACCCTCACCTCTAATTGCATACTAAAAATTTCCATTTGGAAATAATGCCTTTTGCAACAAGATGGATGAAGTTAAAGGTTATTTACTAAGTGAAATAACTTAGAAAGAGAAAGACAAATACCATATGACACCACTTATATGTGGAATCTAAAATATGACACAAACGAACTTATTTATGAAGCAGGCACACAGACATAGAGAACAGACTTATGGTTGCCAAGGGGGAGGAGAGTGAGGGAGGGATGGAGTAGGAGTCTGGGGTTAGCAGATGTAAACTAACATATATAGAATAGATGAACAAGATCCTAATATATAGCACAGGGGACTATATTCAATATCCTGTGATAGACCACAGTGGAAAATAATATGAAAAAGAATACATACATATGTAAATGAATCACTGTGCTGTACAGCAGAAATTAACACAACATTGTAAATAACTATACTTGAATACAATAAATTAAAACAACAACAAAAATAAAAACTTCCATTTGGATATCTTTATACCTCATGTGAACACATCTAAAATTAAATGTTACCTTTCATTTGAAACTGGCTCCTTCCTTTCAAATTCTTCATCTCTTTCAATGGCACACTGACTCTCTTTAACCTAGATTCTGGTATCATTTTTGTACCTTTTATCTCCTACTTTTCACACCTTGCTTATATCCAAGTGGTCCCAAATACTGTCATTTGTTCCTTTGAAATCATTCTTATAACATTTACTTCCTTTCCACTGCCACTGTTACATTGGCTCTTTTCTTTGCTTATGAGGTTTCTCTTGCTTCCACAGTTCAGTTCAGTCTCTCAGTCATGTCCGACTCTTTGCGACCCATGGACTGTAGCACGCCAGGCTTCCCTGTCCATCACCAACTTCTGAAGCCTACTCAAACTCATGTCCATCACATCAGTGATGCCATCCAACCATCTCATCCTCTGTTATTCCCTTCTCCTCCTGCCTTCAATCTTTCCCAGCATCAGGGTCTTTTCCAATGAGTCAGTTCTTTGCATCAGGTGGCCAAAGTATTGGAGTTTCAGCTTTAGCATCCTCTTCCTGGTTTTGCTTCCTCTCCCTGGTTTAAATCCAGTGTAGCCTTTAAGGCTCAAGCCAAGTTCCAACCCCTGCTGCAAGTCTTCATGGATTTCCCTTTCTCTGAACACTGATAGCCAATCTTAATCTGTACTATACAATTCAAAAGTATTAAAGATATTTTCCTTTATTCTTTGCTGATCCCCATGAGTTTCTTAAAGGCAAATTTCCTGTTAACTTTGTAAAGCAAGACCTATACTTTGCTTTTTTTGTATTCTTCATAGTGTTTAGC
>SJYX01006051.1:0-32995 GCA_006410675.1 Oreotragus oreotragus
TCCCTCCAAATGACCTGGTCCTGAGTCATTAAGGTTATGGGTTGCAAAGGAAAGGAGGAAAATACACAGGTACAAGCCATACATACGTGCAGATGGATGGGTTTGTCTTCATAGGCACAAACATTTCAAAATGGATAAGTGCAGGATATCTGGGGGAAAATGTGCTTTTGTGGAGACAAACTGTGACACAGCAATCATTTCTGCGGCCTTTTCAGCTTACTCTGCAGCATCTCCGCTTTCTGCATTTTCTCCCCCCACCTACACACCCACCCCCAGTACGCGGCTTCTCTTCCTTGGGAGAAAGGGTCCTATGCTAGGCATCCCTGCGACATGTGCACACAGCCGACACCCACCTCTGCTTTTTAGCAATCAGTAGAATCTCTTTGCAAAAGCATTTTATCAAATGCTTCTTCTTTTATTTATTTATTTAAGGCCAAATACTCTTCATAACACATTTCTTTCATGAATCTCTCTTCACCTATGCTAGGCATCCCTGCGACATGTGCACACAGCCGACACCCACCTCTGCTTTTTAGCAATCAGTAGAATCTCTTTGCAAAAGCATTTTATCAAATGCTTCTTCTTTTATTTATTTATTTAAGGCCAAATACTCTTCATAACACATTTCTTTCATGAATCTCTCTTCTTTCAGAGATTCCTGGGATTTTAAATGGATTAATGGGTGCAGGTTCCAAAGGCATCGCAGCTCCACTGGGTGACTCCGTAAGAACAGATGCTTTCTATGCTCCCAGAGCTGGAGCGGGGCTCGGAGTTCATGGAAACCAGTGGTTTTCAAACCCAGCGCTCTATGGCTCAGCTTTTATCTGTGGTACACAGTGGCTCCAAGGTATGATTTTGTTTGATCAAAGGGTTTCTTGGAAAAAGATTTAAATAAATCCAAATATTAAAAACAAAAACATGTCCTCTCATTTATCAGATGAGTGAACTGAGGCCTGGTGGGGGGGGGTTGGGTGGGAAAAGTAGGATTAATCAGTTACAGAAGCTGCTGTGAGCACTGGATTTGGAATCAGGGGTTCCATTACCAATGCTGTCACTTACTGACTCTGTGGCCCTGGGGAGACACCGGCGCTCGGCACCCTCCCTCCTCTAGAACACAGTAATATCACTACATACTTCAGCGCAGTTTATAACAGATTTAAGGAATATAAAGTTGTGTTAAAAATAGAAATGCTCTATACATATGTCCATTTATTTAACACATCTCTGAGAACATATTAAATGCCAGATATCCACTTGGCATCTCTATTGGAAGTCTCAAGGGTTCCCAAGTTTTCCACATCCAAAACTCAGTACACAGTCTTCTTTCTAAACCTTCCGGGGTGTTCTAGCTCTGTGAAAGGTGCCCACGTTCATCAGACTGCTTAACGACAAACCTAAAAGTCCTTGGAGCTCACCCGAAGACCCTTCCTCCACCTCTCGGAGCCTGTCTACCATCAGCTCCTGCCAAGTTTTCCTCCTAAACATCTTGGCATTGGCGTCTCTGCACATTTCATTTTCAGTGTCTATACCATCGTCCTATCCCACATCGCAGCCGTGTCGCTCCTGGGTGCCTCCTGCTGGCCAACCTACACTCACCCTCTGAGCTCTGCACACACTCAGATGCTGACACTCTCCCTGGAGGGGGCCTCTCCTGGCTCCCTGACCACACCACCCTCCAACAGCACGTGACCTGCTCACAGGAGCTCCTCAGTCCACATACACAAATGATTAACATGTCACCACTCCCTGCATAGTTAGATGATCAATGCCTGGATGCCCCATTAACTAGAAGTTCCGCGAGGCAGAGATCCAACTTTGCACCTCACCTACTTTATGGCCTCGGTGACTGTCCTCCACTGAAATGCATTTCTCTCAGCCACAAAAAGCAGGAAATGGCCAAATTACCTGAAAAGTGACTTCCAGCTATGACAGGCTGAATTCTCTGGCTATCTAAATCAACATCTACACATATATGTGCCTATATACATACCCATATTTGCACATATGTGTTCATTTATTTTGAAAGACATGTACACACACACACACAGACACACAGACTCAGGAATCAATACAACTAGCTCTGACTCCTCTCTCCAGAGGCTTCCTCTGAGCTCCGAGGCATTATTCTGTCTGTCGTCTGGGTACCACACAAGCAATATATCACAGGACCACAAACTTGATTATGTTATTCATTATTCCACTCGGTGGAGATTTATTGAGTGCCTCCTCTTTGACAGCTACTCGAATGGCTCTGGACCCTCCTGAGTGAAAGGCTGGCGGGGAGGGTGGCCGCTGAGCGGGTTCCCCTTGGCCATCCTGATGCCCGTCAGATCCCAGGCACATGGGCCTCCGTGCGACGGTCCCGAGGGGCTGCCTACCTGAGCTCTCCAGGTCCTTGTAGGCGTCGGCCCAGGACTTGGCCATGCTGGCCAGCGTGTGCTCCATGATCTGGATGTCGGTGACGGGGCAGTTGCACTGCGGGAACTCCTCGGCACACTGGCACCGGCACTGGCTGCTGTGACACACGTACTCCCCCTCGCCATTGCACATGATGTAGCTCAAGGCCGACTGGACGAACTTCTCCTGCAGATACTGAGGGAAGATGATCTGAAGACCTGGAGGAGAGCAGCGAGAAGCAGGAAGGGGGAGGTTACGGAGCAGGCGTTCCATTAAGAGTTCCGCACGCAGGAACCTGAGGCTGCCAGCTTTCCCCTTGTGAGCTGGGACCAGACTAGCGCTGGGCCTGCCCAGATCTACGCAGGGCGGTGCTGGCGAGGCCTCCAGTTCCCTCGCTTCGCCTTAAACTTCTCACAATGTGATCCTGGCCACCTCTGCTCTCTCCATACGCTGTTGCGTGATATTAGCACCAAAGCCAGAGCCAGATCCGTTAATATACCTTTTCCACTGTGGAAGAAAGCCCTTATTGAACGCACAAGCTCACTGTTTATTTTTCCTTACTTCCTTCATTTCTTTCCTGTCCCTTTCTTCTAATATTTATGAACCTTATTCATGAAGCACAAGTCCTGAGCTAGGCGCTAGGTCTACAAGAGATTAAAAATAAAAAAAAAAAGACACGATCTTTGCCCTTGGGGAGTTTACAGTATAATCAGCACGCACAGACCACACACCGCATCACAACACAGCTTTACGGACCCAGGGTAGAGCTGGCCGTACGAGGCTACTGGACAGCTGCGGCAGCATCAGCATTGCTGAAAGAGCAGGGAAACCTTTGTAGAGGAAATGATACGTGGGCTGGTTGAAAGTAACTCATTATGTAAAAAGAGCTATGAAGCATATTCTAAAGAGAGGGGTAGCAAGAACTAACATTTCACATGTCTGGGAGCTGCTGGGACGGACATGAACTCGGATGGGTGGGCAGGCAGTGCTGGAGGAGAGCAGGTTTCAGAAAAGGGCAGACACCAGAGATCAAAGGTCTTTATCACATGCTGAGGAGTCTGGACTTTACCCTGTGAATACTGGGCTACTCTGGTAGTTTCCCCAGGTAAGAATAACATAAACAGAGTTACAGAATTTAACAGGACCGCTGTATCATTCACACACACACGCAACGGGATCAGGGGACACTGGTGTCCGATTCATTTCCTCTCTTTGCTCACAAATGAAGAAGGCAAAGCTCACTGAGAGGAAACGGGCCATTCGTGGTTATAAGGGGAGTTCTGATCACACGGCATGGTCTTTTCTCTGTGAGGTACCTGACTAAGCAGGGTCCGGCTCCTGAGGACCCATGGAGGCAGAAGGGTTTATCTGAGCACAAGCACCACTCTCGTGCCCATGAAGCGTCAGCAGGGCAGCCCATCTCTTGGTGGCCCCCAAAAAGGACAACCCGGGGCCGAATTCAGCCACTCAGGCACTTTCACCTGGGACGTTTCTCTGCCCCTCACGTGGAGCCCCCGATGCGTGTCGGGGCAGTGGTTTTGCTACCCACTCCGCTCTTTGGATTGAAATGCTCTCCTCATTCATGCTTCAGGGACACGCCTAACCCTACNTTGGTGGCCCCCAAAAAGGACAACCCGGGGCCGAATTCAGCCACTCAGGCACTTTCACCTGGGACGTTTCTCTGCCCCTCACGTGGAGCCCCCGATGCGTGTCGGGGCAGTGGTTTTGCTACCCACTCCGCTCTTTGGATTGAAATGCTCTCCTCATTCATGCTTCAGGGACACGCCTAACCCTACTCATCAGGGATCTGCTGAACAGACTCGACATTTCTCTCACTCTCGACTTCACAGTTGTGGCTCTAGATTTTTATCTTTCTCTTGCTTCTAAATTACTTTAAAAAAGTGAAACCCATCATTTCAACCTATCGTCATACGGCAGCTAAAAAAGGACTATTTTCAGAGGGGCCTTGTGAAAAAGAAGATGGTGTCTCCAGCATGCCTTCTGGCAGAAACCGCAGCACAGTAAAGAGCTGGGGATTGCTAGAGTCAGGCTTCTCCACTGACTGCCTCCGTCCTCTCAGGTTAGCTAGCCAACCTGTCAAAGGCTCCACTTTCTCTTCTCTAAAATGCAGACACTTTCAGTACCTCCATCGAGGGTGACCGAGAGAGCTAAGTGACAATTCTTGAGAATTGTCTGGAACAGTCTCTGATACATAGCAAACAATAAATGTGCTTTATTCTCATTCTTGATGATGATGATGCTGTCATTCCTCGGATTAAAGTTTTTTAAAGTTATCACAGAAACCTCAGGAGAGATGAAAGAACACTACAGCTGTATTTAATGAGAAGGAAAGATACCCAGAACGCAGTGTGGAGATATCTGGAGAGCTTCCACAAGAAGTGGGGTTTAAAATTCTGTGCTGTTGAACCAGCACTGATGGGAGGGCTATTTGGATGGTAGACCCTTTGTCAATATGCACAGAAGGTTTTCTAACAGGCAGGGCTGGGCAGCCGGGGTGACGGTCCACCACAAGGCTAGAGGAGCTCCATCCCATGAGCAAAGGGTCCAAATGAATTTGAGTCACTGATCACAAGGGCTTCTGTACGGAGGCACAAGATGGAAACAGGGAAAGACAGCAAACCGAATCCAGCAGTAAAGTCCTAGACCAAGTCTCCAGTTCTTTCAGAAGAGTAGGCACTATTGAGTCATTTTATCCGTATCACCATTTTTTGCTTCCAAAGCAAAATTTATTTTTAGCTGATCCCAATCCCCTATAGGCATGTGAGTCTATGGACTGGGGTTAAGTTTCTGTTGCTTAAAGAAACTCTATAGACTATACTCTCAGTCCTATTTTTCTAGCTTGCTCATCATTTTCTTTCTCTCTTTTGCAGGGGATAAAATATTCTATTCTTGGTGCTGGCCCAAAAGGAATTGGGGGAGAGCGTTTTTCGAAAATTGCGTCAAATCATTTTTCTGTCTGGCAAGGATACAAAAGGCAGTCTTACCTACCCCATTTAATGCAACAGAAAACAGATGAAGTTTGGGGCTGGGGGGTTTCTGGGAGCAGCTGAAACACAAAACTGGCTGCTCTTTAAAAATGGAAACCCAGAACCTGCCAAGCTGACTACGAGGCGGAATCTCCTGGGCAAATTTGAGAAGAGAATAATGAAGACATAGCAATTAAAAAGCACTTTTCTGCGAAATGTCATTACTATTTAAAGTTACATAACCATTTCTCCGGCAGCGGAGGTTCACATAGCAGTCACCACCGGAGTTGTCTCCCTGTGACCTGTGTCCAACAAAGAGGCCCATTGCTGGGCGCCTCCTGCATGGGCGCCGGAGTCCTGCCTGCTTCAATGGGAGCTGTAAATAACGTGGAGGGGGATTTGGCCTGGGGATCCGCCGTGTGAAAGATATACAGCTGCCGGCTGGGGTGGCACCTCCTGTCCCCTCAGTTCCCAAAGACACACACACACGAACAGGAAAACTGAGAAAACGAGAGAGAAAAAAAGGCCACCCTTAATGCCAAGCATATAAATCTGGCCTCACAAAACCCAGGAAGGCAAGAGTTGAAAGTTCCATTTGCACACCAACTCACCCACACTAAACATATGGAATCTGTTCCCCCCCAATCTCATTATACTTACCAAAAAAAACACAGCTTGTTATACTTTAAAATGGAACACTCAGCTGTTGCAGGGAGCGGGCAATGCCTGTCTCTTATACACATCTAGATGTGTATAAGAGACAGGTGGTACACAGTGGCTCCAAGGTATGATTTTGTTTGATCAAAGGGTTTCTTGGAAAAAGATTTAAATAAATCCAAATATTAAAAACAAAAACATGTCCTCTCATTTATCAGATGAGTGAACTGAGGCCTGGTGGGGGGGGGTTGGGTGGGAAAAGTAGGATTAATCAGTTACAGAAGCTGCTGTGAGCACTGGATTTGGAATNCAGGACACATCAGGCACCCCGCCCTTTTGCAGCCCCTCCTTGGTGCCAAGCTTGCTCTTTCCACTGTCTCTGCAGTTGCCCTTCTCTGTGCCCAGAATATTCCACTCGCAGATCTCGGCCTGGCTCCTGTGTCCTGCCATCCGATTGTGCCCAGGCCAACCACGCTAAGATGCGTCTTCTATTTTCTTCACCGAATTAGCTGCTGAATGAAATTATTATATTCTTTTGTCTTCACTTCCTTTACTTCTCCCCCATTAGACAGTGGGCTTCAGGGGGACAGAGGTCTGTCTGTCCATGACAGTCCCTCTGAGCTTAAGTTAAGGCCAAGCCCCAGGGGGGTTTCAGATATTCATTTGTTGAAGAACTGTCCTCTTTCTCATTCCACTTGGAAAGAGAGTTGCCCCTGAGAACTCAGAGGCTGTTAGAGTTGAGGACATGTCCAGAGCTCCACAACCATAGTGAAAGACTCAGGACTCTGGGAATTCCGACTGGGTTCTGAAACACTAGCGGGTCCTCCATGTCTCCAGTGGGAAGGGATGCAAGCTGAGACAAATGCCTGCCTTGGGGTCCCTGGGGTGCGCAGAGCAGTCTCCAGGAATGTCTTAGCCTCCATGAAACTCAGTTTTCTTGCCTGTGAAGTTAAATTCCCAATAAACACCTTCCAGGGTTACTGTGAAGAGTGAATGAGGGGAGGCAAGGCATAAATGGTGCTCCAGCAACATCTGACTGTCATGGACCGACTCTGTCCTCTGACCCCAGATTTCCTGCGTTGAAACCCTGACAGCCGAGGCTAGGTTTAGATAAGGTCAGGAAGGTGGGGGTTCCATGATGGGGTTTGTTGTTTTTATTCAGTTGCTAAATCATGTCCAACTCTTCGTGAGCCCATGGACTGCGGGACGCCAGGCTTCCCTGTCCTTCACTATCTCCCTGAGCTTAGTCAAACTCATGTCCATTGAGTCGGTGATGCCATCCAACCATCTTATCCTCTGTCGTCCCCTTCTCCTCCCACCCTCAATCTTTCCCAGCATCAGGGTCTTTTCCACTGAATCAGCTCTTCGCACCAGGTGGCCAAAGTACTGGAGCTTTAGCTTCAGCATCAGACCTTCCAGTGAATATTCAGAACTGATTTCCTTTAGGATGGACTGGTTTGATCTCCATGTGGCACAAGGGACTCTCAAGAGTCTTTGCTCTTATAGGAAGAGGAAGAGACAGGAAGTCACTCTCTCTCTTTCTCTCTCTCCCCGCTCTTCCCCTCCTTCCCTCTGTGAGCACACTCTAAGGAAAGGCCATGTGAGCACACAGTGAGAAAGCAGCTAAGAGCCAAGAATGCTTCTTCACCAGACACTGAATCTGCTGGCACCTTGACCTTAGACTTTCCAGCCTCTAGAATGGCAGGAAATAATGTCTCTTATTCAGACCACCCAATCTATGATATTTTGTTATAGCAACCTGAGCAGACCAAGACACTGATTGATAGAATTAAGTGCTCAATAAATGTTAGATTCTTCCATTTGCACCCTACTGGAACAGAACCCATTATCTGGACCAAACTTGAGCCCTTTTTGGAAAAATCCTTCTTAATAGCCCCATTTGGGCTAGTAGGAAAATGCCAAGTGGGCATTTTGTCTTAATAGCACTATAGCATTTATTGTAGGTTTTATTATTACCATCCCATTGTTTGTACTTCAATGATTCTTCCTTCCTTCTTCCCTTCCTTCCTTCCTCCCCTCTCCCTGCCATCTTTCCTTCTCTTCATTTCTCCTCTCTTCTTTCTGCACATATTGCTTACGCTCTACTGTGTGGTAGGCACTGTGCTGTGGATAACAGGGCAAATAAGGCAAACCTTCCTTGCCCTCACTGACCTCACATTTTAGGAGGGAGACAGGCCTGTCAACAGGCTGCTTGGATGCAATGAGCCCAGGGCTCTACCAGAAGCACAAGGGTGCTTGGAGAACGCACAGGAAGAATACCTAGCCCAGCATCGAGCAGGTGTAGTCAAAGGCACTCTCCCAGAGAAGTGGCATTTAGGCTGAGGCCCAGTGGATTAACAGGGGTCAAGGGATGGGAGATCCACAGGAAGCGTGGTCTAGAAAGTGGGAACACCACCATGTGCAAAGGCGTTAGGCAATATCATTCCTTCCAGCTAAGAACTGGCTTAGCCATGGCCTTTCTATCTGATTAAGGTTCCTCTTTTTTTCAGTTGTCTGATTTTTCCAAATTCTTTAGAGAAGAAAGCAATGACTCTGATGCCTCAGAAGAGACCAGAACTCTGAAGGGAAAAATGACATGGGGCAGAGATCTGTCAGCTAATTCAAGGAACAGCACTTCATACAACAACAGAGGTCAAGGATCCTTGTCATTACAGGCTGGGAGTAAATCTGAGATTCAGAAAAAGAAGAGAAGGCCCTCTGTGCTGCTGCATTTCAACCACTGCCGGGGCGCTAGAGTAACAGAACGTTCAGGGTAACCTTACACTGGATCCCTGGAGATCTTCAGTTGTCAACACTGCTGTGTAAAGCTGGCACCTAGATCAGGGGCAGTGCTCAGCGAGCTGGGGAACATTTCATGTCTGGAATAGAGGACCCTGTCAACAAAAAGCGAGGTGCTCCTGAGATCTGGAGATTTTCGGCCCACCTTCATCTCTGACTCTCTTTTGTTGACAGGAACTCTGGGCCTCTTTCTCCTTCCTTCAATGAGAAGTACCTGAAGAACTGCTCGAGGAGACTTTCCTCCTTTCTAAAGACACAGAGGGGCTACCTGGATATTCAAAACTAAAGCTCAGAATCCAGGAGACAAAGGCTTTAGCTGATGACTCAAACAGAGAGAGCAGCATGATGTCTGGTTAAGCAGGGTTTAATAAATATATTTCAAATATTAAATAAGTCAGGCATCTGTTCCAGAGATGAAGGAAAATAAGCCTGGACACAGTAATTATGGGTGATTTTGTGATGTGGGCAGAGTCCTGAAACACAAGCCTGGTCTTAACAGATAAGGCAAGGCAACCCCGGTGCTCCATGGAGAGGGCACACCTTGAGCAGAGATGGGTCACTGTGGGCATACCTTGGGGCCATCTAAGTTTTGTTCAAGGCAAGGGCTTTATGTCTTCCTGTTTTTCCCTCAGCTTTGTTGTATTTTATTCTATATCCTAATTGCCTAATGTAGTAATGTTTTTGATGAATTTGCTCCTTTCTGACCTATTTCATTAAATATTAAATGCATGTTCTCTTACGGGGTTAAGAGAGGGAAAAATACAGCTTCTATTTTGGTTGAGATTAAATATTTTTCTATCTTGTTCTTGCATCGGAATGTGGCCCCCTGTAGATATCTCAGAGCCCTATAGGAGTCCCAGCTGTTGTCTTGTACCTGCTAAGTTCTGCTTGTCAAATGCTGTTCATTTCTGAAAAGCACGAGGTGAGGAGAACGACAACAAGGACGCTACCTTTTGCAAAAAGTCAGCTTGACCCTCTTCCTGTGAAAGCCCAGGGATTTCAGACTGGCAGATAAAGGACTTTATGGCTTCGGCAGCCATTCTCAACCCCAGTGTAATGAAGGCATGCAGGTCAATTACCCATCTGTTTGTGTTTCTATTGCTGTGAATTACAGTATCCATCGCTGACAGCTCATTGGAGTGGAATAGAAATAAGACGATAATTCACCGGATGAAACTGTGCAGAAAGGGCAAAAAGGCTATGATCTCATTCAGAAGTTCAGGCTTGTCTCCATGACCGGTCATCTGCGCTCTGGGAAATGAAGAAAGGCAGCTACCTGGGGGGAAAGTGGGTGGGTCTGGCTCCCCCTTCTGGATAGAGTGCCCTTTTGTTTTCTCAGGCATCCTTATCTATCCTGCAGGATCTTAAGGAGTAGACTTGGAACCCTTGGAGGAAAAATACAGATAAGTAAAATTTCGCACAATAAAATGAAAACCTTTTTTAACTATCAGAATTTTTGAGGGATGAAACAGCTTGCCTTAGTAGATAGAGGGCTTCTCATCAATGGAAATACAGAAGCAGCATCTGAAAGCTGACATTGTAGGGATGCTCCAAAAACCCATTCATGCATATTCAGTGCCGCTCCCTGAAGTGTCCTCCTTTATACACCCCTACCTCTGAGTGGCTCAGATGGTAAGGAGTCTGCCCACAAAGCAGGAGACCCGGTTTTGATCCTGAGGTTGGGAAGATCCCCTGGAGAAGGGAATGGCAACCCACTCCAGTATTCTTGCCTGGAGAATTCCATGGACAGAGGAGCCTGGCGGGCTATAGTTCATGGGGTCCCAAAGAGTCCGACACAACTGAGCGACTTGCACATTCACTCTCTGAACTCAGATAGGTTCCCATGGCATGTTTTGGCTAATGAAATGCATAAGTGATATGTGCGACTTCCAAAATGAAGCTACAAGAACCAACGTACAGCCCCTCAGCTTCTCTTGGCCCATCACCACCACAGCAGCCAGGTTCCATCTAGAGGCCACCACAGCCCTCCATAGAGAGGCCTTCATTCTGTGAAGCAGAATCACACCTGACTTGTGACTAGGATGCAGAATCAGTAAGAAATGAATACTCATATTTGCCAACCACTGGGATTCAAGCATTGTTTGTTAGCACAACATAACCTAGCATATACTTACAGATACAGGAATTGGCAAACTGGGGCCATGAGCCTATTTTCACAAATCAACTTTATTGGAATGCAACCACACAGACTGAAGTATCATTTACAGCCGCTTTCACATCACAACGACTTCCCTGGTGGCTCAGAAGTTAAAGTGAGTGTTTGCCTGCAATACGGGAGACCCGGGTTTGATCCCTGGGTCGGGAAGATCTCCTGGAGAAGGAAATGGCAACCCACTCCAGTACTCTTGCCTGGAAAATTTCATGGACAGAGTACCCTTGTAGGCTACAGTCCATGGGGTCGCAAAGAGTTGGACACGACTGAGCGACTTCACTCACATCACAACAGAGGAGCAGCATAAGTTGCACCAGAGACTGCGTGTGACCCACAAAGCCTAGAATATTTGCCATTCGGCGCTTTAGAGAAAACGTCTGCAGCCCCTGTACTGGTTGATTATTGTGATTTTTTGAACCTTGATATTCTATGAGTCTATTCTGTGCTGGTCTTATTTCAATTATTAAGCAAAGATCGATTCAGTTCAGTTCAGTTCAGTCACTCAGTCGTGTCCCACTCTTTGTGACCCCATGAATTGCAGCATGCCAGGCCTCCCTGTCCATCACCATCTCCCGGAGTTCACTCAGACTCACGTCCATCGAGTCCGTGATGCCATCTCATTCTCTGTCGTCCCCTTTTCCTCCTGCCCCCAATCCCTCCCAGCATCAGAGTGGTGACTGCAGCCATGAAATTAAAAGATGCTTACTCCTTGGAAGAAAAGTTATGACCAATCTAGACAGCATATTGAAAAGCAGAGACATTACTTTGCCAACAAAGGTCCATCTAGTCAAGGCTATGATTTTTTCAGTGGTCATGTAGGGATGCGAGAGTTGGATTATAAAGAAAGCTGAGCACCAAAGAATTGACGCTTTTGAACTGTGGTGTTGGAGAAGACTCTTGAGAGTCCCTTGGACTGCAAGGAGATCCAACCAGTCCATTCTAAAGGAGATCAGCCCTGGGTGTTCTTTGGAAGGACTGATGCTAAAGCTGAAACTCCAATACTTTGGCCACCTCATGTGAAGAGTTGACTCACTGGAATATCGATTAGATATATATCATGTGCCAGGCCCTCTTTTAGGTGCTGGAGAAAAGATTAGAAGCAAAATCTGTGCTGTCTCAGAACTTACTTTTCAGTGGGAGAGGTAATCAGAGGAGAATTTAAAGTGACAAAAGGGACTGGGGGCAGGGAGACGTCTAAATGACAATTTTAACTTGGAAAAAGAGAATATGGTCTAAACTATGAAATCATCAATGATAAGGAGGCCGACATACCTTTTTTTTCTCCAACATACTTTTAAAATTCAGTTTCATAAAATTGCAACATGAAGATACCCTTGAAACTGAAGAAGAGGTTGAGTCAATTTAAATCTAAGCTTCTTCACAGAATTCATGATGAAACGCAAACTACATCTCGAAGACTCCATCACCTGATCCCTGGATCAGCTGATGTCTGCAGATTCTTTTATCCCCCATCTCTCTCTCTCTTTTCTGCAACATCCTGCACCATCACCAGCTCTGCTCCCAGACTGCAAGTTCTCTCTGCTCAAATTTTGGCTCCAGCTCTTGTTAACAGTGTGACCTTGGGAAGTTAAGATAAAGAGGCTTAACTTCTCCGATTCTCAGTTTTCTCATTAAACTTCATGTGTAGGGTTGGTGTGAAAGTTAAATGAATAATTTTATGCCTTGACTGTGGTGGTATCTTGATTACATGATTGGATATGTTTGTCATATTCATAGAACTGTTCACATGGTGAATTTTTCTGGATGTAAATTTTATCTCAATGAATTAGAAAACAAAATCCATTGTGTAACCCATGTGAAGCTCATCACATTAATGTGAGTGAGTGAGTGAAAGTCACTCAGTCCTGTCTGACTCTTTGTGACCCCATGGACTATACAGTCCATGGAATTCTCCAGGCCAGAATACTGGAGTAGGGAGCCTTTCCCTTCTCCCGGGCATCTTCCCAGCCCAGGAATCGAACCCAGGTCTCCTGCACTGCAGGCGGATTCTCAACCAGCTGAGCCCCCAGGGAGGCCCCATAGCATTAATACATGACAGCTATTCCAAGTGACGTTATTTTTCTGTGCTCACCCTGTTTTCCATTGCTTTCCCTGGAAGCCTTTGGCAATCTGAGGGGCCCCTCTGTACAAAAAGCCTTGCATGTATCTCAGACTCTAATAGAGCAGGTGTTGCGGCACGTTTGCATGTTTATGTTCATCTTCCTCCTGGTCTGTGAGCTCCTCCTTGAACGCAAGGGACAGTTCGTCATCCATCTCCCACCTCCTTGCCATCTGGCGCATGAGGGGGGTACCCAGGAAATAGTTTTGAACAAAGGTGAGCTTAGAGAAAATGTGCCTGAGAGAAGACTGTGGGTCTCTGTTCTGGGCTTAGTACATCTCAGCTCTCTAGAGCTCTTCCTCATGAGCAGGACCTGAGCTATCTTTCCTGACATCATAGCTTGAGACCTGAAGCTATTTTAACTTCAGCTCAATACTGTTAAGAAACATCTGAGTGAAAAAATGCACACACACAAAAAAAAAAAAACCTCCTAAGATAACAATGGTGCTAAAAAACTTGGCCACTAAACTCAGCACATATTTTGTTTGGGATCCATTGTTACAAATTATGATTCTTGAGAACTATGACTGGTTTCTATGTCCTTGCATTCTTTCCACGATATCAAACACAAAACTAGATCACAGTACATGTGCAAAAATAAAGCTGCTCAATTCTGCCATGCTTAGAAAAGTCCTTTCCTCACCACTTTATTGAGGCAGACAATGCACTAGATGCTAGAGATACAGAAAATTAATAAAACGGGTTTGACTTCAAAGGGCCCCAGTTGGGTAGGAGAACAAAATCCTTAAACGTAGAATTAAGATAAAATACACACACATTTCAGCAGAAGGAATAAAGAAAAGCCTTCTACATTTGTAAGAGCAGAGGAAAAGTTACTTTGGACAGGATTTAACCCAAATGATAGTATATTAATAGTCCAGCATCTGCCAAGTTGTATGACCCAGAATCATAGACCTGCACGTGTAACCAAGATCAGATACTTTCAGGAGAGGCTGTGCATTCAACCCGGCTCTCGAGGCCCATAATACACAGTAGCCCTTAAGGCTAAGGCACGGAGAAGCCATGCCATGAGGAAGTGTGGTTTGCGTTGCTTAAGCCTGCGTTTCAGAACTACTGAGCTTTGGTTAAGTTTCTGTTTCATAACAAAGAGTTCCCAGATCCCAGTGGTCTACAACCACAAAAGGTTTATTTCTTGCTCATGTTTCATGTCGGCTGGGCTTCAGCTCCGTGTCAGATGTCTTCTTCGGAGCAAAGCTGAAGGAGTGGCCTCTCTCAGGTATATATACCATTCTCAGAGGGAAAAGGATAAAAGCCAAACCAGGCAGTGTCTCCTAAAATGAAGCGTGCATTATATTCCACTGGCCAAAGCAAGTCATATGGCCAAGTCCAATGTCAACTAAGTGAGGTGTATACATCTCCTACAGGATAACTGCCTGTCACATGGCAATGCATTAGTGTGTGTAGTAATCCTCCCCGGGGAAGAGAACAATGGAGTCAGGCAATTCACCACAAAATAAACTTATTTTTGTATCAAGGCTTATTTTTTAAAAAATTAATTGTTGTATGATCCAGCAATTCCACTCTTAAGGTATATATTCAAAAGAGTTGCACACAGGTATTCAAATAAAAACTTGAACATGATGTTCACAGCAGCAATACTGATCAAAGGGCAGAGACACCCTAAATATCCATCAACCTATGAATGGATAAACAAAATGTGGATATGGATATCCACACAGCAGAATACTAACTCAGCATAGAATGAAGTGCTGTTACATGCCAAAGCATGGATGAGCCCTGAAAACATTTCGCTACATGAACGATGCCACACACACACACACACACACACACACACGTTATATGATTTCAATCATATGAAATGTTCAGAGCAGGCAAATACATAGAGGCAGAAATGCAATTAGTAGTTGCCAGGAACTGGACGGAGTGAAGAACAGAGAGGCCTGTTTAATGGGTACAGAATTTCCACATGGGATGGTGAGAAAGTTCTGGAACAGTAAGGGATGGTAGTTGCACAGCACTGTAAATAGGCTTAATACCACTGAACTGTGCACTTTAAAATGCCTACAACATTAAACTTTGTGATGTATATTTCATCACAATTTAAAAAAAAACTAAGATTCAAAGCAAATTGATTTGACAGTTCACATTAATTTAAATCAGTAAATATGTATTGGGCATACACTATGTAAGTAAGAGCACACATCAAGTAAGTAAAAACTGAATAATGAGCACATTTAAAAGGATATGGATTCTATTTTCAGGGAGCTTAACTGCTATTTAGTAGCAAATATGAACAATCGTGCACATAACAAAAGGTGGGATGTACCCAGGATGCAGTGAAATGCATTGAAAGTACTATGTTTGCAGTGCCAAAGGAGAGCTTAATTCCACCTAAGATAAATTCTGACAGGTAAGAACAAAAGATAAAAATAAAAAATAAAATAAAAATAAACAGGAACCTTGTTTAAAGAGAGTCAATATATTAATTTCTATGGGTGATTTAGATTTTGGCCATCCTGATGCCTGATTTCTGTACAATCAATGAGATCAACAAGGGATCGAGTGGGACATGGTGGTTAAAGTAGATCAGACAGTCTCATTGATCACTGATCATTCCAGGATTTCTGTGCTGCACACTTGGCCACGAGTTCATTGAAAGGCAGAGCCTCACATGACCACACACCAAAAGATGAACCCTCCAAGAGGCCTTCCCTCACCACAGCTTGGAGAAGGGAATGACAACCACTCCAGTGTTCTTGCCTGGAGGATTCTGGCGGCCTACAGTCCACGTGGTTGTGAAGAGTCAGACACGGCTGAGCGACTAACACACACACAATACAGCTAATACTCCATCAGCATGTCTAGCTCTTTCTATGCAGATCTGGGTATTGAGTCACCAGTTTATTCCAGGTTTCCCCTGGTCAGAGGCAGCCCTTTTTATCATCATCTACACCTGGAATGTTGCAAGGCTCTCACAATCGTCTCTTCTAAAGGGTATTTTGATCTTTTATGGTTCTGGATTCTTTTGAGAGTATGAGAATAGCTATGGAAATGGCACGCCTACGCACATCCACAAGTTGGCAAGTAATTTTAGGAAAATCACAGACTTTCAAAAGTCAACAGCAGAACCTATCGGCACAAAGAAAAGGCTACAGAACTACCAGCTCCAATAAAAACCATGATTACGGTATACATTTCAGGTCGATACACGATGTAGTACGTACTTAAAGAGCACTGCCACGGAGTGGACATGGGCTCGAATTTCCGCTCTGCCGACTACAAGACAGTTAATTAACTTCTGTGAGCCTCAATTCGCAAAACTGGAAAATGGATTGTGTTGAGGTTTCCATGATAGACTGATATAAAGGAATGAACTCTATACCTGGCATGTGAGAGTTATCCAGGAAATCGACTATTACTTTATGTTCACCTCCTTCATTTTAGGTCAGATGCTTTCCACATATGTGTTAAGTGTTAAGTCACTCAGTCATATCCTGATTCTTTGTGAACCCCATGGACTGCAGCCTGCCAGGCTCTGTCCATGGAATTCTCCAGGCAATATTACTGGTGTGGGTTGCCCTTTTTTTCTCCAGGAGATCTTCTCAACCCAAGGATCAAACTCGGGTCTCCTGCATTGCAGGCAGATTTTTTTTTTTACCATCTGAACTTTCTATGTATTTTCCAAATAAACGCAGAATCACGGCTCTGAGACGAGGGTATTTTCATTCCCATTTTGTGCAGATTCAGTTCAGTTCAGTCGTGTCCAACTCTTTGCGACCCCATGGACTGCAGTACACCAGGGTTCCCTATCCATCACCAACTCCTGGAGCTTGCTCAAACTCCTGTCCATCAAGTTGGTGATGCCATCCAACCATCTCATCCTCTGTTGTCCCCTTCTCCTCCTGCCTTCAGTCTTTCCCAGCATCAGGATCTTTTCCAGTGAGTCAGTTCTTTGCATCAGGTGGCTAAAGTATTGGAGATTCAGCATCAGTCTGACTAATTTTGCAGATTAGAAGACCAGAAGAAGTTCAGAGACTTGATTAACTAGTTCAAGGACTTATCACTCTCACATTTGCTCTCGGATCCTCCCATTCTGGGTTTCTCCAGTGGCTCGGTGGTAAAGGATTCACCTGTCAATGCAGGAGACACAGGATAGATCCCTGGGTCGGGAAGATCCCCTAGAGGAGGAAATGGCAACCCACTCCAGTATTCTTACTGGGAAAATCCCACGGACCTGGGGGGCCTGATGGGCTCCAGGTCATGGGGTCACAAAGAGTTGGACGTGACTGAGCAACTGCGCATGCATGCCTCCCTATTCTACTTGCGTTCTGATCCAGTCTTTAACTGGTATCTTCAATCTACTTCCTAAGAGGAACTCCCCTTTTTCTCACAAGGCAGAGAACACACTCTCCTTGGCTCATAAAGGAAAACCAATATTTGGACTCAAGCAGTTGGGTGGAAGTCAGCAATCCCATTTGTCAGGAAGACGCTGCTCTTTTGTTCAACAGGCTTTTACAGACAGAGCCGCGGGAAGGCGGAAATTCGGATCCCCATCAGTGCCTCCTAGACCCCGGCTAATCAGCAAGGGGGCCCTTAGTCACGAGCCATTGCCTGCGACCCCGGGCTAATTCTTAATGAGGATTCAGCCCAAAGCTGCTGACTAGAGCCAGCGCCGGGAGCAATCACTCAGTGCTCCCGCCGGGGTCGCAAGGCCTCCGGGGGCGATGGCGCTTCAAGAAAGAAAGGCGGAGTCGCCTTCCTTCCTCTCTTCCCCTACCACTGCAGCTGCGCAGGGATTTAGTCCCATTCTCTCCTCACGGAGAATGTGCTGGGCTGACTCGAAGCTCCCGGAGAAAAGCTATCTTGGCAGCCAGGAGCCAGGAGCCAGAAGCTGGGGGCTGGGGGCCTTGGGAAAGTGATTTTACCTTGGGGGGCCTCAGTTTTTTCATCTGTGTAATGGGGAGCAGAATCCCTAGCTCTCAGTTGGTGGGAGAGATAAACCGGCTCATGGGTATAAGCACGATGCCTGAGAAGCTGTAACGGCTCAAAGTAATGTTGCTTTTAAACAGCTCCACACACTCTGTCGCTCTCTGTCTCCTACTTGATGCGAGAGGCTTTGAAAATCATCTCTGCTGAGTTTATGATGCGAAGGGCCGAGGAAAGGGGCACGCTCCTTCTCCTCCGCGGCGCCTCCTCTCGCCCCTCCCTCTCCTCCTCGCCTCTTCTTCACCCCCCTGCTCCCCTTCCCTTTTCTTCTCTGCCCTCCCCCCAGCCTCCTCCACCCTTCACCTCCTCACCCTTCAGCTCCATCCTTCAGCTGCTCTCGCCTCCCTTTCTTCCCACGCAGGTTTCCCTTCCTCTTTCTCTCGTTTCCCCCAGCCTCCCGGTCCTCCGCCTTCCCCGGTCACTGTTACACCAATACTACACCAACTTCCAGTTCAGCAAATAGATATTACATGGGTCCCAGTGGCCGCAGCACTATATTTAATATAATGAAGCACAAAGTTGGCAAAATCCCTTCCTTAAAGAAACCTATGATTAAATTTAATAAGAAAGGTAAAACCTAAACAAAATGAACATGTTGCAAGATGAAGTTTAAAAAAAAATGCCATGCAAGGGGTCTTCAAAGAGGCTTCTGGGAAGAGGTGGCATTTGAGAAAGTAAAGGGGTGTGGCTCTTGCCTCAGAGGTAGAACATCCAAAGTGGCAGAAAAGGCACCTGCCCTCTGAAGAATGCTCTCCATGCAGGAAGGGAGGCTCCTGGCACAGAGGAGGCCTCAGGACATCGTCCTTTCAGGTTGAACTGAATCCGGCATGATGTGGAATGAGAACCATAAGAATTCAGAGCAAATGGAGCTCACTATGGACTGGGTGATTCATTCATTTAATTATTTGATTATCTATAAATTCATTTAACACATATCTTCCGTGTAGGCACACTGTTTATGAGCCAGATTCTATATATCCTGCTAGAGACAGAGATGGCCCTTAGCGATGAGGAGTTTATACTCCAACTAGGCAGTCAGATTAATAGTATTATGTGACAGATAGTAAGGAGAAGGCGTGCAGGGTGCCTAACGACCTGAGCAGGTGCAGGGAGAGGAGCTTTCTAGGGAGAAGCGGGAGCCCAGGAACTGGAGAAATGGTGTCCAACGGTGCAAAGCGAAGAAACCATGATGCAAAGATGCCTGCAGTAGATGCAGGAAACTCTGCAGGCCTGGAGTAAGGACACGGTATGTACTGGGTGGTGGGACATGGCAAAGCCAAGGAAACAGGCGCAGCTTTGATTCTCACCAGCACGGCGCCCAGGTTTGTGCCTTACACCCGGCTCAGAGACTGGGAAGGGTTTTAAGCGGAGAAGTAACAGTATTTGATTTGGTGCTAGGAAGAGCATACTGGCTGCTTAGATGGGGATGGATCAGCAGAAGCGATCAGAATCAAGAAAACTGGTTTGACAATCATTGCGAGGCTCCGGGGAAGAGAGAAATGGAGATGGGAGGAGGTGAGCCAAGACAAGGTAAAGGAGGAAGGCTTCCTGATGAGAGGATGGCCATCTGTGCTGGGTGTGGACTCGATGAACGAGAGAAGAGCCGTCACTTAGGGCATGAATAGGTCCTGAGGGCGTCAGTGATAAGCAGCAGAGACTGCCCTGGAAGGAGCTGAGCTTTCAAGAAGAGACAGGGGGAAAAAAAAGAAAGGGAAAGGAGGAGGAGGAGGAAGGAGGGAAGAAAAAAAGAGGAGGAGAAATAATTCAAGATCAGTAAGTGATCTTAAGATCTTAAAGTGATTACCTAAAGGAAATCAGTCCTGAATATTCATTGGAAGGACTGATGCTGAAGCTGGAACTCCAATACTCTGGCCACCTGATGCAAAGAACTGATTCACTGGAAAAGACGTTGATGCTGGGAAAGATTGAAGGCAGGAGGAGAAGGAGACGACAGAGGATGAGATGGTTGGATGGCATCACTGACTCGATGGACATGAGTTTCAGCAAGCATCAGGAACTGGTGATGGACAGGGAAGCCTGGAGTGCTGCAGTCCATGGGGTCACATAGATTCGGACAGGACTGAGCGGCTGAACTGAACTGAAAATGTGAAAAATCTTTTAACAGGTCAATGAAAAGTGACCAGGAGTAAAGTGGAAGAAACTGGCCCTGTTACCACAACTGTGAACCGGACCCACGTTTGGGTCCATATGTTCTTTTTCCCTTTACCCTGTACGAACTTGGAGGAGGTCTTATCTAAGGTAAATAACTCCAGTCATATATGAGATCCTATTCCCTCTTCGCTGCTCAACTTCCCTGGTGGCTCAGAGGTTAAAGCGTCTGCCTCCAATGTGGGAGAGCTGGGTTCGATCCCTGGGTCGGGAAGATCCCCTGGAGAAGGAAACGGCAATCCACTCCAGTATTCTTGCCTGGAGAATCCCATGGACGGAGAAGCCTAGTAGGTTACAGTCCACGGGGTCGAAAAGAGTCGGACACGACTGAGCGACTTCACCTCACCTTCCCTGCTCAACCATGACCCCAGTGGAGCAAAATCCCTCTTGCTCACAGAGTCAAGGTTTCGCTCTCTGAAGACAACTCCCCGACAGCATATCAGAGTTTTGTTGCTTCTATATTAAAAAAGAAGGGAAAGTCAGGGGCCTCGCGCCACCTTCCGCTGTGTGCCATTCATGGCGGGATTCCCCTGGAGTGTTTGCTAAAGCCCGGCCCTCGCTTCCGCTTCTCTTGAAGTCAGTCTGCTCAGGTTTCCCTCCCATAGCTCTACTGAGGCTCTGTGGTCAGGGTCACCTGTGCCTTCCACGTCGCTATCCCCACTCCTCTCTCCTCACTTCCATCTTCCCCGTCCCATCAGCAGCCATTCACGCAACTGACAACGACCGCTCCACCTGATTTCTAGGATGCCACCTTCTCTTGGCTCTCTTCCCATCACTGCCTCCACTCTGCTCCTCAGGCAGTTCTTAGCTTCCTTTTCTTGTTCCTCATTATGATGCCATTATCCCAACTTATAAATATTAAATTCCCCATGGCTCAATCACTGGGCTCCTTCTTTTCTCTATCTATACTCTCAAGGTGATCTTACCCAACCTCACATCATTAGATATCATCCCTATGCTAATTTACATCGCGGTCCTCTCCCCTGACTTTCCAAATGTCCACTCAACATAGACATAGCAGACTTCTCAAACCTAGGTTCAAACCCCATTCCTCATGGCCCATCGAGACAGATCCCTTCCACAGTATTCGCCACAGCAGTAAGGGACCCCGGCCACTGCAGCTGCTCAGGTAAAACTCCAGGAACATCCTCTGTTTCTCTCTTTCTCCCGTAAGTGCTTCCTCAGTCCACTGACAGAGAACGTCAGCCCTACTTGAATTAAAAGTATATCCATCATTTAGCCACTTCGTTCAACCCTCGCAGTCGCTATCGGTGGCCCAGTTTCTCTCACCTTAATAAATAGGGCGGCCTTCTAGCTGGGTTCCTTGTAGGTGACTCGCAGTCGCTATCGGTGGCCCAGTTTCTCTCACCTTAATAAATAGGGCGGCCTTCTAGCTGGGTTCCTTGTATGTGACCGTGCCCTCTACGAGTCTCTTCTACAGAACAGTCATAGTAATCCATGTAAAACGGAAGTCAGGTCCAGTTATTCCACTGCCCATATTTGTAATGGCTTCTCATTTCATTCAGAGTAAAACCTAAAGCCTGTTCCGTGGTCTACAAATTTCTAGATGACCTATTCCCTCACTATCTCTCTGACTGTAAAGAAAATATATTTCTGTGTTTACTTGTTTAGTGTCTCCTCGCCCAACACTCCCGCACCCAGTGTAAACTCCAAAGTGACTGAGAGTTAGCTCATTCAGGGCTCCATATCCTGTTATTAAAACAATGTCTGATGCACAGCTGACATTCAATAAATATTACTAAATGAGTAAGGGAATGTGTGAATGAATGCATTTCTGAATTATCCCTTGATTTCAGCAAACTATTTTTTCTGCATCCCTTTCCACGTCAGTGAGCTATGGAGGCAGAGGTCTGTTCTCTGTACATCCATCTCACCAGATGGATACTCAATTCAATTACACGACAATGTCGGTGAAACACTCCATGGGCTTCTTGGAGAGAGAAGGATAAAAATGAGAAGTTATCATTATGCCATTAGCATTATTACAAGTAGCTCGGTGGCTGCTGCGTTGACTACTAATAGCCTCTGTTCATTTCCATGATTCTTTCTCATTTCGAGTCTCCGTCTCCAAACTTCCTTTTTTTTTTTTTTTTAATTTTTCTATTTCTCTCCAACTTTGCCTAGTTTTGTGAACCTTTTATGAAACACAAAGTGAAGGTCATTCGAGTGTCATTTGTATCATCCTCCATCTACCCTAATAAACCTGCAGAATCTGCCCCAGCCCTCATGCAGAGGCATCAGGAATGGCCAGAGGAATACCGAGCCACCCATTTTAAGAGGGAGAAACACTAAAGTTAGGCTGTTGGGGTTAAAATCCCGGCTCAGTGGCTTATTAAGAAACCTCCCTTCAGCCCCAGTCTCCTCACCTATAAACTGGAAATGTTATTTATCTATGCCTCCCTTATAAATGCTATGAGCATTAAAAATGCAATAAATCCCATTATATAAAACAAATACAAGCTAAATAAAAAGAAAGACATAAATGTAAGGATAGTAAAAATAAACTAACACAGCTCCTGGCACACAAGGACATGCTTAATAAGCAGCGTCTCTTATTTCTGGTTCTTCAACCCGCAATCCATGCAGCTTCCCTTTAGGCTGGCCTGGACCACCTCCTGCTCTTTTATGTCTCCATTTTATTCACATTTTCTTTTTGCAGAGGATGTCAAAATAGAGCACGTTATTAAATAAAAAGCGTAATAGCTGCATATTTTATACACAGAAATGTATACATATCAGTCATGTGTGTACAGCTGTATCGATCTTCACAAAGTAAACACAACCATGTGTGCCATCGTGATCAAAACCTTACCAAGACCTCCAGAAACCTCTCTCATCTCTTTCCCATCACTCCCCTGTTCCTCCTCTGCAAAGGAATCCTGAAACAGCGTGTGTGTCTGACCGTTTCTGACCGGTGCAAAGAGCAGAATCATAACAGCATCTCCTCTTTCCTGTCTGGCTTCTTTAATTCCGTGTTTCTTTTTTAAATATTTACTCTTTCGGGTCTTACTTGGGGCACCTGGGCTCTTTCCTTGTGGAGCGTGGGCCTCTCTCTAGTTGTGGAACTAGGGCTTAGCTGGTCTGCGACACGTAGGATTTTAGTTCCCCGACCAGGGATTGAATCTGTGTTGCCTGCAGATTCTTATCCACTGGACCACCAGAGAAATCTCTCTTTTATTCAATGTTACATTCATGAGATTCTTCCATACCGCTGCATAGGACAGTAGTGTAGGGACCCCTCCGGTGGTGCAGTGCTTAAGAATCTGTCTTTCAACGCGTGGGACATGGGTTCCATCCCTGGTCGGAGAATTAAGGTCTCTGATGTCGCAGGGCAACTAAGCCCACGCGTCACAGCAACTGAGCCCGCAGTCCACCACTAGAGAAAGCCTGAACGCTGAGATGAAGACCCAGAGCAGCTAAAAATAAAATACGAATGGGGGTGTATTTCTTATTTCTGTACTGCAGCCCATCAGGTGACTGTATGACAAATTATCCATTTTCTTGTTGATGGGGATTTGGGGGCTATTTCCATTTAGGAGACTCTTTTGAACAAAAGTCGTGAACTTTCATGATTTTTGGTGAACATATGTAATAATTCTCTTGGGCATATTCCTAGGAGTTGTAACTGTTGGGTCATGGGGTCAAGGCATATTGAGTTCTTCGTGGAAGCTGCCAAGAAGAGCTTTCCAAAGCAATTTGGAAAATGTATTCTTCTGGAAGCAATGCGTGTACACATCTAGATATCACTCCTAGATATCATCAGTTTTTTCCAACTGAGCCAGACTGACTGCTGTGTTATGGCACTGGACTGTTTCAATCTACATTTTCTGAGGACAAGTAGAGCTATTCACTTTTTCTAATGTCTGCCTGCCACTTTGATCTTCTTGTTTGTGAAGCGCCTGCTCGTGTCTTTCCGTCCCTCTTCTTGTCTTCCTGGGTTGTCTGGCTTCAGAGGGTGTTTACAGATTTCGTGCGCTTCGCTGGTAGCGCACTTGGTAAAATAATCCGCCTGTAAGGCAGGAGGCCCAGTTCGATCCTGGGGTGTAAATATTTTACACGTCAGTTCTGGGTCAGATACATTTATCATTGATATTGCCTTCCACTCTGTAACTTGAATTTTCATTCTATGAACGGCATTTTCTGATGAACAGANCGTGTCTTTCCGTCCCTCTTCTTGTCTTCCTGGGTTGTCTGGCTTCAGAGGGTGTTTACAGATTTCGTGCGCTTCGCTGGTAGCGCACTTGGTAAAATAATCCGCCTGTAAGGCAGGAGGCCCAGTTCGATCCTGGGGTGTAAATATTTTACACGTCAGTTCTGGGTCAGATACATTTATCATTGATATTGCCTTCCACTCTGTAACTTGAATTTTCATTCTATGAACGGCATTTTCTGATGAACAGAAATTAATTTTAATGTAGTCCAACTTATCAACCTTCTTCTTTCACTTGCTGCTTTCTGTATGCTACTGAATAAATATCAGTTCAGTTCAGTTCAGTTCAGTCGTGTCCGACTCTTTGTGACCCCATGAACCGCAGCACGCCAGGCCTTCCTGTCCATCACCAACTCCCAGAGTTCACTCAGACTCCTGTGCATCAAGTCAGTGATGCCATCCAGCCATCTCATCCTCTGTCATCTCCTTCTCTTCCTGGCCCCAATCCCTCCCAGCATCAGAGTCTTTGGTGGCCANCCAGGCCTTCCTGTCCATCACCAACTCCCAGAGTTCACTCAGACTCATGTGCATCAAGTCAGTGATGCCATCCAGCCATCTCATCCTCTGTCATCTCCTTCTCTTCCTGGCCCCAATCCCTCCCAGCATCAGAGTCTTTGGTGGCCAAAGTATTGGAGTTTCAGCTTTAGCATCAGTCCTTCCACTGAACACCCAGAACTGGTCTCCTTTAGGATGGACTGATTAGATCTCCTTACAGTCCAAGTATAAATATCAGCCTACCTCTAAATCAAGAGATACTCTTCTGTCTTACAGTAAGACACTTCTCTGTTCTACTTTCCACCAGGAGAGTATTTTTCTCCTTTCTATGACTCCTCTACCTAGACAGAGAGAACAAATTACCTTTTTATTTTCCTGAATCTCCATAATAATGTGCATCACTTTTACTGTCTCTATCATATTACACACTACCTTGAATCATATGTATTTTCCTGTCCATCAGCTCTATCTTACCTTCTCACTCCAGTCACTCAAATATCTAAATCTTTCATGTTCTTTTCACTAAATCCTGGTCATGATGCCTCCTAAGTAACTTCAAAATTGGTCTGTTTCACTCCATCTCAACTGCTACCTCCTACATTTGTGACATTTCTTCTTGAATACTGCAGCAGTCCTTAACTAGCTGGTCACCAACCTTTAATCTACTCTTTTTAATTAATTGGCCACACAATAGCCAGATCAATCTCCCCAAACATTAATCTCTTCCTGCTCTTTTGTTTTTTAAAACCGTTTCATGGTTCTTACTACTCTCAAATTAATGCTCACTTCATTTAAGTGCTTAGTGACTGAACAGCAAATAATGTAACCAATGGCAGAGCTGGGTTTTGGAGGACTGAGGCTTATACTACAGGTGCCTACTGAGGAAAGGAATTCAAAATCACATGTGAATGTGAATATTTAGAATGAGAAAAGTTAGGGATTTGGAAGGCCAGAGAGCCCTGGATCTTAAACTTCCTTAGCTTCAAGGTAAATCAGTTTCTGAATATCCCTAAGATCGTAATAACTTCCTAGCAACATCTTGCTCATTTTCTCTAAATTTACTCCAGATATAACTCACAGGTCTCTCTGCCTCCTTTGTGCACAGCAGGGTGATCAGACACAGATCAGAGCTACACTTCCTGGATTCAAACCCTGCTCTCACTCCACCAGTTCACTGCAGGCATCTCGGGAACTAACGCTGGGAATCTTAGCACCCCCAAGGTTGGTCGGTCTTTCTTACGCATTTCTTATCAGGCATGACCAAACCCACCTGTCTACTCTTTTCTCTAATAAAGAGGGATAGGATTATTCTTCATGTATTTGAGATTTTGTTTTCTCGGCTTTTAACACTAGACTGTTCTCTTGACCTGAATTTCCCTGATGGATTTTCATTCTCTGCTCCCAAGTGACACCGCCAAGCTCACCCAGTACCACTTTCCAACCATCTTCTATTAACAGGAGCATGAATCAAAGAGCGGCCAAGGAGCCAGAATATAAAAGTCATATTAGGCTCCGCTCAGTGGGATCTGCCAGTCTAAACCCAACTTTCCTCCCACTGACCTTCAGAATCACCTCTATCATATACCTTTCTAGAAGGTCACATTCTTAGCTCACTCAAAGTCAAAGTATATGCCATTTTTTTTCTGACTATAAAGTTAATACATGATCATTGTGGAAAAGTTAGAAAAGGAATTGGAAGCCTAAAATAAATCACCTCTAACCTAATCATCCAGAAGTAGTCTCGGCATAATTCCTTGCAATTTTATTTTTCCTTATCCTTTTATATTAAGCTCATACCATTCCTTCAATTAAAATCATCCATTTTTAATTAACATCATACCAAACCATTTTGTAGTTGAAAATTCTTTACAAACATTTTAGCACCTGCCTAATATTATGTAGTATGGATGCTACATGATTCATTTAGTCTCCTCAGGTAGAAAATTGAGATCTTTACATTGTTTTTTTTCTTTGCTATTATAAATTATGCTTTTTAAAACAGCACTATCTATACTTAAAAGTCTTATCATTTCCCCCCTACAATCTCCCCTTCTCTTCATGATGAATTAATCAGGGTAAAATGACTGTGTTAAAGCATGTTTCCTTCAAGGTCTTGAGTATATATTGACCTTACATACAATAGATAATAAACAAATACAAATATATACTTCAACAAACTAATCCTTAGAATTATTGCAATTTCACCAGCAATGCCTAAGAGTGTTTGTCTTGCTCTGTTCTAGCCAGCACTGAATGTTCTCATTTGCAAACTCTGCCAAAAGCATACACACCTACACAAACACATATATATGTATGAATGTACTAAAGACCACAAGTGATTAACAAAGAAGGAGAAAGAAGATTACACGGAACCCCAAATTCTATAAAGTGCCCTGTAGTTTTTTGAATTCAAATAACATCTGCCAAAATACATTGAGAATCAAACACAATAATGTGGGAAATTCAGATGCTATGATATGAAACTTTAATATATATTAGATCTGGAACATCTATAAATAACACTGTTTAGACATTTTTATCAAAATAATCAGATAAAGCTCACATTTCCATACTTTATCTCTGAAAACTAATTAATAACCATGAATTTAATGTCCCATATATGTTAACATTTTAAAAAAGACATCAAATCATAACTGTCTTGATTTCCATATTTTTAGCTTTCATTGGTTTCTCTCTGCCTTTCATCTTCTTCTTCCTTCTCCCTCCCTTCTGGCCTCCTGATACGTTCCCATCCCTCCTCCCGCAGGCTGCTCCCTCCTCCCAGCTCCCATCACTCCCACTGACATCCTACCTTGAAGGTGCAGCTTGCTCTCGGTGCTCTGCAGAAGGACGGAACTCACAGAGTCCAGGTTGTCGTAGCTGTTACAGCCCAGGGGCCCAGTGCGCGTCTCTGTGACCTGAGTGGACAGGGAGGGCGACAGGTGTGAGACAGATGCCCTTGGCTGAGACAGGTCCTGCGGAGTCGGCCCCCAGCAGCGAAGCAGCAGCAGGGAGAGTCTCACTGCGCCCATGGCCGCTCCCCGATCCCCTTGCCTGTGCCAAGGACCAGGGCTGACTGGGGCCAAGCGGCCAGGGTAGCAGGGCAGTCTAGCACAGACGGGAGCTGGAACACCCAGGTTCTGTCCTTGGTGCTCATGTCACCGAGCCACCGTACTATATGACCTGATAACAGGTGGAAACACGACAGTGTATTTTGAAACCATGGGCTCTGGAAATAGGAGGGTCAGTGTTAAATCCTAGCTGGGCCATTGATTTGTTGTGTGACCACAGGCAGGCACTTCTCTAGGCTCCTGGAACCTGAAGCTAATAAATCCTTCCCACGAAGGCTGTGAGACTAAACCTGATGGGCGGAAGTGCCTGACACGTGGCGTATGTTCGATAATAGACATCTCATTACCAAGCGCCTTATAAACTGCAATGTGCATTATCGATGAGTACGTATGCATTGTCATTAGGCAAGAACAATAAACTCATTCCCATTTTCACAGAAAAATTAGCAAAGAGCACAATCAGCTCCACTGCAGAATGAACGCCCCTGTCCTCTGGTGGTGTGTTTCTAAAACACTGTCTGGGAATAACTGGGGTGGTGGACAATAGGGTGAACAGCTATTCTAAAAGATAACCTTGAAATATGAATGGCTTAGTATGTAAAGTGGCTTCTTCATCTCTTCGATATTCACTTTCACACACAGTATTTATTTCACACAATCGTTGGTGGGCTTGTTTTGGGGTTTGCATCCTGCTGCTAAGACACAGCGCTGATTGCTATAGAGAAGGAGGATTCTAAGAATGCCAGCTCCGCCTCTGTCCAGCAGTAGAGCTTTGGGTCAGTAACTCCCCTGTATAAGCCTCAATTTCCCTGTCTGTACAATATCGACCCTAACATTAAAGGGATCATGTTTTTGAAGTGTTCAGCACTTAGGAAACAGTACATAAATGGAAGGTTATTAGGCTTTGCTTTTAAAAAGTAATTTATTCTTTTTTGTGTATAGAATAATAGCATGGTTATTGTTGAAAGACATTCAAAACTATCAATTCATCTTGCTATAGAGATACTCAGGAAGTGGAAAACAACTGGCAAAACTTCCCCACCTGGTCGGCTGCTCGTCTTAGACAAAGCTGGCAGGGAGGCCCATTCTAACCAGTGGGGTCTTGAAGTAACTTCAAGAAATGGCTAGAAAAACCTGAGTCCTGGATTGAATGTCCAGGGTGGAGCTGCTGCAAGAATGATTTCTTGAGAGGCCTCTGTCTAATTTCTGTAAGAAACTCCTCCTGAAAAGGCAGACTGCACTTCCAGGATGCACAAGAGAGGATTATCTCCCGACAGAGCTTCAATATCTCAATTCTGAACCCCATCCCGGGAGGAGGGAACCATTTGGTGATAATGAAAACCAGGCCTTTGCTTCGCTACTCTAACTCCGCTGGCTTCATAAAGCCCCAGCTCACTGTGCTGAGTTCCCTAACAACATAATCCCCCCGATACAGGCGATTCTTCTCGGATAAGCTGGCTCTTTGTTTGTCGATCTGATTTATTTCTCTCCCTCCTCAGCAAGGCTCTCCCGCCCACGTTTCTTCTCTTCCCTTGGTCAATTTCTGACTCATCTGTCTGACTCCTACCAACACTCCCCTGCCACCCCTCAACCCTTTGCACGCACACCATCCTGAGAGGTACCTTTTAATGTCTTGATAGAAAGCTAACAACAACATCCTGACACTAAGTCTGCATTTTATTCAGAAGAAGCCAGACTGAAGAACGAGAGGTAAAAAATGCAGGTATAATCTGGTTTAAGAGAACTTGAGATGCAGAAAAATCTTCACTGAAACCCTCCAAAGAACTAATCCTTTTTATCAAAAATGCCCTCCTCCATTCTCTTTATAAAGGTAATCCTTAAATTTCTTATATTGAAAGTGAAGTATTTAAGTACCTGTGCTCTAAGGCAGTGAGCTGAAACTTTACAGCTGCTCTTTCCGATATGGCTATTTAAATTTAAATAAATTAAAAAAAACCTTACAAATAGTACAGTTTGTAAGCAGCCACATGTCATGAGCTCCATAACCCCATACGTCTAGTGGCTCCCGTCTTGGCCAGCATACATTCCGAGCTTTTCTGTCATCTTGAAAGGGTCTACAGCACTGGGTAGATGAGCATGACAGGCTGGCTGTTTTTATAAATAAACTTTTACTGGAACACGGCTATGATCATTTTTGTTATGCACTGTCTATGGCTGATTTTGTTCCACAGCAGCATAGGTGAGTTGTAGCAACAGGGGTCATATGACCTGCAGATCTTGAAATATTTATTATTGGCTCTTGACAAAAAATATTCCTGACCCTGGTCTAGAGAGTAGAGTTCTAATCCCTGTTCCTGAACTCGCTAGGTGTGTAACCCTGAGCAAGAGTCTTCAACTTTTGGACCTCAGTGTTCACATCTGTAAAATGTGGAGAGGGAGATGAAAAACACAGATGTTAACCAATTACTGGCCCAGGCATAATCTGACTTCTGTGAACTCTATGACCTTGTGAAAATGAATTACCCAATGTAGCCTCAGATTCTTCACTTATAAAGGGTGCCTGGAAATCATTTACATAGAACTTGAAGACTGAAAGAGAGTACTATGGATAATTATGCCTCATGACCACAGCCAGGGCTGCCCCAGGAAATCAGTACATGTGGTCTTAATGACAGTGCTCAGGGTATTATAGGGCATTGGACAACCTCAGTCAGAATGGCTGGCCCAGGGCATTGTTAGCTCCTTAGGAAGTAAGGAAGCTAGGGATTTCATCTGCCCATCGACTCAGACCACTTTAGTGCAATGCTGCCGTCTTAAGAACCTGCCACCCTCAAGCTGTACCTTGATTGCTCCCGTTGATATCTGGATCTCATGGAGCCTCCTCATGGTGCCGTCACGGTCAACAAAGTAGGATGATGCAAGCTGGTGCAGAGCTTCAACACTTTGCGTGGCATTCCCTGACTTTCTGTCCAGGCGAGTTTTGTCCATGTACATGGTCAAGGCCTCCTCCCCTGCAGGGAAAAGTAGAGAAGTCAGGCAGGCTGTTGAACTCCTTTGGACCTCTGATTTTGCCCAGATTTCCTACTGCTTCTGAAAATCAAGAGCACAATGAAAGCAAGACAGTCCAGAGGCGGAAGTGAGCACAAAACTTCAACAGGAGGAGAATCTCGAAAACAAACACAGCTGATCCCTTCCCGCTCCTTTCTCCGCCTGCTCTCGTTCCTCCTTACCATCCAGTCCCTCTTAGTCCTCCTCCCATTCCTCCCCCTCCTCTTCCCTCCTTGCTTCCTCCTTTCCTTCCTCTCTTTCTCCTTCTGCTACCCCTTCCCAGATAGACGGATGGACAGCGAGAGATAGGGGGAGAGAGAGATAAGGCGTAGTTTAGACACAGATACAGATAAACAAATAGGAGTAACTATGTGTCTGTGGAGAGAGGAAGAGCTAAACTCTCAGTTCTGTGAAAGCAGATACTGTCTATATTATTGTTGTTGTGGTTTAATTGCTAAGTCATGTCTGATTCTTTTGCAACCTCACAGACTGCAGCCTGCCAGGCTCCTCTGTCCATGGGATTTCCCAGGCAAGAATACTGAAGAGGGTTGCCATTTCTTTCTCCAGGGGATCTTCCCAACTCAGGACTCGAAGCTCAGTCTCCTACATTGCAGACGGACTTTTTACCACGAAGCCACTGGGGAAGCCCACTGTCTATATCAATCACTGCTCTAGGAGACTGCGGTCAATCCCTGGGTCGGAAAGATGCCCCAAAGGAGGAAATGGCTACCCACTCCAGTATTCTTGCCTGGAGAATCCCATAGACAGAGGGTTCGCAAAGAGATGGACACAACTGAGGGACTGAGCATGCATGTAACATAATCCTTTGTCCAAAGTCTGGTGCTTGGGATATATTAATAGTAAGCAGTTAATCCATCCACGTTTTTCATTTATTCAATAAATATTTCTCAAGCTACATTTTGGAGGAGAGAGGAGATACTAGGCATAGTGTAGAAGAGATGAGAGAGAGAAAACCTTACCTAATTTACTCCATGAAATTTTCCTTAGAAATAAATGCATGTGTTACTAACAGTACGAGTTTATGGTGGATTTTATTTTGGATAACAGGATGATTCATCAGAACTTCAGAAGGGAAGCTCCACCTAAACAGATCTGAATCTTGCCCCTCTGGTTTCACTCTCAACTAACTGTGAACTTGGGGACATTCATTAACCTCTCTGTTTCTCAGTTTATTCACAAATAAGATTAGAAGAATAGCACCTATTCCGTAGCTTCCCTGGTGGCTCAGAGGATAAAGCGTCTGCCTGCAAAGCAGGAGACCCAGGTTCGATCCCTGGGTTGGGAAGATCCCCTGGAGAAGGAAATGGCAACCCACTCCAGTATTCTTGCCTGGAGTATCCCATGGACAGAGGAGCCTGGTGGGCTACAGCCCACGGGGTCGCAAAGAGTTGGACACGACTGAGCGACTTCACACACACACACACCTATTCCGTAGAGTAATTAAGAATAAAATAATTAATACATACACAGTCCTTACATTAGTATCTGTTTGTTGCAGCAACCAAAATCATTTGGAATAGTAGCAGAACCTTTGATTCTAGAACTAGGCTGCCTGGATTTGAACTAGCTATGGGAGTCAGTTGCCTAGTCCGTCGGCACTGCAGGTTCTCCACATGTGATATTGGAAGCAGTAACTGTGTTTGCCTCCTAGATTGTCATGGGGTAAATATGTTAATGATATAAAGTACCTGAGCTCTGCCTGGTCCAGAATGAGTTCTGCCATTGTTCGATACTGCACATTATCAATCATATAAGACTTATCTTTACTTTTCGTCAACCCAATACAATAGGGCCGTCAGAGAACGAACGTTACCGATAACTTTCTGAGGACAAAAGGCTGATATCTAAGATATTTCTTTAGAATGCTGATGATTTTTTGAGTTAAAGGGAAGATTAAAA
>SJYX01006051.1:33601-76760 GCA_006410675.1 Oreotragus oreotragus
ACACACACACACACCTATTCCGTAGAGTAATTAAGAATAAAATAATTAATACATACACAGTCCTTACATTAGTATCTGTTTGTTGCAGCAACCAAAATCATTTGGAATAGTAGCAGAACCTTTGATTCTAGAACTAGGCTGCCTGGATTTGAACTAGCTATGGGAGTCAGTTGCCTAGTCCGTCGGCACTGCAGGTTCTCCACATGTGATATTGGAAGCAGTAACTGTGTTTGCCTCCTAGGTTGTCATGGGGTAAATATGTTAATGACATAAAGTACCTGAGCTCTGCCTGGTCCAGAATGAGTTCTGCCATTGTTCGATACTGCACATTATCAATCATATAAGACTTATCTTTACTTTTCGTCAACCCAATACAATAGGGCCGTCAGAGAACGAACGTTACCGATAACTTTCTGAAGACAAAAGGCTGATATCTAAGATATTTCTTTAGAATGCTGATGATTTTTTGAGTTAAAGGGAAGATTAAAACAAACAAAAAAAAAACAATTACTTTGGGAAGAACAGTGGTTATCCTAGGAGGCAGACACGGTCCTGACCCAAAGGTTAATCCCTCCGCCTTGGCCCCGCCATGATTGCGTTTAGAACGTGGTTTCCTTGTGGTTCAGAGCACTCCCTGTGGAGCCTACAGTCTGTCTTTCAGCCAAACCATTTCTTCTGCCTCCATGCTTTATTCTTGCCAACTTTTCTCCTGGTCTTTCCTCAGACTCCATTTTATTTATTTATTTATTTTCTGCTGGGAATGCTGTGATTTCCTCCCTTTACATGTCTGGCTCCTGAAATCCTGTCCAGCTTTCTGAGCCCTATTCCAGTGTTGCCTCCTCTTACTGCCCTGTGTCCGTGGCCTGGTGTCTCCTGTACACGTCTCAGAACCTGCTCGGTTATCACCCTCCTGGTGCAGCTTTCCTGGCCACACCCTCCCCCGCCATCACCTCGCTTTATCGCTCTCCAGGGCGTCCGTTCTGTCTCAGTTCAGTTCAGTTCAGTTCAGTCGCTCACTCGTGTCCGACTCTTTGCAACCCCATGAATCGCAGCACNATCTGCCTGCAATGTGGGAGACCCAGGTTCGATCCCTGGGCTGGGAAGATCCCCTGGAGAAGGAAATGGGAACCCACTCCAGTACTCTTGCCTGGAAAATCCCATGGACTTATGGAGCCTGATAGGCTACAGTCCATGGGGTGGCAAAGAGTCAGGCACGACTGGGCAACTTCACTTTCACTTTCTATTTTTTATTTAGTAAGTTATTCTCAAGGGTACCACTTCTGTTCATTACAGAAACACTTCCCAGACTCTCTAAGTCTGAAAAGAAACAGGCAGCTGTTCAGGGCTACTTGCAGAGATGGTCCTGTGGCCATCAACATCCATCCAAGCACACAGGGTTTAGACACTGGGGAACTGAGAATTTCAGCCAAGAACTTCCTTTCAGCTTTTCACTTTTATAAACCTGCCCTTGTATGGAATTGTGGTTTTTGAACAGATGGCTGAAATGGCTTCGGTAATGGAAGAGTTTGTTTTGTTGTTTTCATAAGCTACAAACCATTGATAAATTTATTTGCATTATTTGATAAACATGCCCTGTTCTTTTCTGCATTTTTGCACTGCAAATGTTCTGGTTTCTGGAAAAAATTTACTCTAACTTTATTAAACCTTTTGTAAAACAAAATGAACATCTCCTCATACTTTATCACTTAAAAAGATAATTGCTTGAGCTTGGTTTTAAACTATGCTCATTCTTTTAGCTCCAATGAATGTCATAATCACAAAAAATAATTTGTGAACTATTTTTAAAGCACTGCATTTTTTCAATTATTCGTTGGAAATAAAATAATTCTTTATAATTAAATATTCCATGTATGGTTTTGGCTAAGGGAGATACCTTAGGTTATGAGAAATTAGAGAGAACTGTGTTAACTCTCCATGAATAAGGGATAGAAACTAGTACCTGAAATCACACATGAAAACCAGTCTCATTTCTATAGTCTTTGTGTTTTCAACTTTCAACAATAATGGTATGGCTAAATATCTAATCAGTTCAGTTCAGTTCAGTCACTCAGTCGTGTCTGACTCTTTGTGACCCCATGAATTGCAGCAAGCTAGGCCTCCCTGTCTGTCACCAACTAAAGGATTAATTGGATAAATTACAATACATCCATGCTCTGGAATATAATAAGGCATTAAACATGTTGTAGAAGAATCTGCTGTGTACTGTGCTTAATTGCTCAGTCGTGTCTGAAACTTTGTGACCCCATGGACTGCAGCCCACCAGTCTCCTCTGTCCTTGAGGATTCTTCAGGCAAGAATATTGGAGTGGGTTTCCATGCCCTCTTGCAGGGGATCTTCCCAACCCAGGGATCAAACCCAGGTTTCACGCACTGCAGGCATTCTTTACTGCCTGAACCACCAGAGAAGCCCAAGAATACTGGAGTGGGTAGCCTCTCCCTTCTCCAAGGGACCTTTCTGGCCCAGTAATCAAACCAGGGTCTCTTGCATTGCAGGCGGATTCTTTACCAACTGAGCTACTAGAGAAGCCCTGTAGAAGAATAATTAATGACAAAAAACTATAAGTGAAAAAGGCAGGAAATACAAGCAGATGTGCAACATGATATCATTTTTTAAATATAGGAAGGCAGAGAAATGCTCATGCAGAGGAAAAAAGGACTGGCTGGTAATGTCAATATGTCAAAATACTAATGATGGTTTTCCCTGAGTGGTAGGATTCTTCATCCCTTCCCTTTGCCTTTCTTTCTCTCATCATTCCTTCTTTCCTTATCAAGATGAATGAAGAAAAGAAAGTAGGATAGGGAACAATTAGAGTTAGCAACAGTTAATTTTCTCATTTAAAAATACATATTAATATCATTTAAAAAATTGGGAAAGTACCAAAGGTGATATGAGAGGGAGAGTATAAATTACTCACTATACTCCTACCTCCCTGCCCTCCAATTTTCTTCCCTAAAAACCACCTCTGTTAATACCTTTTTGTATTTAAATATATAACTAGAACTTTAACCATCTTTTTTTTTTTTCTTTTCTCACAGAATTGTTAAGCCCTAATAATGCACAAAATCAGCTGGCTTGCTGTATACCTTTCACTGGCAGTTTTCTTTCTTGGCTTTGTTCCTTTGCCTTTGAGTATTGCCTTCAAAGTTCCAAATAAACTACTTGCATTCAAATCAGCATTTCAGTCCTCTTCTGGGAACCCAAATTAAAACACAAAAGATGTTAATTTTTATGAAGCTCTGTGAGGTTGATCACACCATGATGGTGTGATCACTCACCTAGAGTCAGACATCTTAGAGTGCAAAGTCAAGCAGGCCTTAGGAAGCATCACTATGAAGAAAGCTAGTGCAGGTAATAGAATGCCAGCTGAGCTATTTCAAATTCTGGAAGATGATGCTGTGAAAGTGCTGCACTCAATATGCCAGCAAATTTGGAAAATTCAGCAGTGGCCCCAGGACTGGAAAAGGTCAGTTTTCATTATAATCTCAAAGAAAGGAAGTACCAAAGAATGTTCAAACTACTACACATTTGCACTCATTTCACATGCTAGCAAGTTAATGATCAAAATTTTCATAGTTAAGCTTCAACAGTTCATGAACCAAGAACTTCCAGATGTTCAAGCTGGATTTTAAAAAGGCAGAGGAACCAGAGATCAAATTGCCAACATCCATTGGAATATACAAAAAGCAAGAGAATTCCAGAAAACCATTTATTTCTGCTTCATTGACTATGCTAAAGCCTGTGACTGTGTGGATCACAACAAACTGTGGAAAATTCTTAAAGAGATGGGGATACCATACCATGTTATCTGCCTCCTGGAAAACCTATATGGAGGTCAGGAAGCAACAATTAGAACTGGACATGAACAACAAACTGGTGCCAAATTGGGAAAAGAGTACATCAAGGCTGTATATTGTCACCTACTTATTTAACTTATATGCAGAGTACATCATGCAAAATGACAGGCTGGATGCAGCACAATCTGGAATCAAGGTTGCCAGAAGAAATATCAATAGCCTCAGATATGAAGATGACACCACCTTTTTGGCAGAAATGGAAGAGGAACTAAAAGGACTCTTGATAAACATGAAAGAGGAGAGTAAAAAAGCTGGCTTAAAACTCAACATTCAAAAAATGAATATCATGGCATCCAGTCCCATCAATCATGGCAAATAGATGGGGAGACAATGGAAACAGTGACAGACTTTATTTTCCTGGGCTCCAAAATCACTGCAGATGGTGACAGCAGTCATGAAAATAAAAGACGCTTGCTCATTGAAAGAAAAGCTACAACAAACCTAGACAGCGTATTCAAAAGCAGAGACGTTACATTGCCAACAAAGGTTTGTCTGGTCAAAGGTATGGTTTTTCCAGTAGCCATGTCAGATGTGAGAGTTAGACCATAAAGACTGAGTGCTGAAGAACTGATGCTTTTGAACTGTTGTGTTGGAGAAGACTGTTGAGAGTGCCTTGGACTGTAGGGAGATCAAACCAGGCAATCCTAAGGAAATCAGTCCTGAATATTCATTGGAAATACTGATCCTAAAGCTGAAGCTCCAATACTTTGGCTACCTGATGTGAAGAGACAATTCACTGGAAAAGACCCTGATGCTGGGAAAGAGTGAAGGCAGGAGGAGAAGGGGACAGCAGAGGATGAGATGGTTGGATGGCATCATTGACTCAGTGGACATGAGTTTGAATGTATCTAAATATGGAGACCTTATTTTGGGGGACTCCAATATCACTGCAGATGGTGATTGCAGCCATGAAATTAAAACATGCTTACTCCTTCAAGGAAAGTAATGACCAATCTAGACAGCATATTGAAAAGCAGAGACGTTACTTTGCCAACAAAGTTCCATCTAGTCAAGGCTATGGTTTTTCCAGTAGTCATATATGGATGTGAGAGTTAGACTATAAAGAAAGCTGAGTGCAGAAGAATTGATGCTTTTGAGCTGTGGTATGGGAGAAGACTCTTGAGAGTCCCTTGGACTGAAAGGAAGTCCAACTAGTCCATACTAAAGGAGATCAAGTCATGAGTGTTCATTGGAAGGACTGATGTTGAAGCTGAAACTGCAACACTTTGGCCACCTGATTCGAAGAACTGACTCATTGGAAAAGACCCTGCTGCTGGGACAGATTGAAGGGGATGACAGAGGATGAGATGATTGGATGGCATCACCGATCAATTGACATGAGTTTGGGTAAACTCCAAGAGTTGATGGTGGACAGTGAGCCCTGGTGTGCTGCAGTCCATGGGGTCACAAACAGTCAGACATGACTGAGAAACTGAACTGAACTGAACTGAAATTTGGAGATACTAAGACTCATTTGAGGCCCTTACCCTACAGTTAAAGTACATTGAGTGGAATGCTCACTTTAAAAAAAAACTGCCTGAGAGAGACCCTGGGAAATTGAACAATTTTCTGTAATTTCTTAAGTGTTAAGTGATTCTCCTAAAACTAACACACATTGTTAATCAACTATACTCCAATATAAAATAAAAAGTTTTAAAAAACAAACTGATTCAAATATTTCGGAATGATAGACTGATTTGAGGATAATCCTACCATCATAATTAAATGAATTTAAATAATCTGAACTTACATTAGGTTTCCATTCATCTGGGCCTTTGTTATTTAAGATTATTCTCCATCTCAAAAATACTATAAATATACAAACACCAGGGTCCAGCCCCGGCAGGATCCAGGCGAAACCCGAAGGAGAAACGGAGTCAGCGATTGTGATTGATTTAGAGAGGGAGATAGATAAGAATGTTGTAGATAAGAAAATAGAGGGGAGAAAGAAAAGAGGCTGATGTTTCTTGGTTTATACAGAAAATCAATAAAGTCTCAAGACAAGAGACTTGCACCATCTACATGAGGCTGCAGGTGCCCTCCTGGTCTCCCGAGGGAGTGAAGGCACAGGGCGCCTTCCCGTTCAGGTCTTAGAAAACCAGGCGAATAAGTAGACACAGTGGACTTCTGTACTCCAGATGGAAACTAGCCTGAAAGAGAGAGTAAGAGGAGGAAAATGATTGACACGAGGAGATCAAGCTGCTTTGATGAGTGAGATCCTTAGCTTTATTTTTAAACGGTACTTATATACTTTTCTTGTACGTAGAGGGAAATGAAAGATGCAAGGTCATACAAAGTCAGCCCAACATTCCAGCAGTTTTACCCTTATCGAAACCAGGATTTTTCTGCATACCTTTTCCACAAATGATGTTGTATACAGTATCTTCTGGCCTTGGAGGCCTGTGAATATTTTATGACCCTCTTTTGATAAAGGCTGCTCAACCAGAAAACTTATTTTCCCTCAAAGTGTTTTTTCTTTATATTTCTAATCTATGTCAGCCTCAGAAAAATGCCAGAGTTACGTTTTTCACAGAGCAAAGGTGCAGTGAGTTACAAGAAAGAACCAGTTAGCTCAAAAGTCTGATATGGTTAAATTCAAGGCTACACTTGTTTTTCTTACATTCTCACTATGTTAACTAATACATTCCCAGGTGCACAGTGGATAAGAGATACGGGAACTTAGCAACAAGCATTGGCCCAATAATGAAATCCTACACCAGCACCAGCACTACTCTAATAACTTTTAACCCTTTGAAAGGCTCTATATTTTAGGCTTTCCGTGCCTCTCACAGTTGGGAGGCTGTAAATAATCACATGCGTAGCTGTAAGAGTCTGGATATCCCTGCCGAGCAAGCTAGAATGCTAACAGAGGGGGTTTGTTTTGAAATATTCCTCTCATGTCCAGGAGACTTATTAGCTATAGTCCTAAGTTGATTTTCTCCAGAGAAAGGTGGTCAGGGTTAGCCCCCTGTTAATGTCAGAGGAGTTGGTGAAAGTCGTGAAACAGTAAAACAGACAGATTCTGGTTCTGGGGTAGATGCTCAAGAAAGCCTGGGGAGCCCCTTGAGTTCTGAAGCCTTGCTTAACAGTTCTCTTCCACGTGACCTTGTCATGGGTGGGATCTCCGTGGCGGCTCCCGGCACCTGTGTGTTTCTAATTCAGCAGCTAATACAGCCCAGTTACCAGTGCTTGTCTCCCAGTGAGGGCCTGGGGCCTGTCCTTTAGCCTCTGACTCATTCGTGTGCAACCAAGACGGTGATTCAGGCTGCTTGAGCAGAAGCCAAGCTGTCAGGTTGATCCTGAGACATAGCCGTGAGCAGTGACACTCTCTGCTGAGTTGGGCTGCTGCTGCTGCTGCTAAGTCACTTCAGTCGTGTCTGACTCTGTGTGACCCCATAGACGGCAGCCCACCAGGCTCCCCCGTCCCTGGGATTCTCCAGGCAAGATTCGTGATCTCTACATCCCGCATGGGCATTCCTGAGTGAGCAGAAAACAAAGGGTCTTTCACTCCTTGTGTTTGATTATCCAAAGTCCCCTCTAGATATCTCGCGCTGAGGTATTCAGCATGCCTGGCTTTTTGAGGCAGAAATGTTTCCTTTTGTGTTCTTTTCTGGGTAAACTCTGTCAACGTTACCCAGCTAAGGATTACAAGTATTTTGTGTTCTTTCCTCCCTAACTGTTCTCTTGGAGTGTGTGTCTCTGGCATATTGTAGCCTCTTCCTTTCTAGAACAAAACAGACAGCCTCTCAAACATACCAACTGTGGTCTGAGTGAAGCAAACAGAACAATTCACTGTCAAGGGATGAAAAATAGGAGATGCATTATCTTTGCCTCTAGTCCTTGGCCTTGAGAGGTACAAGCCTGTCTTGCTTGGAAGTGTGGACTTGATTTTCTCTAGTTTTGCTTTTAGTTTCAGATATACAACAAAGTGATTGTTTTTTTCAGATTATATTCCAATAAAGGTTATTACAAGTATTGACTATAATTCCCTGTGCTTTACACTAGATCCTTGTTGATCTTTCTGATGTATAGCAGTTTGTATCTGTTCATCGTACATTCCTAATTTGCTCCTCCCCCTCCCTTTTCCCCTTTGGTAACCCTAAGTTTGTTTACTGTGTCTGCGAGTCTGTTTCTGTTTTGGATATAAATTCATTTGTATTATTTTTAGATTCTATATATGAGTGATAACATAGAATATCTGTTTTTGTCTGACTTACTTCACTAAGTATAATATTTTCTCTGTGCCTGATTCTTTGTAACCCTTACTGCCTCATAACTAAAAGTGTTCCTACAAACCATGGGCACTTTGTGCTTGTCCAGTCACTCAATCATGTCCGACTCTGCAGCCCCATGGGCTGCAGCACACTGGGCTTCCCTATCCTTCATTGTCTCTCAGAGTTTGCTAAAATGCATGTCCACTGAGTCGATAATGCCATCCAGCCGTCTCATCCTCTGTCGTCCCCTGCTCCTCCTGCCTTCTATCTTTCCCAGCATCAGGGTCTTTTCCAGTGAGCCAGCTCTTCGAATCAGGTGGCCAAAGTATTAGAGCTTCAGCATCAGTCCTTCCAATGAGCATTCAGGATTGATTTTCTTTAGGAGTGACTGGTTTGATCTTGCTGTCCAAGGGGCTCTCAAGAGTCTTCTTCAGCACTACAGTTTGAAAGCCCGCTAGAACTGAATTGCTCTATAAGAGGGCAGTTGCTTAATTTAATTGACTAGCTTCAGCTGAGCAAGCAAAGGTGAGCGTGCGAAAGAGAAAGGATTAGTGGTGTGAGCAATTCTGTGCCCCTTTCCACTCAAGTGTGCTCATCCAGCTTGTATCCTGAGATGACTGTACTGGGAAAACATGAATTTGACATCCTCCCAATTGGACTCGGTTCCCATATTGTGTTGATGCAGAGTTTAAAGATTCATATTTTTCATGTAACATGGCCATATTTCCACTATGGTTCATTCAGAGATTCCCTCTGATTTTCATTTTCCTACCAATGTTGAACTTCCTGTCCCTTTAGTGATAAGCCTGGTTTGCACAGACACTGCTTGCATTCATTTTATTTTGATGAAGAACAAGAAGCAGGTAGAGCTGAGTTAAGTTATTTGGGGAGAAAATAGGCTTACTTGCTGGAATCTTGGCTGCCTCTCTCAGAATCCCAGTGGTTTTTATATCTTCTAAATGAATTTCCCAGCACAACAGTTTGGGATCTAAATTACCAAAATGGTTAGGATGGTTTCTTCTTCCTGACTCTAGAAATGAGTGCTAATTTTGGACATCTGCTTGGTGTATTGCCATAACCGTAGTGTAGATGACGCACTGGGAGGTTAGGAGCAGCCCCATCACTAGCTCGCTGTCAGCTGGCGTGTGACCTGACGGGATTTAACACTGCCTCCGCGCTGCTCTCCCTGGGGGGTGGTGGCTCCACAGTTTGGTAATGAGGCTTCTCAGAGAGATGCCTTGCCTTTCCCCATTGCTAGTTATTTAGGGATGTGGAAACCAGATCACAGAATTCATTTTCCCTTCCCTTTGCCAGAAAATTCTTTTGTTTTGTTTTGCAGATATCCGTCTCCAGAGACGTTTTTCCTTACATTTTTCTTACAACTGGGAAGGGCTAAAAAGGCAGGCAGCTACATTTTCTTTTTTGTTTTAAGTTAATAAAAAATTGTGGCCCAAATCTTTGAAGCTTCCCTGGTAGCTCAGTGGTAAAGAATCCGCCTGCCAATCCAGGAGATGTGGGTTTGATCCCTGAGTCAGGAAGATCCCCTGGAGAAGGAAGTAGCAACCTACTCTAGTATTCTTGCCTGGAAAATTCCATGGAGCCTGGTGGGCTGTGAGTTCATGGGATTGCAAAGAGCCTGATACAACTTAGCAACTAAACAACAACACAGACAGTCATTAACTCTTGGGCTGCCATCACTACTGGACCAAGAACCCTGTGCACAGCTGGGAGCTCAGAGTGAATTCAAAGCCCCACTGCTGGGCTCAGGATGACCTTGCCGGCCTCCAGCACTGAGTGGCTCTGTGGTGTGCTGGCCTTCCCCAGGACAGCACAGGTGGTGGCAGGTGGAATGAAACTAAGGCGTGGTTTAGAGGCTTCATGGAAGAAGTCAAGAATTTGGCTCACCACTCCTAGCAACTCTGTGCCTTGAGAATGCCAAGACAGTATTTCGATGCCCCAGAATCTCACCACCTTGGATATCTTACAGCAAGGTAGCCTTTGCTCTTACATGAAGTTTCTGCAAAAGGACGACCTGACATGAATCAAAATTAGCATGACTTTGAGCCACAGGGGTAGCATATCTAAAGCCTTTCTCTGCAAACTGTTTGGACAGAACAAAGCACAAAGGAAGCAGATGTGCTCGTTTTAGCACTTTGAATGGATTCTCAAACATAGCTTCTGAAAAACCAAATTAATAATATTTTCTGTAACAGAAGATCCTGTTTAATACTGCATAACTTGAGAACCAAAATGCTTGGCTTAGAACTTTTCAATTAATTTGTAATATATGTGTTGGAAAACAAGCTCATAAATGTATTTCTTAATGAAATATTTCTGAAAGTGCCTCGCATAATGTTTGGGAAATAGCAGGCTCCTAGTTAATGTTCGTTTCTTTATGTTTTCTCCATCTGGAGGTCCTGTTTTATCCATATAGCNAGCCTTGCTTAACAGTTCTCTTCCACATGACCTTGTCATGGGTGGGATCTCCCGTGGCGGCTCCTGGCATACAAAGACACACATCTATTAAAATACATATATGTCTACATATTAATGTATAAATGTACATATATACATATGTAAGTTTACATATATAAATACACACATATATATATATATACACACACATATAATCTTAGAGGAAATACTTCTGAAATCAAAGAATTACAGACATGACAATATAATATGATTTGGAGGTTGTCATTATTGTAGGTAGTCCAACAATATAATATTAACTTATAGGTAATACTCAAGCGTAGGAAATGGTGGTGTGTACTAAAGACTAAAGATAGATCTTCAATAAGTTCTTAAATTTTAACTTTTATGAAAAAGTCAAAGGAAAAGGACAAATAAAATCATTAGTACATTGAGATGATGTCAAGGGAGGAAAACCAGTTGATTAAACATTAAGAGTCTTCCAGAGCATGCATATTCATCTGTGGGACCCCAGGATGAGCCCATAAATGAACATAAGTATTTCTTGATGGTGTGTTAGAATTTTCAAAAACTTAGTTATTTTCATGTTAGGGGAAATCAGAGTCTGATAGAACTGGCTTGTACTAACCAAATTTATAAGAGCCTAATTAATGACCAGGTTGCTGACTAAGTAATTTGAAGTGAAAAAAAAAAAAAAAAGACCTAGTAAGGAGTCTAGAATATTTATGTTCTCAGGTCAATGTTTTTTCTCACTTGTGCAAGAGTGCTGGAAATTTGAGTTACTATTTTAAGATGCTTGGTGAAAACAAATTCAGAATAAAAGAGGCTAGATCATCTTAATGAAAAGTATCACTAATTATAAAGAATCAACTGAAGTGGAAATGATTTGGATAAAATGCTCAGACTGTATATTCTCAATAGAATTTTTAAAATTCTCTTTTTAATACATTCTGGTGATATTGCTCAAGTCCTCACAGAAAAATTCACCTCTAAATTATGTGTTAAAGATCATTTGTCACTGATTCATTTGCTAGTGGTGGTTTATTCTCTAAGTTGACTTATTCGCCAAGTCGTGTCTGACTCTTGCAACCCCTTGGACTGTAGTACGCTGAGCTCCTCTGTCCATGGGATTTTCCAGTATTTTTCAAGAATACTGAAGCTGTGTTGCCATTTCCTCTGGACCAAGGAATTGAATCCCAGTCTCCTGCATTGCAGGTGGACTCCTGCATTGCAGGCGGATTCTTTACCAACTGAGCGATGAAGGAAGCCCTGATAGGACTTTGCTATAAAAGAAATTAGATTCAGCCCACACCAAAATTCAAACCAAAATAGTTGGCGCTAGCAAATGAGACAGGGCTTCTCTCCTAGCTCAGTCGGTAAAGAATCCACCTGCAATGCAGGAGACCTGGTTTTGGTCTCTGGATCAGGAAGGTCCCCTGGAGAAGAAAATGGCAATCCACTCCGGTATTCTTGCTTGGAAAATCCCATGGACAGAGGAGCTCAGTGGGCTACAGTCCATGGGGTCTCAAGAGTCGGACACAACTTAGCAACTAAACCACCACCTATCAGTACAATTGAGAGAGGTTTCCCTCATAATATTTTTCTTCTTTATCATTTACTTCATAATATTTTTCTATCAATTCCCACTTCTTTCTTTAAACATTGTTATCTACTTCCCCTGCCAATGACCTTCACCTTTATGTCATTTGGATCATTATGCCACAGACTGAATGCTTTGGAAATGCTGAAACACTGCACTTTTATGCAATTGCAATGTGTTAGTTCCATTTTGCTGGCACTTACCACTAAAACACTTGACTAACAAACAAGTTGAGAAACAAAGGATGGAATTTCTGCCTTACAGATCTCCCCAATGTTCTTCATTGTAAGAATCAAGTTGGGGGAGATACTGAACAAACTTCCTCCCCACATTTTCTGTGGACAGAATTTAAGAGTTCAGTGTCATGCACTATTAGATATATTAGGAACAAGATAGCACGTTCTTCCTTTCAATCTTCATATCGTTAGCATTTATCTAGTGTCTGATGGAGAAGTGTCAGGAAGTAATGGTCCTTAGATTTCTCACATTTCTAAACATCTTCCATGTACGGGCATTGACTGCCTTTGTTCTGGAGTGTTTTTTCAGGGATGTTGATAAAGTAAACTACCTTAGAGGGAGGAAGTGTCTCCTTCAACTGCAAAAAGCCCCCATGCTTGCTGTTCAGTATAAAAGACCTGGTTCCTGAAGCTCAGAGTTCTCTCAAATGCTGACGCTAGCTACTGCTACAGCTCTAAGTAATAAAGCCTTTTGTCTCTGACCCAGGAATATGACCACTTATGCCAGCATCTATGAAACTGGCAAGCTAATTCGTTAACTCGAAAGTAGGACAAAATCTCCTGCCCTTCACAGTTTCTGAGAGTAAGTGCTCAAAAACAAACTGTTGAATGAATGAATTCAAAAAAATATTTAGGGGGTCTTCTCATTCTTCCGAATAATGAACAGTTACCTAGAGAAAGAGCCCAAGAACTTCTCTTTGCAAGGAGCTATTTCACAATATATTTTCATCAAAGTACCAGTGTGTGTTAGTCAGCCTGTGTTTATTTTAGATATCAGTGTTGACTTTAAAATGTTGGCAGCAGTGTGTTTGGACTTGGCTAAACATTGAGTTGTACGATGGGAACCATATGTTTATTTTAGCATTACCTAGTCACATAGGAACTCCAGACCTTCGACAGTTTTGCTTCTGCATCAGTGACCCTAATGGACAAAGCCCCAGTTTTGCTACACAGAGCTGACATTCTATTCTCTTTGTAGAAATAATTACTTATCTTAAAAACAATGCTTTCACTTGGAACACAGAATGCTAACTTAGATGTTTATTTTTCCCTCTGCTCCATTTTAGAACACCTGACAAATCTGAGCCTAGAAGCTCTTTACCAAAGGGAAGTGACCTGGTCTCTCTGTGTGGCAGATGGACAAGTGGCCACCTGTGCCCCCTCCCCTCCTCCACCCACCCCAGTGAATCATGCCTCTAAGAGTCTGAGAAGAGTGCTGGTGCCAGGCAGCTGGGGATCCAGGAAGAAAAAAAATGCCTCCCAAAGATAGACAAGTAATTTAAGGTCAATCATCATGCATAACTATCTTAGAAACTGTCCGGCACGTCAGGAGGGAGAAAGTACTGGTACTCAGGAGACATAGATTTTCTTCTGGATTTGTCACATTTTCTGTGATCCTGGGCAAGTCATTGGAGCTCTCTGGCTTTTAGTTTTCCCAGTTGTCAAATGGTAACAATACCTGCTTTGCCTATATGTAATACTGTTTCATGCATCAAATGAAATAGCTCAGGCTTAACTGGTGGCTCAGTGGTGAAGAATCCGCCTGTCAGTGGAGAAGACATGGGTTCCAGCCCTGGTCCAGGGAAGAATCCACATGCTGTGGAGCAACTAGGCTGGTGTGCCACAACTAACAAGCCTGTGCTCTAGAGCCCAGAAGCCGCAACCAGAGAAGGCACTGCAATGAAAACCCCATGCATTGCAGCTAGAGAGTAGCCCCTGATTGCTGCAACAGAAGAAAGGTCACACAGCAACGAAGAACCAGCATGACCAAAAATAAATAAAATTATTTTAAAAAATTAAGTAGCTCAGTTCAGTTCAGTTCACTTTAGTCGCTCAGTCATGTCTGACTCTTTGCGACCTCATGGACTGGAGCATGCCTGGCCTCCCTGTCCATCACCAACTCCCAGAGCCTACCCAAACTCATGGTGGGTGGGTGATGCCATCTAACCATCTCATCCTCTGTCGTCCCTTCCTCCTCCTGCCTTCAATCTTTCCCAGCATCAGGGTCTTTTCCAATGAGTCAGTTCTTTGCATCAGGTGGCCAAAGTATTGGATTTTCAGCTTCAACATCAGTACTTCCAATGAATTTTCAGGACTGATTTCCTTTAGGATGGACTAGTTGCATCTCCTTGCAGACCAAGGGACTCTCAAGAGTCTTCTCCAACACCACAGTTCAAAAGCATCAATTCTTCGGCACTCAACTTTCTCTACAGTCCAACTTTCACATCCATCCACGACTACTGGAAAAACTTTGACTAGACGGACCTTTGTTGGCAAAGTAATGTCTCCCTTTTTTAACATGCTGTCTAGGTTGGTCATAACTTTTCTTCCAAGGAGTAAGTGTCTTTTAATTTCATGGCAAGTCTAGTAGCAATCGTATCACCCTTTTCTCAACCTTTCAGTTATAAAGTTAGAAAGGCTTTGAAGACTCTGGTCAGTCAGCAAAGAATCTGACTGAAATGTGGGAGACCTGGGTTTGATCCCTGGGTTGGAAGATCCCATGGAGAAGGAAATGGCAACTCATTCCAGTATTCTTGCCTGGAGATTTCCATAGACAGAGGAGCCTGGCGGGCTATAGTCCATGTGGTAACAAAGAGTCAGACACAACTGAGGATTAAGCCCAGAAGACCTTTAGACAAGTTTACACAAATGGAGGTATTATTAGTATGGAATACATCCACCATATTCCTTTTGAGTTTTTGCTTCACTTTTTTTGCACTGAACAAAAAAATATTACTCTAACCTCAGATATTCAGATGACACCACCCTTATGGCAGAAAGTGAAGAGGAACTAAAAAGCCTCTTGATAGAAATAGATGTTTTTCTGGAACTCTTTTGCTTTTTCCATGATCCAGCGGATGTTGGCAATTTGACCTCTAGTTCCTCTGCCTTTTCTAAAGCCAGCTTGAACATCAGGGAGCTCATGGTTCACGTATTGCAGAAGCCTGGCTTGGAGGATTGTGAGAGCGGCCTGGCTTGGAGGATTGTGAGCATCACTTTACTCACGTGTGAGATGAGTGCAATTGCACTGTGTTCTGTGAGTAAGACAGCGCCCCCATCCTTAGAGCCACCCAGTGAACGAGCGTGCTGCCCAGTATAGGAGCCACTGGCCAAATGTGGCTGCTGAGCATCTGAAACCCAGTCATTCCAAACTGAGATGCACTGTGTCTATAAACTACACAGTGGAATCCCAAGAACTGGACAATGTAAAAAAAAAAGCAAACTAAAATATCTCATTAATAACAAAGGCTGGAAAGGGTGTGGAGAAAATGGAACCTTCCTCTGCTGTCAGTGGGAATGTAAACTGGTGCAGCCATTATGGAAAATGGTATGGAGGCGCCTTAAAAAACTAAAAATATGATCCAGCAATCCCACTCCTGGGCACATATCCAGAGAAATCTCTAATTTGGAAAGATCCATGTACCCGTGTTCATAGCAGCAGTATTCACAACAGCCAAGGCATGGAGACAACTCAACACTCATCAACAGTCGCTTGTCTTATGAAGACGTGTCACATATGTGCCATGGAGTATTACTCAGTCATAAAAAAGAATGAAACGGTGCCACTTACGGCAATGTGGATGGACCTGGAGATGATTATACTAAGCGAAGCAAGACAGAGAGAGACAGGTATCACGTGATGACACTTATATGCAGGTTCTAAAATGTGATACAAATGAGCTTATTTACAAAGCAGATTCACAGACACAGAGAACAAACCTATGGTCACCAAAGGGAGGAGGGTAGGATGTATAAATTGGGGTGTGCAGTTAACAGGTGCAAGTTGCTATGCATAAGGGGTAAGCAACAAGGATTTACGGTATAATGCAGGGAACAATATTCAGTGTCTTGTAGTAACTTATAATGGAAAAGAACCTGAAAAAAATTACAAAACTTAGTCATTCTGCTGTGCATCTAAAAGTAACACAATATTGTCAATCGACTATACTTTAATTACAGAATAAAAACAGACTAACAGGAAAAAAAATAAAAATATCAATAATAGTTTTTCATTACATGTTGAAATAATATTCTGGATCTATTATGTGAGATAAAATATATGGTTAAATTGATTCTCCTCTGTTTCTTTTCACTTTTAAAAATGTGGTTGGAAAGTTGTAAATGGCATATGTGACTCACACTAGCGGCTGATGTCACATTTCGATTGGACGACACTGGTCTAGGGAGACAGACATACACAGGAATCACTTCAAAACATGCGCCAGATGAAGAGGGAAGGTACAGCTGCGTGGGGTGGGATGCAGCCCAGAAGAGGGGTGCCTGCATCCCTGTCGGTACCGCGGGACCCAAGCCACTGGTGACCTGACCTCTCCCAGCTGCCTCTGCCGTCACTCTAGCTATGCTCAGTCCTACACAGACGTGACCTTTTTCCTCTCATGCTTGGGGCTCTGCTTTTCTCCTGGCTGACTTCTACTCATCTCTCAGGTGGCACCGAACACAACACCACCTCTGGGAAGCCTCCCGTGAGTCACCAACTGTTTACTTAGGCTGAAGTAAGAACGCTAACCACATGCTTCCATGCGCGGCCCCCTTTTATTTCTGCAGCTTGTTACCTGCTACACTTCCTGGTGATTGCTTGTTGAACAGCCTGTCTCTTTTACTAGAGAAGAAGCTCTGTGAAGTCAGCGAGGATATAAGAGCCTTTCATCATGTCATTGTTGTTGCCTAGCACAATCATATATTATGTGCTTAACAAACGATCAGCATTTTCTGTGTGGATGAAGGGATAAATACAGAAGTGATCCGGCTCTACAGTGTTTGTTGAATGACATATCTGCCTTAACTACTAGACTAAAATCTTCCAGTGAGAAGATTCAGGATCATTAAAATTAAGCTCTGGGTTCCCCATGCTTAGATTTAAGCTGAGTTCAGGATAAGAAACTCATATCTGCACCTTCCCATGAAGCCTTTGCCAGTTATACAGGAGAACATGACTGTCCATCCTTTGGATCTGCAGCAGCCTGAACAGACTTGGCTTAACGATGACTTTATACTCAACAATTAGATGTTGAGTTCCAGAGGGTGAGTAGTGGCCTGAGGCAAGAAGGACTCTATCTGATTCTTCTTTGTAATGTTCCCGAGGCTTCTCCCAGGTCAAATGAAGAGCCGAAGTTCAGTTACCATTTGATGGGTAGATGGATGTATGGATGGGGAGACAGATGATTAAATGGATAGGTGAACAGATACATGAACGGAGAGGTAAATGATTAAATGAGTCAACATAAGCTAGAAGTTAGAGCCAGGAGGCAGAGGAAATAAACATTACACGTGTCAGCTCAGGCTCTCTAAGGGGCCTGAGAAAGAGAAGGAGAAATAGCCCAGGTCCCCCCTCAGGACCGAGGACTGGAAGAAGCAAACTGTAGATCAAGAGGGGTTAATGGGCTTCTTGCTGCATTATTAAGACTTAATTTCTTGTTTATTAAGAGAACATTCTGTTTAGAGTGGCTTTCCCATTTGGGCATTCCTGCAAATTGCGTCTTCACCCCTCATCGACCTTTCCTTAGTCTTTCTGTCCTCTGGGGGGTTTTGTCTCACTCTCTGCAGCATTTCTTTTGAGGGGGTGGACAAAGTGGGACATGCAGACGATGGGCGATGAGGGGGGAAATCCATCATCTTACCTTCTGAGTCATTAGGGACACTGTGCCCAGAAAAGGGAAGGGCATGTCTGGACTTCAGGTCTCTGGGGTATCCCTCAGCATTTCCTTCTGAAAAGCCTTTCCTCAGCCTTTCCCCAGTGATTTAGTTCACAACCTTCCTCTTAGCCAAGGGGAGCTCTCCCAAAATACAGGGTGGGTAATGAGTATACACACACACACATTTACACAAGCACAAACTTTCACACATTCAACAGATATTCCTGCAGTATGCCTACATTCACATACATGTGAAAGCTCACATATACACATATATGTATACACTGCAACCACATTCACTGGTTCAAGGCATATGCATGTGTGCAATGCATATGTATGTATGTCCATATATAGATGAACCTCCACAAAAGTATTAGCAGGCATCTGTGCGAGCGGGCATGCGCTCCCATGCACGTGTACAAGCTTATTTATATACATCACACAGACACCCAGCCTGCAATGTTTTCCCTTTGGTCTAAAATATAAGCTTCAGATGAACCAAGGGAAATGACCATCCCTGTATTAATTGTGTCATTCCAAACCCCAATGTTTTCACTTCATCACTGTCCATAAAAGGCACTCACATCAAGTATTTTATGAGTTGAACAAACGCTGCCCCAAAAGTGAGGATCCCAGAGAAATGTCTTAGATGTCAGCCCTCCTGCCGACTGTGCCTCCTCCTTCTCACTCCCTCTCCTTCCTCGTCTCTAAATGCATCTACTTGTCCTGTAAGTGACAGTTTAAGGATCATCTTTTGTTGTTTGAGTATGCCCTCAGGAACTCACCTGACACCTCAAACAGCTCATCAAAGCAGTTCTTCTAAATGAATATGGTGTTCTCCTTAGGAAAAAATTATAGTGAATGCAATTCTCTGCACTTCCTTATATTTATATGGAAAAATGGAGAGCCAGACAAGAAAGGGAATTTCTCTGTGTCTGCCATTCATCTAGTGAGTGGGAGGAAGGGGCTGGAGTCCTGAGTCCCCAGTGTGTGCGTCTCGCTAAACAGCAACACTCTGTGCTCTGCTCCATCTCAGTCCTGTCTGATCCTCCATGACCCCATGGACCGCAGCCACCAGGCTCCTCTGTCTGTGTGACTCTCCCAGCAAGAATGCTGGAATGGGTGGCCACGCCCGCCTGATCTTTCCAACCCAGGGATGGAACCCACACCTCCTGCGTCTCCTGCGTTGGCAGGTGGGTTCTTAACTGCTGAGTCACCAGGGGAGCCCCCCAAAATAACAATAATGATCGCAAGAACAACTACAGCCATGATTTGTTAGGCGCCAAAGACCGAAATAAGCACTGTCAACGCCTCATTGTCTATAATCCTCAAAGTATGAACGAATACTAGTATTATTTCTATTTGCACAAGAGGAGACCAAGGCTGAGAGCATCAAGTAAGCTGTCAAGGTGACACAAAACTGGTGAGAACCAGGCAATCAAACGCCAGAACCCACCCTTCTAGACCCTACGATCTACGCTCCCTTCTCTGCCATCGCATGAGGACGCTCTTAAGAAAGACTTTTCCATGAATGAATGCATGAAGTGATGATGCGAGACGGACCTCACATGGCTGCTGATGCTGTGTCCATCAACAGTAAATCCTCCCGCCTCCCCACTCCCCTCTCCGCCAGCTGAGGATAGAGGAAGCGTTTAGGGATTGCTGTCCAATACTGGAACTCAGTCCAGTGTTCTGCATATTTTAAAATGTTGTGCTGTAAAAACAGGAGAGGAACAAGGCTCTGTGAATAATTCACCACCTCGCCTTGGAGAAATTAAAAATATATTTCACTGCAAAAGAAAAGTCGTTGTTATTTGGGATTTCCAGGGACTTGGACAGAACACAGTTCTTAATGGAAAAACTGCATTGATCCTAGTAACTGTTTTTGTTTTTTTTTAAAACAGGAGAGGAACAAGGCTCTGTGAATAATTCACCACCTCGCCTTGGAGAAATTAAAAATATATTTCACTGCAAAAGAAAAGTCGTTGTTATTTGGGATTTCCAGGGACTTGGACAGAACACAGTTCTTAATGGAAAAACTGCATTGATCCTAGTAACTGTTTTTGTTTTTTTTTCTTCAAGTGAAATGGGAGGTGGGGGAAGTTTAAAGAAAAGAGCCACACTCAATGTAGAAGTGATTTCGTTTTCATTTTATGACAGAGCAGAATTTATGACATGATTTAACATTCATCAGTTAACCAATATGTGCTGGCTGATTGATTGTTGGATTGGGTGAGTTGGCAGGTCAGTGAGCTGGTTAAAGAGATGACAGATGTTGGGTCAAAAAATAATGCAAGCTTTGTGGACAGAAAACTCTAAGTTAAAATTTTAATTTTGTCACCAATCTTAGCTATACCTCTTGAAAGTCTCAGCTTCTTTCTATATAAAATGGAGATAATATAATCTAACTTGTCATTTTTGCAGACTAAAGAGGGCAGACAATGCCTACTATAAACAAATATTCAAAAAGGTGTGGCAAATATGAGTGACTGAGGCCTTCCTGGTCTGCAATGCAGGAGATGTGAGTTTGATCCCCTGGAGAAGACCCCCTGGGGAAGGAAATGGCAACCCACTGCAGTATTCTTGCCTAGAGAATTCCATGCCCAGAGAAGCCTGGCGGGATACAGTCCCATGGGGTCGCAACAAATCAGACACCACTGAAGCTACTAAGTAACAACAGCAACAAGGCAAATTCCTAAGCAGTGGATTCGAAAGAATGAACTGGCCAACCTCTCCACCCACATCTTCTACATCATCAAATTTCTAAGCTGATCTGCCTTGAAATGCATATTGTGTGCTCAGCCCAGAAAGTTTCATCACTCTTCTACACACACAACTCCTACTGAGCTAAACTGCTACTTCCTGTAGGAAGTTTACAGGAACCACTCCAGCTTGTGCTCACCCTCCTCGGAAAAAGAAGATCAATTGTGATAACCAATACTCGGGCTACCCACTTGCCTTTGCCAACACGCCAATCCTGACTGTTTCACTGACATGAGCCAAATCTAAACACAACTTTGCAGCTCTCTGAGCAGGTGGCATGGTGCTCCACCACCTAAGGGGCTTTCTCAAAATTCACTGGATGCAGTCGTTGTGGCAGAAAACTGACGTCCAAAGGATAGTAGTTCATAATACAAGATGATGCATGTGGGCAAGACCCGCAAGCGGCTAAGTGCAGCAGTCTCTACCATCTCCTGTGTCCTTTGCGTTTCCTTTCTCTCATTTATCCTCTCCTCTTATCCTCACTCCCTTCAAGATGAACTGGACACAAAGGGGAGAAACGGGTAGAGCTGAGTAGGCAGGGGCAGTTAGTCTGCATTCCTACTGGTCTAGTCCAAACCCATAGAAGATGCAATGATATCCCCTTTGTAAAATGATAACCTCAAGTTATCAGCCCCTAAAGCAGATTTTGATAAACAAAAGGACTTCTTGAAACAATATCTCAAGTTTAATTTTTCCCTCAGATTAGACTGTCCTCCAAAGGAATCAATACAATAAGAAGATTAAACATTCCCAACAGATTGAGCTAATTCCAAGGTGATGCCATTATTCCCACAAAAGGTTAGAAAACTCTCAAGTTAGATTTCCCAGAGAACAGAATCTGCCAAGATAATCTGGCTTCTCTGACAACATAGCCTTCTGAGTGATGCACAATGGCAGAGATGCTAAGATGGCTTTGATCCCAGGCCACCCCATGGTCCCCTCCCTCCCAGACCAAAGTCATGATGAGGTTATACGGCCCAGTGACTGTCGACCTACCTCCCAAGGTGGCAGAGATGAGGAGGTGGGTGCCGTACTTTTTGATGATGGTATCAATGAACTGCTGAGTGGTGGGTCTCCTGCCGAGCAGGCGGATGCTCCTTTGAAATTCCGGCATGAGGGGCACGGGATGACGGACCAGGTCTCTCCTCTCGATGGCTGTGTTCCTCACCTTCCAACGGGCAAACTCCCTGGGCAGGAGAGATGGGTGAGACTCTCAGCTTACTAGCTCTACCCTCAAGCCAAGTCCACCCAACCAGCGCATCCAGGCATCTATCCTTAGGTGAGAGAGTGTTTACAACTATTTTCAATATTTGTTAACTGATACTTAGCTCTGGAACCTTGCTCTTTTCAGCACCACGGATATTTGCTGCACGCTTTTCTCATCACTAGGGGCTTCCCTGGTAGTTCACACAGTAAAAAAGTACACTACAACTCAGGAGACCTGGGTTCAACTCCTCGAATGGAAAGATCCCCTGGAGGAGGGCGCAGCAACCCACTCCAGTATTCTTGCCTGGGGAATCCCACGGACAGAGGAGCACAGTGGGCTACAGTCCACAGGGGCACAAAGTGTCAGACACCACTGAGCCCCTAACACATTCTCATCACTGGGATACCGCAGTGAACCAGAGAGATGCCATCATGCTTTCACGATGCTTACGGAGCATCAGACACAAAAATCACTGTCATCTAGTTGCTTATTCATCTCCCTCACTAGAGCGTGAGTGAAACCATAGAGATGGGATCTTCTCAGGTACATGATACATGTCACATGGTGGAGTCAAAAGCATGCAGGCTGGATGAATAAATAAGCAAAAGAATAAAGGAAGGAAGGAAGGCTCTGTACTGATGGACAAGGCATAAGGCTCAATGCAACTTGAAAGCTGTTTGAAGACAATTCCATGATCCAATAATGAGCCCAAGACTCAGCTTCAATTGAAATTTTCCCATGCATTCACTGAACAACTACTGTTTGAAAGAAACTAAGCTATGTTCTGAATACCAGGTGAGGGAATTTCCACTCTTCCCTTCACTAGTGATGGAGAAAGTCAAGATGGAGACACTGGACTTGGGAGTCTACATTCGGGGTCTCACTGTGCCTCCTGTAAATTATGGGGCATGATCTTGGCCAGAGGATGTCACTTCTCTGGATCTACATTGCCTTATGTGTAAAATCCAATCAATATTATCTATTTCCTATTGCTGGTGGCCAGAGTACATGAAGCATAGGGTGTGAAAATACCATTGGGAAATACCAGGCACTAATCCAATGTGAAAGTTTTATAACTTTTATCTCCTCACACATTCACGGATATATAAATCATTAAAGGTTCACAGATGATGGATGAGGAGCATGCAAACCAGATACAAGGAGACACTTAAAGGGCCTCGGTTCAGGTTGTTTTTGCTTTAATAATGACCTCTGTTCCTAGCAAAGATGGAGCTCCCCCTGGAACAAGCAGCTCTCTGACCTGTCTGAGTTATAAGCTCCAGGTCCCTTGAGCAAAACAGATTAGTCAAGAGGACAGTGAGGTCAGCCCAGACAGATGATGGGAGTGGGAGTCTAATGAGAAGGTCCCCTCTCCTGCCACGAGCTGGGAGAGATGAATAAAGGAAGGGGCATGGAGCGAGAAGATGCAGAACAGGGTGGGAAACAGGACGGAATAAGTCTCGGTAATTCAGTGGTGGAGTCTGACCCCTGATGCAGAGAAAGCTGTGTCTGAAGGAAAAGCTTCCACAATGGCATGCATTTCCAAGCCTCAGAGCTTATGGACTGTGTCTGTTTAGGAAACCTCTGTCCAGAATTCAAAACTCAGTTTGAATTCTAAACAAAGTCAGCTCAGCACTCTGCATGAGGTAGGTGCGTATCAGATCTACCAACTGCACTCAGTGAACCTTGCAAGGCACCTACTCAGTGCCACATATCATGTCCCAGGAGGGAGGAGACACACCACAGTCTCATGTCCTTAAGATGCTCATAGTCCGGCAGGACAGTCATCCCGCTTATTGTAAACCAAAGCCTACAAGGCGCAAAAGAAGGAACACAGACTTCTGAGGTCGGCAGGGGAAGCTTCAGTGAGAAGATCACATCTTAACTATAGTTTTGTGATTTAAACAAACATAAATTTTTTTTTAATCCAAATACCCACGTAGATGAAAGGGCAGGAGCAGAGTGAGTAAGAGGACACAGAACACTTTATGGGAAGAGCTGCACAGGAGGTGAAGTGTATGAAGGAGAGGGTGTGAAACAGGACAAAGTGGAGCATGCGGGGTGACCAGGCATTAGAGGGTGGGGGATGTCAGAGCCAGCTGAGGGGGTCTCACAGGGGTGGTCAGCAGCTGGTGGCATGAGTCCCTAAGATTATTGCCTCCTGCTCTGGGTAATCTCCTCCCGAGTGCAGGCTGAATAGGACCCATGATTTGCTTCTCATGAACAAAATGTGATGGAGACAGCACGTGCGTTTTGTGATCAGGTTACAAAATATGGCAACTTCATAGCCATAAGAAAGAACAAAATGATGCCATTTGCAGCAACATGGATGGACGTAGATATTATCATACTAAGCGAAGTAAGTCAGACGGAGAAAAACAAACATCATGTGACGTGACTTATATGTAGAATCTAAAACATGACTCAAACGAAAATATCTATGAAACGGAAACAAACTCACGGATGTGGAGAACAGACTGGTGGGAGGGGAGGAGCGGGAGCTTGGGCTTAGCAGATGCTAACTGACATATATACGATGCATGAACAAGGCCATACAGTATGGCGCAGGGAACTGTATTCAACATCCTGTGATAAATCATAATGGAAAAGAATATGAAAAAGAATACATATATATATACACAAATACACGCACACAGATATATGAGAAACGCTGGACTAGAAGAAACACAAGCTGGAATCAAGATTGCCAGGAGAAATATCAATAACCTCAGATATGCAGATGACACCTCCCTTATGGCAGAAAGTGAGGAGGAGCTAAAAAGCCTCTTGATGAAAGTGAAAGTGGAGAGTGAAAAAGTTGGCTTAAAGCTCAACATTCAGAAAACGAAGATCATGGCATCGGGTCCCATCATTTCATGGGAAATAGATGGGGAAACAGTGAAAACAGTGTCAGACTTTATTTTTTTGGGCTCCAAAATCACTGCAGATGGTGACTGCAGCCATGAAATTAAAAGACACTTACTCCTTGGAAGAAAAGTTATGACCAACCTAGATAGCATATTCAAAAGCAGAGACATCACTTTGCCGACTAAGGTCCGTCTAGTCAAGGCTATGGTTTTTCCTGTGGTCATGTATGGATGTGAGAGTTGGACTGTGAAGAAGGCTGAGTGCCAAAGAATTGATGCTTTTGAACTGTGGTGTTGGAGAAGACTCTTGAGGNCTGCAGCCATGAAATTAGAAGATACTCCTTGGAAGAAAAATTATGACCAACCTAGATAGTATATTCAAAAGCAGAGACATTACTTTGCCAACTAAGATCCGTCTAGTCAAGGCTATGGTTTTTCCTGTGGTCATGTATGGATGTGAGAGTTGGACTGTGAAGAAGGCTGAGCGCCGAAGAATTGATGCTTTTGAACTGTGGTGTTGGAGAAGACTCTTGAGAGTCCCTTGGACAGCAAGGAGATTCAACCAGTCCATTCTGAAGGAGATCAACCCTGAGATTTCTTTGGAAGGAATGATGCTAAAGCTGAAACTCCAGTACTTTGGCCACCTCATGAGAAGAGTTGACTCATTGGAAAAAGACTTTGATGCTGGGAGGGATTGGGGGCAGGAGGAGAAGGGGACGACAGAGGATGAGATGGCTGGATGGCATCACGGACTCGATGGACGTGACTCTGAGTGAACTCTGAGAGATGGTGATGAACAGGGAGGCCTGGCGTGCTGCGATTCATGGGGTCGCAAAGAGTCGGACACGACTGAGCGACTGAACTGAACTGATAGAAGGAAAAAAGTTCATGTTGGTCTTGAAACTATTGACTAATATCATTATCTACAATAAACTCCAGTAACTTGGCTCTGATTGGGTTTTTTTTAATGTATTTTCCCATTTCTACTGAGATATGACTGACAAGATTGTAAGACATTCAAAGTGTAAATGTGATCATTTGATATATGTATGCATTGTGAAAGGATCCCCCTCATTGAGTAAATTAACCCGTTCATCAGGTTTATATATTTATTTTTTTGGGTGGTAGTGGGGGGATTACATTTAAGTTCTATTTTGTAAAAGATTTTGTTTATTGTTTGTTTGATTTTTGGCCGCACTGGATCTAGTTGCGGAGAGCAGCGGCTAGGCTTCATTGCAGTGCTCAAGCGTCTCGTTCTGGTGGCCTCTGGTTCCGGAGCACAGGCTCTAGAACACAGAATCGTAGTTGTGGTGCATGGGCGTGGTTGCCCGCAGAATGTGGGATTTTCCTGGACCAGGGACCGAACCTGTGTCCCCTGCACTGGCAGGTGGATTCTTAACCACTGGACCACCGGGGACGTTCCTTTGTTCTACTCCTCTGGGACATTTCAGTTACTCAGGACAGTGCTATCAACTGCAGTCACCATGTTATACATCAGGTCCTCAGACTCTATTCATCTGGTAACTAAAAGTTTGTGCCTTTTACCGTCTTCCCCCTCTTTCCCCCGCCCGCCAGCCCCTGGCAACCACTTTTCTACTTTGTTTCTGGGTTCAAGTCTTTTGTTTCATGTTTCCAGGATCCTTATACTGACCCTCTGGCAGATAGATTTTTGGTGTAATTGACAGGAAAGGCTCTCCATCTTGTTCTTTTCTGCCTGCTCCTCACCCCTCTGCCTAGAGGTCTGGTGCCCATGAATAGGTTCAGGGACCCAGTGAAACTGTGTCCGGTTGTGTGTATTTGTGTGTTTGCATTAGGAGCAGGGTACACATCAGACTCTCAGAGAGGTCTCTGGTAAACAGGGCAGACTTCCTCCAAGGCTAACCATGCAGGATTGTCTCCTGTCTCCAAGTCTGCCAGGGACAGGAAGAGGAGGTATTTCAAATAGAGAAAGTAGCGCTATCTACCTGGTGGACTCCTGTTCAGCCTTAACATTCCAGAACAAAACTTGTCTTCTCTGCAGAACTTTTTGACACTTCTAAGCAGATTTTTTGGGGGAGTGGGGAGGAGGGTGCTATGCTGTGCTGCTGCTACTGCTAAGTCGCTTCAGTCGTGTCCAACTCTGTGCGACCCCATAGACGGCAGCCCACCAGGCTCTCCCGTCCCTGGGATTCTCCAGGCAAGAACACTGGTGTGGGTTGCCATTTCCTTCTCCAATGCAGGAAAGTGAAAAGTGAAAGTAAAGTTGCTCAGTCGTGTCTGACCCTCAGTGACCCCATGGACTGTAGCCTTCCAGGCTCCTCCGTCCATGGGATTTTCCAGGCAAGAGTACTGGAGTGGGGTGCCATGCAGTGCTACCTGCACCTTATTTCATCATATCATATTGTAATTACTTGTGTGTTTCTTCTTCCTATTTGTCTGTAAATTCTCTGAGGCTCAGATTGACTTTTCATGTATGTATCAGCTAGTACGACAACCAGCACATTCCAGTAAGGTCCCAGTGGGTGGGCAGGTGGATGGTTGGATGAATGGTGAATGAGGGGGTGGGTGGGTGGATGAAGGATACATGGATGGATGAATTGTGGGCATATGGGCAAATGAATGGATGGGTGAATGGATGGAGGAATGGATAAATCGGTGGATGGAGGGAGGGAGGGATGGGCAGCTGGCTGGATGAATGGATGAGTGGATCGATAGATGGATGAATGGAGTGAGTCTCTCCTTTAATGCTGATTTTGCATTATTCACATATCCTAACCCCAACAGATCTGCCATTTCATTAACTCAGGGCTAACATTAATTGCAGTGCTTAATATTGCTGAATGTTCAGGCTTTAAAATAAACAATCCTGATTAATCAAACTTGAATTTCTGTTTCCTCTGGACAAATTCTAGAGCTGTAACTATGTACTGTAAATGAGCCTCATTTGGTTCCTGAATAACAAATGGAAGGGTGCTGTTATTCTCTTTGATTAGGGCTGTTTCATCCTTCTGCCTTTTTGGAGAAAGAAAACAAATTCTGGTCTCAGGCTTACTTGAATCTAGCACCATTTTTCACAAAATGTTTTTGTCTCGGCTACTTTACATGGCTCTCCATCAACTGTTGATCCTCACACCCCATCATAACTGGATTTTAAAAACTGTCTGTCTTCATCCTGAGGTTTTGTTCATTTTTAAGCTTTGCAGTGCTGGCTTGCAGGTTGCAAATTTGCTTATGTCTAAGCTTTCTCCCAAGAGTTGATGGACTTTCCCTTCCATGTTGATAAGCCATGAAAGAGTGAAGAATTAGGAAAGGAGAGTTACCATCTCCCAAGCTGGGAGCTTGCCTGTCTAGCGTGGTGTTTGGATGAGGCTCCTTACTTGTGGAAATGATGTGTTCCATGGGCAAAAATAGCTTTTTAAAAAAAGAACAACTCTCTACCCTCCTGAAGTCATCTCAGAATGAATTCAAGATTTCTCATGAAATGGAAAATCCTTTATCACATCCGGAGTGCGTCCTTGCATACTTGGCCATGCCACATTAAAGCCTGATCTCAGCCACATCAGGGTCCAGAAAAGGCTAATAGAAGCTTAATGATGAGGTAATAAAAATGGAGGTCAGGGGCGAGATAGGGGTGCGGGGAAGCAGGTCTTCTATTTGGAACTACATGATCATGGGAAAATCTCACTTGAGACCATAAACTACCAAAAAGAAACAAAGGAGTGAAGTGAGTCAGAAAGAGAAAAAAATATTGAATATTAATGCACCTATGTGGTATACATAGAAATTGTTTAGATGATCTTACTTGCAAAGCAGAATAGACACACAGAGGTAGGAAGCTAATGTATGGACACCAAGGAGGGGCAAGAACTGGGAGGTTGGGGTTAACATATACACACAACTATGTATAAAATAGATAACTGATGAGAACCTACTGTCTAGCTTAGGAAACTCTTCCCAGTGCTCTGTGGTGACCTCAGTGCAAAAGAAATAGGGAATATATGTATATGTATAGCTGATCCAGTTAGCTGTTCAGTGGAAACTAATGTATTGTAAAGCAGTCATACTCCAATAAAAATTAATTAAAAATAAAATTAACAACGACAAACAAGTGAAAGGGCTGTTGCAATATGGGACCTTTCCCTTACCTGATTTTAAATGAACCACAAAAGAGACCACATTTTGAGTCATAAATCAAAGCATATTGTGTCAGCTCCACATGAGAGTCAGCTAAGGAAAAGAGAAAGAAAAGGAAGGATAAACAGAAAGAAGGGTGGAAAGCAGAGGAGAAAAGTGAAAGTCACTCAGTCGTGTCCAACTCTTCACGGCCCCATGGACTGTGGTCGGGCAGGCTCCTCTGTCCATGGAATTCTCCGGGCAAGAATACTGGAGTGTGTTGCCATGCCCTTCTCCAGGGGATCTTCCCAATCCGGGGATGGAACCAGGGTCTCCTGCCCTGTATGTGGATTCTCAACCATCTGAGCTACAAGGGAAGCCCCCAAACAGAGAAGAAAAGATAAAGGAGAGAGAGAAGGAATTTCTGGACAAAAGAACCAGCGCTTCCTTTGTTCCATGTTCTAGGTGCTTCACTCATATTGGTTGTTTTAATCCTAAATCCTCAAGGCCCATGTTATTATTCTCTGTGAAGAACTGATGCACAGAGAGGTTGAATAACTCACCCACTCAACATCGCTAACAGGAAGAGGAGCTGGGATTTGAACCTGAGCAGTCAGACTCCACCATCTGTGCCTTGATGAAGATGTGACTGCCCGTGTGGCTGAGGAGCTGGGAAAGCTGAGCTCTCCTGGCCCCAGGCTGACTGTTTACATCTCCACAACATTCATGCACTAAAACCTCACACCCAGTGTGATGGTCTTTGGAGGAGGGGCCTGGGGGTGATGAGGTCATGAGGGTGGAGCTCTCGCAAATGGGATTAGTGCCCTGATAAAAAGAGACCCCAGTCTCCACATGAGAACAGTGGTTTATGAACCAGAAAGTGGCCTCTCACCAAATATACAAGCTTCTGACACATTCATCCTGGACTTCCCAGCCTCCAGAACTGGGAGATATAAATGTCTCTTGTTCATGAGCCACCTGGTCTGTGGTGACCTGTTACAGCAGCAGAAACAGACTGGGACACCATGGAATCCATCCCAAATCCATTCAGAGTCCAGCCGCCTCGCTGCTGTGCACTCTCCACCCTCTTCTCACACTGAGGTCTCTTGATAACCCTTTTCTGATTGTCCAGGTCAGCTGATCAGCTCTCACCAACTATGAGCCCCGCCTAAGTCTCCTGACCTATGTGACCTCGTATCCTGTCCCCACGGGGCCTGATGCCCCTGCTGAGGCCGCAGAATTCTCCATCCCGCTGCCCATGCCTCCTACTCAGAGCAAGCCTGGTGTAGCAGCTCAGCCCCACATTTTTGTTAACTGATGGCTGCCCATTGCTTCTTAGCCTTTTGGCTAAGATCAAGTGTAGTACCTAAGGGAGTCCCAGAAAGAATGTAGTAAGATGAGTGTGGCTGAACTCTGAGCTGAGGACCCCAGGGTCCAATGGAAACCTAACCTTTGCAGGAACCTGGGGGAAAATCTAATGCAATTGAGTTAGTTATCAGCGTGGATGTCCATGGTGGGGTTGGACGTGGACACATCTGATCTTGTGGCTGTCGAAAACTCAAGGTTTTGGCTACACCAGTAAACTCTGCAGAGTGTATGTTCTAGTCTTAGCAGTATTGATCATTGCAGTTGGACAGGCAGCACACAATACCTCCTTGGATAGACTATGAATATTCCCAGCCCTGAACATCTTCCTGGACAAGACCATACTATATTGGGAATTTTTATTTTGTAGATAATCCTCTCTAAATAACTTTCCTCTCTTAAGATTTCTAGTCTAATAGGCTTTCCTTCTAATTCAGAGGCACAGTAGGGAAAGCCCTGGATTCCAGGTAAGTTGCTCTGGGGTAAGGGTTTAGGGATAGAGTAGTGTGATCCCAAAGCCCCCAGATACTTGGAGTGGTGGCGGCTGATGTCTTTTACCTGAACCCCACTCAGAGATTCGATCTCAGCCAAAGAAGAACTTAAGGTCACATCCTCTTCATGGATCCCAAGTGGCTCAGTGTAAAGAACTCTCCTGTCAATGCAGCTGATATGGGTTCAGCCCCCAGATACTCGGAGTGGTGGCGGCTGATGATGTCTTTTATCTGAACCCCACTCAGAAATTTGATCTCAGCCAAAGAAGAACTTAAGGTCATATCCTCTTCATGGATCCCAAGTGGCTCGGTTGTAAAGAACCCTCCTGCCAATGCAGCTGATATGGGTTCAGTCCCTGGGTGGGAAAGATCCCCTGGAGAAGGAAATGGCAACCCACTCCAGTATTCTTGCCTGGAGAATCCCATGGACAGAAGAGCCTGGCAGGCTACAGTCCATGGGGTCGCAAAGAGTTGGACACAACTGAGCAACTAACACACACCCTCCTGGAGAAGAAAATGGCAACCCGTCCCAATATTCTTTGTTGGGAAGACTCACACACAGAGGAGTCTGGCGGGCTACAGCCCATGGGGCCTCAAAGAGTCAGACACAACTGAGCTAACACGCACACACACACACACACACATGCCTTCTATGCCCAAACCTAACACTGTCAGAGTCTGTTTCCTGAAGCTGCTGCCCCAGGACATGGAGACAGCAGGGTATAGCTGCTTCTATGATGAGCAAGCTTGGGACTGAAGCTCAGCCCTGCAACTTTCTCAAAGCTTGATGCTGGGTGGGCAATGCAACCCAGTAGCTTAGTTCTCCTCCAAAGTAAAATTAAAAACAATGTCTGTTATCGATTTGATCGTGGGTCACTGTGAAGAGTGAATGAGTTCATGTAGGTAAAGAATTTAGTCCAACAAAGAGCAGGTGTTCGGAAACGTTCTTATCTTTTCTCCATTTCATCTCCACCTTTCCTGAAACAGACAAGACTGGGAGCCTCACTTAAAGGGATGAGCCCTTGTGTCGTTGGTTTTGTGAAATCAGCCTGGGTCCAAGCGCCTACAGCTAAATCAACACTCCTTATCCTCCAGCTGCTGATAACCTGATCCGCTGCTTCCTGGTAGGATCCATAATGTGGGAGGTCTTCTCTCTGGGTTGTCTCTGAACATCTGTGATTAGGGACAATTAGGGACCAATGTGCCTGCCTGTCCTCTCCTTTCAGCTGAGGTGGAAGTCCTGATGGACTGTTATCAGGGGCAAGACATCATCTGTCAGCCGCAGTCTCAGGAATCCTCAGCTTGTTCAGACCCAGCACCAATCTTGCTACCTTTATCTGTGTTCCGAAAATGCCTCAGACTGTCTGCTTCCCACTGATACAAAATCTGGCATCTCCTTTTCTCAACAACCAGGAAAAGATTCTTCAAGAGCAAGAAAAACTAAGATAAGTGTTACAGAACGTCAAGGAAATCGGGAAGACCACACAGGGGACACAGTTGCCTCCTTCAGTGAGCCTCCAAAATTGCAACAGGAAAGAGGGAATAAACGTACACGTGAGAGATAAGCAAAACCCCAAACCATGGGCCTGTGATGGCTTGCACTCACCTCCCTGCCAGCCACCCTCCTTGTCAGAACCCATCAGGACTCAAGTGACACCTCCACAGTTACACATCCCTCTCTCCTGTGCCCGCTGCCTCCTGCTCTGCTGCTGCTGCTGCTAAGTCGCTTCAGTTGTGTCTGACTCTGTATGACCCCATAGACGGCAGCCCACCAGGCTCCCCCATCCCTGGGATTCTCCGGGCAAGAACACTGGAGTGGATTTCCATTTCCTTCTCAATGCATGAGAGTGAAAAGTGAAAGGGAAGCCACTCAGTCGTGTCCGACTCTTAGCGACCCCATGGACTGCAGCCTACCAGGCTCCTCCATCCATGGGATTTTCCAGGCAAGAGTACTGGAGTGGGGTGCCATTACAGAAGCAATTTCTTTACTATTTCCCTAGCAAACTGCAACATTATCACAACAGCATATATGTAACAGCTCACTGAAACACTCCTCTCTTTTCTAGATGCTTTGCTTTAAGTTTGGATGGCTGCATCCACTACGGTTTTGTTTTTTTTTTTTTTGTCTCTTCCACAGTGTCTGGTGCAAAATAGGTGCTCAGTCAAGGTTTGCAAATGAGTGGCTGGGCTAGAAAAGACCAAGAGCCACACCAAAGAAAGGAAGGAGAGATTTCCAGGGGAGGTGGGCTTTGTGAGACAGTTATTGAAGGAATGAGACAATACGTCCCTCCAGAGTAGGAGTTACAAATCAGAGCCCCAAGGGCCCGTTAAGCCCACCCATGTGTTTGCTGAGCGGCATGCTTGGTGCTGTGAAATCTCCAAATCTGAAGGCCTGTGGTTACTACATGTATCCCCACTGAGCTGCAGTTCCCATCACTTCCTGTCTTCTCTCTGCATCTCTGGTATCTGCATGGCTCCTAAGGCCATTAGAGTTTATCTCCTGCTCTACAGCAGCCTGTTCATGACTGCTTCCCTCTTGGGAGCTAGGTCTTCCTGGCCAAAACACGTGGAAGATGAAGGCAAGTGTGTGGTTCCCCCAGTTTCTCTGCCATCTTCTTCAAGATAGATTAAGATCTCTTCTCTCAGGGCCAAATACAGATTTGGAAAGAGAAGAGGCAAAGCAGTTACTGAGTCCCCAGGCCCCCACCTCCAATATAACAAGGCTTTATTGCATTTAATTCCCACAGCCATCTTCAAATTGGGTGTTCTTCAGAGACATCACTTTGACAACAAAGGTCACTACAGTCAAAGCTATGGTTTTTCTAGTAGTCGTGTACAGATGTGAGCGTTGGACCATAAAGAAAGCTGAGCACTGAAGAACTGATGCTTTCAAACTGTGGTGCTGGAGAAGACTCTTGAGAGTTCCTTTGACTACAAGGAGATCAGACAAGTCAGTATAAACCCTGAATATTCATTGGGAGGACTGATGCTGAAACTGGAGCGCCAGTACTTTGGCCGCCTGATGCAAAGAACCGACTCATTGGAAAAGACACTGATACTGGGAAAGACTGAAGGCAGGAGGAGAAGGGGGATACAGAGGATGAGGTGGTTAGAAGGCATCACCAGCTCAATGGACATGAGGTAGAGCAAACTCTGGGAGACAGTGAAGAACAGGGGAGCCTGGCATGCTGCAGTCCATGGGATCACAAAGAGTCGGACATGACTGAGCAACTGAACAACAATGTCCCCATTTTATAGATGAAAAAAACTAAGACTCAGAGATGTTAAAAAAAAAAAAAAAACTTGCTTGAAGCTACAGAGCTGGGACGTAGCCAAGCCAGAACTCAGACCTTGCTCTGTGGGTCCCACCTCCATTGTCTAACCCCAGTTTGGAGGTACCCAGGAAGAGCAGCAGCATAGAGCCTCCTTCACAGGCAGAGTCCTGGGAGGGAGCACGACACATATCCTGAGCAACACAGGGTCTGCATGCAAGTAATTCCAGTTTATCTGCAGTAAGGCGGGTGAGCCGTGGGCAGATAATCCAAAAATAGTTTCTCATTTTTCTTGGGATAAATATAACGTTTTGGCAGCAGACACCCCTTTCAAAGTGTGTTTTGATTAGAATTACACGAAAAGGCGCTTTTATTCTATGAGGATCTGCCAACTAACAGGCAAAAAGAGACCGAGGAGCATGCCAGCCCGACCTTTCTCCTCCTGCCTACCATCAGGAGGACTGTGTCCAGGACACAGAACTGTCAGTGGAGGGACACTGGGTGGACGTGGGCCACCTGGGCTTAGGCTGAGTCTGTGCCTCTCTTGAACTTGAAACCCAACTCAACCCTTCTTGTTTCTTCAACACATTTCTTGTTTTGATGATCCGATTTGCAAGTGTCTTAGCCGCAGCCCCAAGGCAAGCCCAGAGAAAGCGATGGTACCCCACTCCAGTACTCTTGCCTGGAAAATCCCATGGGCGGAGGAGCCTGGTAGGCTCCAGTCCATGGGGTCTCGAAGAGTCACTCACATGACTGAGTGACTTCACTTTCACTTTTCACTTTCATGCATTGGAGAAGGAAATGGCAACCCACTCCAGTGTTCTTGCCTGGAGAATCTCAGGGACAGGGGAGCCTGGTGGGCTGCTGTCCATGGGGTCACACAGAGTTGGACATGACTGAAGCGACTTAGCAGCAGCACCAGTAGCAAGGCAAGTCAGGAGAGAATAGGATTTAGTCATCCAGAGCCCTTTAGTTTAAATATTAACCCTCCTCCTGATCAGAATTCCAGAGTCAGGATAATGAGGTAATGAGATATTTGCCTATGGGTCAAGGTGTGTGCCCAAAACAGGAGGGACAGAAAGCAGCGGTGGGCAGTGTTCTATTTTAGCCTAGAAATTGGGTTTCCATGAATATGCTACTTCTGAAAATTAACGAGGATCTTGGAGACCATAGTGAGGCAATTTGAGTTGAGGGAGCAGAGCTGAAGTTTGAATTAGGCAGACCTCTGTGATCTGGGACGCCTCGTTTAATCTCCGTTGGCTTTTCCTTGAATGCAAAATTCATTTACAGGGGGAACTCCCAAAGGCAGCCAGCACGTAGGGAAGAACTGATTAAACAAGTGGGCTCCTTGAAGGTGGAGGGACCCTCCTGCTATAGTCCTTGTGGGTGAATCTGGCTTTAAGATTCCTTGTTTAAGTTACTGATTTAGTGATGGACTGGTGGGTCTCTTTTCTTTCTTCCAAGTATCTGCGGAAGCTGAAAGAGAAATTAATAACCTGCCATGCAAAGAAAAGCAAGATCTATCTTCTGTGCCCTTCGAACTCAAAACCCATGCTCTTCTGTCCCATTGGGAGATGTCGAGGCAAAAGTGATGACCAGCCGGGCAGAGGACACAGGGAGGGGCAGAGGCCGGAAGTGAGGCGGCCCCAGACCGTCTGCTTCTGTGAGCACAGGCTCCACAGCCCGAGGTAACTGAAACTGTCCAGCGCACACGAGACAGCCATTCTGCCTGTAGGAGCCAAACCAACGAGCACAGTATTTCTGTCTTTAAGATGAGATCCGAGAAGGCCTGGCATTTACCAGTAACGTGATTTTATTATTTTTAAATTGTATGTATTTGGCTGCACCGGGTCTTAGTTGCAGCATGTGGGCACTGTGGTTGTGGCATGCAGGATCTAGTTCCCTGAGCAGGGGTGAAACCTGGGCCCCCATTGGGAGCATGGAGTCTTAGCCACTGGACCACCAGGGAAGTCCCTAATATAGCCTCAGGGGAAGACTTACAGCCTTAGGAAGCCCCTAATTCTCACGTAGTAGTAGTAGTAGTGTTAGTCGCTCGATTGTGTCTGAATTAGGCAGACATGGACCATAGCCCTCCAGGTTCCTGTGTCCATGGAATTCTTCAGGCAAGAATATTGGAGTGGGATGCCATTCCCTTCTCGCTTACTTGATCCTAACTGATGCTCAGGAATAACTCAGCAGTGGTCCAACAGGACTCAGTGATCGCATTTTACAGATAAGAAAATTTGAGATTCCGGGGAATCAAATGACTTTTCCAAGCACACACAGCGTGTAATGATAACACCTCTCTGAGAATCTGTTGTATTGAAAGGGTGTATTCATATGCCTTGTACTTGCGTGAGGACAGAGGCTGTGTATCTTATTCATCATTGTGTCAAGCAGATGATACCGCTTTAGTAAGGATTTGTTGAAGGGATGACTTTCCAATGTATTATCCTCTGTGTGTGTGTGTGTGTGTGTGCACCCCCATGGACTGTCTCTCAGTCATGTCTGACTCTGTAGCCCCACGGACTGTAGCCTACTATGCGTGTATTTGAAGAAGTCCATTGTCCTGAATCACCATGCCTTCTCATCATTAGTAAGACAAATATTTATTTAGCTATATTAAAGGATCTTTTAGTACAAATGTTTCTACACAACCATAATTTATCAATCATTTCAAAATCATTTTCTTTCTAAATATAATTAAGAAGACTGAATTATAATTCTTTTTATTTTAATTAATTTGTATTGGAGTACAGTTGATTTACACTGTTGGATTAGTATGAGTTTCTACTGTACAGCATAGTGAATCAGTTATACATGTGCATATACCCACACTTTCTTAGATTCTTTTCCCATATAGGCCGTTACAGAGTAATGAGTTGAGTTCCCTGTGCTATGCAGTAGGTTCTTTATATATAATAGTGTGTGTATGTCAATCCCAATCCCCCAATTTACCCCTCCCTTCTTTCCCCCTTGGTAACCATAGTTTGTTGTCTACATCTGTGATTCTGTTTCTGTTCTGTAAATAGGTTCATCTGTACCATTTTGTAAGATTTCACACAAAGGCGATATCTTTTTTTTTTTCTCTATCTGACTTACTTCCCTCAGCATGACAATCTCGAGGTCCATAATTTGTTGTGAGATATTGAAGTGACACCACCCCCAGGGATCTTTTTTGGCTTAAGGACACAGATTTAGGTGGGAATAAGATGAGAAGTGGGTCAGCTGGGCACATCTTTGGAACTGAAGGTGCCAGTTTCAGAATTTCATCTGTGAGTAGTTCACCACTTCATAGTCCTCTAAGATAGTATATTTTGGAAAAAGGAAGTTCTTTTCAGCCAAAAAAAAGTTGTGTTTCTTGCATCAAGATAACTGTCAGTCATCTGTGAGCTCATCACCTTGAGCTTTGGTTGTGCTCTCACCTGTGTGCAAGCTTCTCTCTGTCCCCTTCACTCCTCTGTCTGACGCTATATAGACAGAAGCTCTAGGGGCAAGTGTGAGGCAACAAGGGAAGGGAGAGGTCAACACCTTCACATAATAGAGAGCTAAACTGATCCTTGGGCAGGAATCTTTAACATGCTTTATTAAACAAGTAAGCTGACAAGTAGGAAGCAGTTTCATTCCATGATTCTCAGCTGTTTGCAAAAAAACCCAGAAGGGCCTGATTGACATTCTCATGGGGTAAAGGTGGGGAGGGAATATGAGATAGTTTGGGCTCATGAGAGGGAATGTATGAGTGATCTCAGACTGCCATAAGGAAAGTCCACAGACTGGCTGACTCAACAGAAATTCATGTCCTCCCAGTGCTGAAGGCTGAACACCCAGGATCAAAGTGTCAGTGGGGTTGGTTTCTTTTGAGGCCTCTCTTCTTGGCTTGGAGGTGGCTGTGTGGGCTGTGTTTTCACTTAGTCTTTGTCCTGTGCAAGCACCTCCCTGGTATCTCTCTGCATTCTATTTGCCCATTCTTATAAGGACTCAGCTTAGATTAGGGCTCCCTACAACAACCTCAAAGCAGAGACACCACTTTGCCAACAAAGGTCTGTCTAGCCAAAGCTATGGTTTTTCCAGTAGTCATGTACAAATGTGAGAGTCGGATTATAAAGAAGACTGAGCACCAAAGAATTTATGCTTTTGAATTGTGGTGCTAGAGAAAACTCTTGGCAATCCCTTGGCCTGCAAGGAGATCAAACCAGTCAATCCTAAAGGAAATCAACCTTGAATACTCATTGGAAGGACTGATGCTGAAGCTGGCCAATCCTAAAGGAAATTAACCCTGAATATTCATTGGAAGGACTGATGCTGAAGCTGAAGCTCTAATACCTTGGCCACCTGATCCAAAGAGACAACTCATCGNACTGATGCTGAAGCTGGCCAATCCTAAAGGAAATTAACCCTGAATATTCATTGGAAGGACTGATGCTGAAGCTGAAGCTCTAATACCTTGGCCACCTGATCCAAAGAGACAACTCATCGGAAAAGACCCTGATACTGGGAAAGATTGAAGGAGAAGGGGGCAGCTGAAGATGAGATGGTTAGATAGTGTCACCGGCTCAATGGATATGAGTATGAGTAAATTCCAGGAGCCGGTGAAGGACAGAGGAGATTGGCATGCTGCAGCCCAAGGGGCCACAAAAAGCTGCACACAACTTAGCAACTGATCAACAACCACCTCATTTTAACTTAATCACCTCTTTAAAGACCCCGTCTCTGGAGACAATCACATTCTGGTGTGTGGACTGTTAAGGCTTCAACATACGAATTTTGAGAGGATACCATTCGGCCCATAACAGAAGAATATGTAAAAACGCCAAAATCAAGCTTCATTTTCATCACAAATTTTCTCAAGGCAGAGTTAGACATTGGACCCAGGAAAATGGAAAGCTAAATATGTTTTCTAAAAAGCAGCCATATGCTGGTAAATGTTTAACCGCCATCTGTCATTGTGGTGACATGATTGGCAGTATTTGACAATATCTATGGTGTAAATACTCCTACTACCATCTATTTCAGTTAACACCGTGATGTCACTGAAGCTGGAGTTGGGAAGAGATGCATGAAGCTAACATCAGGAACAGGCTGAGCTGCAGAGACTGGGGTGGTGTAGGGGTGTCATCTCAGTGGGGCCAGATTCCCTCTTCCACAGTTACCTCAGGTTTGAAGTCCCTCCTCACTCCCTACAACCTCTTGGTTCTCTAATCTGGCAAACTGAAGATCTTTGAATCAAAAGTTTTCCTTTCCCTTTCACCTGGACCCCAGATATTTTAATACCAATATACAAAATCCTTGATAGAACTGATCTCAGTTCTCCATACTGGACAAATTGCCTAAATCGTCAGGGAGGAAAAGCAGATGTATAAAATTATTCCACAGTCTCCAAAAGGGAACTGATTTGTTAAGTCAGAAAAAATGCACCCCCCTGTCAATAACAGTCATTGAAGTAATTATAGATCACCTAATCTCTAATAGGCCTTTTCAACATTCTTTGGGAAGATTTTATACTTGTGAAGCTGGTCCTGAAAAGGAAGCAGACTGACACCAGAAAAAACTTATTAGCAATTGAAAAATGACAGATACTTAAAATTAATGAAGGCAGCACATGTCAAATGGAACCTGTATAAAAATTGCATAATTTAATTATAGTACAAAATCAAGAAGTTTCCCTATGATTTGGGATATGAACACCAAGAAACACCTAAACTCAAATGACATTAAAGGGTTAAAATTAAAATATATAGAAAGATCTCAGTTGCAGATGAAAACAAACAGAGGTAGTAATACTACCAACAAATAAAGACAAATACAAGGTAAGAAGTTTTTAGCGACACAGATTATGTACCATTTACTGTTCCCTCAGCTATAAAACAGAGGAAATAATAAGTGATACTTAGAAAATAATGGAGAAAATAATAAGTTCTATTGGAATACTGAGGTGATGCTTGAAAGTATTTAGTTTAGTGCTCAGTTCAGTTATTCAGTTGTGTCAGACTCTTTGCGACCCCATGGACTACAGCACGCCAGGCTTCCCTGTCCATCACCAGCTCCCACAGCTTGCTCAAACTCATGCCCATCAAGTCGGTGTTGCCATCCAAGCATCTCACTGTCTGTCGTCCCCTTCTGCTCCTTCCTTCGGTCTTTCCCAGCATCAGAGTCTTTTCCAATGAGTCAGGTCTTTGCATCATGTGGCCAAAGTATTGGAGCTTCAGCTTCAGCATCAGTCCTTCCAATGAATATTCAGGATTGATTTCCTTTAGGATTGACTAGTTTGATCTCAGTTAGTAAATGGCACCCCACTCCAGTACTCTTGCCTGGAAAATCTTATGGACTGAGGAGCCTGGTAGGGTGCAGTCCACGGGGCCACTAAGAGTCGGACATGACTGAGCGACTTCTGTTTCACTTTTCGCTTTCATGCACTGGAGAAGGAAATGGCAACCCACTCCAGTGTTCTTGCCTGGAGAATCCCAGGGACAGGAGAGCCTGGTAGGCAGCTGTCTATGGAGTTGCACAGAGTCAGACATGACTGAAGTGGCTTAGCAGCAGCAGCAGTATAATGCTACCTGGTTCATAAAAAGAGTTAAATGAATGATGATTATGTAAAACAAGAGACATCATTGACCAGTTAGTTCAAAATGTCTCTCATATCTCACCTTTGTTCTCCATTCCCATTTCTATGACCCTAGCACAATCTCTCCTTAAATTTCTGATGGATTATAAAAATAATCCACTATCTGCTCTCCTTGTCTCCAGTTTTACAAACTTCAATCCACCCTGCACAGATTAATCCTCTTAGAACACTATTTTTAGTATGCCACATTTTGGCTCAAAATTTATATACAAGATGAACTTCAAACTTTCCAGCTTGTTATTCAAAGCCCTTTAAAATCTCCTGTGATCCCACCTTTATGTACAGGCTTATGCTGTACTGCTTCCCTATATGAACTCTCCACCCCAGGAGTGTCTATGTTTTCTATAGCCCTGAAAGGTACTTTAATCACTTCTCTCTGTGTGATTTTCTTTGTTCACATGTGTAACCTATTTCCGTGTCAGCTGTCCCTGCTTCCACCCTTCCATCCCAGCTAGATCTTCCTTTCTCCTCCTCGAATGCAGTCTAGCTCCTCCTACAAAGAAACATTCCTCTTAGAATGTCCAAGGAATTAAGTGCTGTATTCTAATACTTAAGTAAATCCTACCTTGTGTCATTATCGTACATCATCAAATTCAAAAGTATTGATTTTAAAAGAAAATATTGTATGAACCACTGAGAAAGAGAAAAACCTTCCAAGTACAGTGTGACATTTCATTCTTTTTTTTTTTTTTTCTTTTCTTGGTCGAAGTATGGTTGATTTACAAATGTTGTGTTGGTTTCCGATGTTCAGCAGAGTGATTCAGATAGAGATACAGATATTCCTTTTCAGATTCTTTTCCCTTCGAGGTTATTACAAAATCCTGAGCACAGTTCCCTGTGCTATCAGGGCATCCCTGGTCACTCAGCTGGTAAAGAATCTACTTGTAGTGTGGGAGACCTGGGTTCCATCCCTGGGTTGGGAAGATCCCCTGGAGAAGGGAAAGGCTCCAGTATTCTGGGCCTGGAGAATTCCATGGACTATACAGTACGTGGGGTCACAAAGAGTCAGACATGACTGAGCAACTTGCACTTTTCCTTTCCCTGTGCTATACAGCTCATCCTTGTTGGTTATCTGTTTTATATATGGTAGCAGAGTGTGTATATGTTAATCGCAAGCTCTTCACTTACACCTCCCCCTTTCCGCTTTGCATGCCATTGATTTTTCTAATATTTGTTTATTTATTTATTTATGGTTGTGTCAGGCCTTTGTTGTGGCACTAGCTTCTCTCTAGTGATGATGTGGGGGCTCAGTGGTTGCCTTGAGGCATGTGGGATTTTAGTTTCCCAACCAGAGATTGAACCTGCACCCCCTGCATTGGAAGGCAGATTCTTAACCACTGGACCGCTGGGGAAGTCCCTGCATGTCATTGATTCTTTAAGAGGTGTTATTTTCGGGGTGATGTGAAGCTGAAGCTCCAACACTTTGGCCACCTGATGTGAAGAGCCATCTCATTGGAAGAGACCCTGATGCTGGGAATGATTGAAGGCAAAAGGAGGAGGAGGCAGCAGAGGATGAGACGGTTAACATCACTGATTCAATAGACACGAACCAGCAGACTCAGGGAGACAGTGAAGGACAGGGGAGCCTGGCGTGCTGTAGCCTATAGGGTCAAAAAGAGCTGGACGCTACTGCACAAAAACAACAAAAGATAGAAAAATGTGCATCTTGGATTCAGTGAAATATAGTGGGAGATTCATACACACGTTCATTTACTCAGTACATATTTCCTGAGCCAATTTACTCAGTAAATATCACCTACCATGTGCTCAGCACAGAACCAAGGATGTCCGCAGCCAATACGGACAAGGCACCTACATTCCAGCTCATACTTTGTTGTACCCGTGCTTCTTATGGCCTTTACCCCCTAGGAAGGACGGTAAGGTTCTAAAGGTAGAAATTAATGGATTGCAATTTATGTCCCCTGGTAGGTAGTAGATCACATAATTTTGCACATAGTAGGCACTCTAAATATTTAAAGTGAGGTAATGAGTAAAAAGTGAAAGAGGAGAGTGAAAAAGTTGGCTTAAAGCTCAACATTCAGAAAATGAAGATCATGGCATCCAGTCCCATCACTTCATGGGAAATAAATGGAGAAACAGTGGAAACAGTGTCAGACTTTATTTTTCTGGGCTCCAAAATCACTGCAGATGGTGACTGCAGCCATGAAATTAAAAGACGTCTCTTATACACATCTCTCTTTTGTTGACAATGATGGCCACTCCATTTCTTCTGAGGGATTCCTGCCCACAGTAGTAGATATAATGGTCATCTGAGTTAAATTCACCCATTCCAGTCCATTTTAGTTCGCTGATTCCTAGAATGTCGACGTTCACTCTTGCCATCTCTTGTTTGACCACTTCCAATTTGCCTTGATTCATGGACCTGACATTCCAGGTTCCTATGCAATATTGCTCTTTCCAGCATCGGATCTTGCTTCTATCACCAGTCACATCCACAACTGGGT
>SJYX01006051.1:76958-145621 GCA_006410675.1 Oreotragus oreotragus
TCCATTCTGAAGGAGATCAACTCTGGGATTTCTTTGGAAGGAATGATGCTAAAGCTGAAACTCCAGTACTTTGGCCACCTCATGCGAAGAGTTGACTCATTGGAAAAGACTCTGATGCTGGGAGGGATTGGGGGCAGGAGGAGAAGGGGACGACAGAGGATGAGATGGCTGGATGGCATCACTGACTCGATGGACGTGAGTCTGAGTGAACTCTGGGAGTTGGTGATGGATGGGGAGGCCTGGCGTGCTGCGATTCGTGGGGTCGCAAAGAGTTGGACATGACTGAGTGACTGAACTGAACTGAACTGAACTGAATGAGTAAAAATGGGACAGTGGAGGACAAGGAAGTCTGGCTGCTGCAGTCCATGGGGTCACAAAGAGTTGGACATGACTTAGTGACTGAACAACAACAAGGAGTAAAAATAGATGTACGTAATGTAATAAAGTCTGTTCTAAATTCAGACACAAGAGAATACACAATCTGTTAAAGCTAATTAACGTATAGGGCTCTCAATGTGCATCTTTACAGGACTTCATCAGTCAGGAGGGAAAGATTAAAAAACTGGGTGAAGCAATTGTGTTGTGTTGATGTGCCCAGGAGCTGTCTCAAGGATTTGCAGGGGGCGGGGGAGAGGGGGCAGAGGAACACCAGAAAATTAGAATCAATGCATCATTCACACCGCTTTATGAAATTACTTTCTCCCCAGTTATTTACAATAGCAAATCAGCTATTGTCATTTGTTAATTTCAGATTTCTGGTTTTCATTGTTTATGAGCCACCCTAGGGTCAATGGCACCCCACTCCAGTACTCTTGCCTGGCAAATCCCATGGACGGAGGAGCCTGGTGGGCTGCCGTCCATGGGGTTGCGAAGAGTCGGAAACGACTGAGCGACTTCACTTTCACGCATTGGAGAAGGAAATGGCAACCCACTCCAGTGTTCTTGCCTGGAGAATCCCAGGGGCAGTGGAGCCTGGTGGGCTGCTGTCTCTGGGGTCGCAGAGTCGGACACGACTGAAGCGACTTAGCAGCAGCAGCAGAAGCAGGGTCCACTATGTCTAGAAATTTGCCTTTGTCCTGGGGATTCAGTCACCTGGGCAGTCACCAAGCCAGGGGTGGGTGCAGACTGTCCCCCAGCATCTCAGCTTCTCATTACAGCTCTGTCCTTCTCTTCAAGTTTCTACAGGAACCTGAGGGTTCTCAGGTTTGCAAGATACACCCCTTGAGAACAACAAGGGCCCAGGGCAATCTTGATCAGCTGCGGATCCTCATTCTTGGGAGTCCTGAGCACACTCCTTGCAGCACTGAGCAAGGAGAGGACGGCGTAGGCTACCAGCAATGCTCATTTATTCGATCAACAAACTTGTAAAGAGGTTTCCGGTGTGCCTTGGTCTTAGGCAGTAGAGCCTATACAGTCATGAATATGCTCTCACGTGACTGCGATGCTTCCTTACATGAGGACTGCCCTTCAGAGAGCTGTTGTACTTTTCATTTTTAAAATTGGTTTATGTTGTTTAGGTGGTAAAGAATCTGCCTGCCATGCAGGAGACCTGGGTCTGATCCCTGGGTTGGGAAGATCCCCTGGAGAAGGGAAAGGCTACCCACTCCAGTATTCTGGGCCTGGAGAATTCCATGAACTGTATGGGGTCGCAAAGAGTCAGACACAACTGAGTGGCTTTCACTTTCACGTGTTGTTTTTGGCTGTGCTGGGTCCTCGCTGCTGCGTGCAGGCTTTCTCTAGCTGTGGCCAGCACAGGGCTTCTCTCCAGCTGTGGCGAGAGGGCTTCTCTTGTTGCGGAGCACAGGCTCTAGGCGCACGGGCTGAGTAGTTTCAGGGCACGGGCTTCCTTGCCCCACAGCGTGTGGGACCTTCCTGGGCTAGGGACTGAACCCACGTCCCCTCCGCTGATAGGCGCATTTTTAACCGCTGGACCACCAGGGAAGTTCCTCACTTGCAGGAACCCTCATAGCCACCCAGTGTAACAGCCAGGGAACATCTCAGTCCCATTTCACAGATGAGGAAGGTGAGGCCCAGAGACATTCAGAGAATTGCCTGAACCCAGATGGCTACAGAGGCTTCCCAAACTCAAGCCTCTTGACTGTAAATCAAATGCTTTCTGCCAGATTATCATGCCAGGGATATCAGAGGGAATGGATGGAATTTCAGAGTAATTCCACAGAAGTCCTGGATGGCATTCTAGAAACATTACCCCCACCCCACAACCTCCAAACACAAAATCAGAGGGTCAAACCAAAGAGTGCCAACTGAACTGAGCATCTGAAGGTCCAAGTGGCAAGGAAGGCTCTGTGCAAACCACATTAGCGATGGAAAGTGACGGGAAATGTTCAATGTCCCTGAGTGTTTCATTCAAACCCTCTGCTCTCGTCTATGGCTCGGCCTGACCAAAGAACCCCAGATGGCATGGACAGTGTCTGGGGCCAGTCTCGGGGTTATGTTAAGACTGCAGGTTGGCCTCTTGCCACCTTGGGCCTTCGCTCTGTCCTCCCGCAATGACCCTGGCCTATTTCGACTGGCTGAATTATTTAAATATTGTACATTGCTAGTTAATAGACACAACATATTGAAAGTTTTACAATCAAATATTTATGCTGCTCAAAAACATTTTCCATGATCTTTAAACAGCCATGTCATCTATTTATTTTCATTCTCTGATCTTTCTGTTTTGTATCAGAATCGGAGAATTTAGCCTATTTACCCAGAAGTAAATATTATGATGAAAACATGGGGCGGCTCAAAAGTAGACTTAGGAAAGTGCAGAAGTATTTTGTGTCAGTGTCAATTGCACAACAGCCTCTGCATGGCAATAAATTAAGACATTTCTTTGGGATGCTTGAAGAATGGAGATTAATGTTTCATGGCCAGACCCTGCCTCCATGATGGAGCAGCCTCACCATCTTTTCTGTCCACTCACTCCTTTTGTAAAATGCAGAGAAGGTCTTCTGGGTCAGGGAGTGGCCACTTGCCAGTGACTTCAATCAATGAAATACACTGGATATGGAACCTGGGGCTGCAAGTAAGAGCTGACACTCGATAATCCGAAATCTTGTTTGGGAGATGACGGACACACAGCCCTCAGCTTGGTCCTCTTTTTTGGCAGATACTCCTAACTTCTGAGTTCTTCTCCCTAACTCTGTCCTTGGTGATGCTTTATTAGGCCCGAAAGCTAGTCACCTTGTTTCAGGGGCAACTTCTCTCTGCCCTAGAGAGAGTCTAGCCAGTATTTCCTCATTACTGGGTTAGAGAGAAAGACCCTCCTTGAATATCAGTGTCCTTTCCAAAAAAATAGTCTTACAGATGCAAAGAAGGCACCAGAGAATCAAAGTGCCAGAAAACATGGTCTCTGGGATGAGCCTCGGATCCCCATGTCTCACTTTAGGCTTAAGATCTAATTTCAAGGGAATTCCCTGGTGGCCCAGTGGCTAAGACTCCTTGCCTCCAAAGCAGGGGGTCTGGGTTTGATCCCTGGCCAGGAAACTAGATCCCCCATGCTGCAATTAGCAATCCTGCAGGCTGCAGCAAAGACTCAGTACAGCCAAATTTAAAAGAGAAAAAAATTTTTAAAGGATCTAATGTTGAACATTTTGCTTGAAACTGGCTGCGTATGCTCTCTATTCCGTGGGCTTCATTCCTCCCCCAATATCTGACTTTTCCAAGCTCTGGCTAACCTCCCAATCAGCATCTTACTTCTGTCTCATCCCTCTCTTTGAAGGGTTACCTGCAGCTCCCCATCCTGACTTACCAGGAACCTCATTAGATTTGGAGAAAGTAGTAAACAGGGTTTAGTGAGACAGACCCATGTCTTCACCCATCTCCTAACCTTGAATTTTGACTTCTGTCCCTAAAAGAAGAGGAAGATATATAGGTCAGGGGATTGCCATTAGAAATATGTAAGAACTTACATGGATTATACGTAAAGTGCTTCATGTTATGTTTGGTCCAGACTGAGTGCTTGTCAATTAAGTATCATAACTATATTACTATCACTGNCTGGGCCTGGAGAATTCCATGAACTGTATGGGGTCGCAAAGAGTCAGACACAACTGAGTGGCTTTCACTTTCACGTGTTGTTTTTGGCTGTGCTGGGTCCTCGCTGCTGCGTGCAGGCTTTCTCTAGCTGTGGCCAGCACAGGGCTTCTCTCCAGCTGTGGCGAGAGGGCTTCTCTTGTTGCGGAGCACAGGCTCTAGGCGCACGGGCTGAGTAGTTTCAGGGCACGGGCTTCCTTGCCCCACAGCGTGTGGGACCTTCCTGGGCTAGGGACTGAACCCACGTCCCCTCCGCTGATAGGCGCATTTTTAACCGCTGGACCACCAGGGAAGTTCCTCACTTGCAGGAACCCTCATAGCCACCCAGTGTAACAGCCAGGGAACATCTCAGTCCCATTTCACAGATGAGGAAGGTGAGGCCCAGAGACATTCAGAGAATTGCCTGAACCCAGATGGCTCCAGAGGCTTCCCAAACTCAAGCCTCTTGACTGTAAATCAAATGCTTTCTGCCAGATTATCATGCCAGGGATATCAGAGGGAATGGATGGAATTTCAGAGTAATTCCACAGAAGTCCTGGATGGCATTCTAGAAACATTACCCCCACCCCACAACCTCCAAACACAAAATCAGAGGGTCAAACCAAAGAGTGCCAACTGAACTGAGCATCTGAAGGTCCAAGTGGCAAGGAAGGCTCTGTGCAAACCACATTAGTGATGGAAAGTGACGGGAAATGTTCAATGTCCCTGAGTGTTTCATTCAAACCCTCTGCTCTCGTCTATGGCTCGGCCTGACCAAAGAACCCCAGATGGCATGGACAGTGTCTGGGGCCAGTCTCGGGGTTATGTTAAGACTGCAGGTTGGCCTCTTGCCACCTTGGGCCTTCGCTCTGTCCTCCCGCAATGACCCTGGCCTATTTCGACTGGCTGAATTATTTAAATATTGTACATTGCTAGTTAATAGACACAACATATTGAAAGTTTTACAATCAAATATTTATGCTGCTCAAAAACATTTTCCATGATCTTTAAACAGCCATGTCATCTATTTATTTTCATTCTCTGATCTTTCTGTTTTGTATCAGAATCGGAGAATTTAGCCTATTTACCCAGAAGTAAATATTATGATGAAAACATGGGGCGGCTCAAAAGTAGACTTAGGAAAGTGCAGAAGTATTTTGTGTCAGTGTCAATTGCACAACAGCCTCTGCATGGCAATAAATTAAGACATTTCTTTGGGATGCTTGAAGAATGGAGATTAATGTTTCATGGCCAGACCCTGCCTCCATGATGGAGCAGCCTCACCATCTTTTCTGTCCACTCACTCCTTTTGTAAAATGCAGAGAAGGTCTTCTGGGTCAGGGAGTGGCCACTTGCCAGTGACTTCAATCAATGAAATACACTGGATATGGAACCTGGGGCTGCAAGTAAGAGCTGACACTCGATAATCCGAAATCTTGTTTGGGAGATGACGGACACACAGCCCTCAGCTTGGTCCTCTTTTTTGGCAGATACTCCTAACTTCTGAGTTCTTCTCCCTAACTCTGTCCTTGGTGATGCTTTATTAGGCCCGAAAGCTAGTCACCTTGTTTCAGGGGCAACTTCTCTCTGCCCTAGAGAGAGTCTAGCCAGTATTTCCTCATTACTGGGTTAGAGAGAAAGACCCTCCTTGAATATCAGTGTCCTTTCCAAAAAAATAGTCTTACAGATGCAAAGAAGGCACCAGAGAATCAAAGTGCCAGAAAACATGGTCTCTGGGATGAGCCTCGGATCCCCATGTCTCACTTTAGGCTTAAGATCTAATTTCAAGGGAATTCCCTGGTGGCCCAGTGGCTAAGACTCCTTGCCTCCAAAGCAGGGGGTCTGGGTTTGATCCCTGGCCAGGAAACTAGATCCCCCATGCTGCAATTAGCAATCCTGCAGGCTGCAGCAAAGACTCAGTACAGCCAAATTTAAAAGAGAAAAAAATTTTTAAAGGATCTAATGTTGAACATTTTGCTTGAAACTGGCTGCGTATGCTCTCTATTCCGTGGGCTTCATTCCTCCCCCAATATCTGACTTTTCCAAGCTCTGGCTAACCTCCCAATCAGCATCTTACTTCTGTCTCATCCCTCTCTTTGAAGGGTTACCTGCAGCTCCCCATCCTGACTTACCAGGAACCTCATTAGATTTGGAGAAAGTAGTAAACAGGGTTTAGTGAGACAGACCCATGTCTTCACCCATCTCCTAACCTTGAATTTTGACTTCTGTCCCTAAAAGAAGAGGAAGATATATAGGTCAGGGGAGTGCCATTAGAAATATGTAAGAACTTACATGGATTATACGTAAAGTGCTTCATGTTATGTTTGGTCCAGACTGAGTGCTTGTCAATTAAGTATCATAACTATATTACTATCACTGTGTGAGGGACAGAGGCTCTGACTGCCTGCAGAATCTCCCAGATCTTGATTCCCCTAGTTGCTCCCCAGTCCTCGCATGGCTTTTTTCTAATGTTCTAAGCATCAACTCTTAATCGGTGGCTCTAGCTACAATAAGGCATAGAGATGGGACATAGGAAAGAAAGAAGAGAATAAAGAAAGATGGGAGGAGATGCAGGTTAGAGCATCCATCCTGTAGAGGAAATTATTCATTTTATTTAAAAAATCATAGTCAGTAAAGAGATGGCAAAGAAGAGAGGCCCCTTCCTTTTTTTAAAATAAAGTATCTTTTAAAATTTAAATATACTTTTTTTTTTTTTTTTTTTTTATTTTGCTTTACAATACTGTATTGGTTTTGCCATACATTGACATGAATCAGCCACGGGTGTACATGAGATCCCAGTCCTGAACCCCCCTCCCACCTCCTACCCCATATCATCTCTCTGGATCATCCCCAAGCATCCTGTATCCTGTATCGAACACAGACTGGCAATTCATTTCTTACCTGATAGTATACATGTTTCAATGCCATTCTCCCAAATCATCCCCCCCTTCCCTCTCCCACAGAGTCTAAAAGTCCGTTCTATACATCTGTGTCTCTTTTGCTGTCTCACATAAAGGGTTATCATTACCATCTTTCTAAATTCCATATATATGTGTTAGTATACTGTATTGGTGTTTTTCTTTCTGGCTTACTTCACTCTGTTTTAATTGGGCGTCCCTGGGGCTCAGACAGTAAAGAATCTGCCTGCAATGCAGGAGACTGGGGTTCAATCCCTGGATCAATAGGATCCCCTGGAGAGGGGAATGGCTACCCACTCCAGTATTCTTGCCTGGAGATTTCCACGGACAGAGGAGCCTGGTCAGCTACACTTCATGAGGTTGCAAAGAGTCAGACAAGACTGAGCAATTAACACTTTCACTTTTACTTTACTTTTAACTGGAGGATAATTGCTTTGCAATACTATGTTGGTTTCTGCTATATCTCAACATGAATCAGCCCTAAGTAATCATCCGGTCCCATCACTCCATGGGAAACAGATGGGGAAACAGTGGAAACAGTGTCAGACTTTATTTTGGGGGGCTCCAAAATCACTGCAGATGCTGACTGCAGCCATGAAATTAAAAGACGCTTACTCCTTGGAAGAAAAGTTATGACCAACCTAGATAGTATATTGTAAAGCAGAGATATTACTTTGCCAAGAAAGGTCTGTCTAGTCAAGGCTATGGTTTTTCCAGTGGTCATGTATGGATGTGAGAGTTGGACTGTGAAGAAAGCTGAGTGCCAAAGAATTGATGCTTTTGAACTGTGGTGTTGGAGAAGACTCTTGAGAGTCCCTTGGACTGCAAGGTTATCTAACCAGTCCATCCTAAAGGAGATCAGTCCTGGGTGTTCATTCGAAGGACTGATGCTGAAGCTGAAACTCCAGTACTTTGGCCACTTCATGCGAAGAGTTGACTCATTGGAAAAGACTCTGATGCTGGAAGGGATTGGGGGCAGGAGGAGAAGGGGACGACAGAGGATGAGATGGCTGGATGGCATCACCGACTCGATGGACGTGAGTTTGAGTGAACTCTGGGAGTTGATGGTTGGGAAGGCCTGGTGTGCTGTGGTTCATGGGGGTCACAAAGAGTCGGACACGACTGAGCGACTGAACTGAACTGAACTGAACAGGGAGGTAAGATCCCACTTGCAGCCTAAAAAACCAAAACATAAAACAGAAACAATGTTGTAACAAATTCAATAAAGGCTTAAAAATGTTTCATATCAAAAATTAAAAAAAAAAAAAAAGACTCAGGAACTTGAGAACAGAAAAGGCAGCCTGGGTCACAGAAATCTTGGTTCCATTTCCACGTGAGGACCTGGACAGGGTCTGTTTCCACAGATCTCAGCTTCCTTGACTGTAAAATGAGATGGTCCCATTGCATTCATTCAACAGACATTTAGTTGGGGGCTTCCCAGGTGGCTCAGTGATGAATCCGCCTGCCAGTGCAGGAGACAGGAGATGCAGGTTTGATCCCTAGGTTAGGAAGATCCCCTGGAGGAAGGCATGGCAACCCACTCTAGTATTCTTGCCTCGAGAATCCCATAGACAGAGGAGCCTGGTGGGCTACAGTCCATGGGGTCGCAAAGCATCAGACACGACTGAGTGAGCATCAGTCTTAGTCAGTCAGTCATACTGAGCACCAGCTGTGTGCAAGGTGCAGTCTAGGCACCGGGGTCACAAAGCGGCACCAGAAAGACATGATTCCTGCTCGGCTGTTGGTAGCAGAGACAAACTCACAAAAGGACAACCAGGTAACTAAATATGACCATTTCAGTTAACGGTGAGGGACTGGATAAAAGCAAAGCAGAGAAATTGATAGAAAGACGCTGGGACGAGCAGGCTACCTAGGGGAAGAAGGTCAGAGCAGGACTTTGTATGAAGCTGATTCCCATGTGAGTGCAGTCCAGGCACGTGGAGATCTGGGGAAGGATGTTCCAGCCAGAAAGACACCTCAGGCACTCCTAGTGCTGAAGCAAAAGGATGGAATGGTCAGCAGGGCCCACAGGAAGGGATCTGAATAGACAAGACTGCCTGTTGAGAGCTGCAGTCTTCACAGGGATGCTGCTGAGGTCACGAGACCCTGGGAAACAAACACACTAACCCCTCTCTCCCACCTCCCTGGAATCCATGCTAGAGCTCCATATTGGCCGGACACACCCAGAAGTCAGAGGACAAAGGAAATCTATTAATGCCAGCCATACTGGTCCACCTCCTGGACACTGCCTCCCCACCGCACCCCACCCCAGAGTGGGGGATTGGACAGAGGAGGCAGGAGGAAGATCAGAGATGAGAAAACAAGATAGTGGAGGATGTACCCAGAATGGCCGTGATAAGGTGTGTGGTTTAATTCCGAGGACATTAGAAAGCCACCAGGGAGTTTTAAGTAAGGGCATAGTATTTTTTTTGTAAGATTTTTTTTTTTTTTTTTTTGATGTGGGCCATTTTTAAAATCCTTACTGAATGTGTTACAATGTTGCTTCTGTTTTATGTTTTGGTTCTGCGGCCTTGAGTCATGTGGAATCTTAGCTCCCTGACCAGGCATCGAACCCACACCCCTTGCATTGGAGGTGAAGTTTTGACCACTGGACAGCCAGGGAAGTCCAGTAAGGGGATGCTTTGAACTGATTTATGTTAAAAAGATTAATCCAGCTTCTGTGAGGGGAATCGGCTTTCCATGGGCAAGACTAGAAGTTGGGAGGATATTTATGAGGTTATTACACCATCAAAATAAAGATTTATGTTGGGGTGGTCTAGCGTGGTGGCTAAAGATAAAGAAAAATAAATAGATTCAGGAAATATGCTGAAAAAAAAAACATTTTAAAGGCAAGTTCTGCCATTGCCATGAGATGAAGGAGACCCTTCTCCAACCCTGATGGGAAGTAAGAACATACGTATACCCTCAGAGCTGCAAACTCTAGGACCTCAGCACTAGTGCCAAGCCATATGGCTTTCATAGTGCAAAGTGCATTGAGAGGAATGTGCCAGCTCTGTGCTGTCTTTATTTATAAGAAGGAGAGAGAAAATAAAGAATTTCCCAAGCCTGGCATGTAGAAAAATGATGTGTCTGGTGGACCTGATAAATAACAAATTGTAAAGTCTTCTAGTTTTATTGTTGGCATTGTCGTAAAGAACATGCTGTGCTTATTATCTGGTCAAAGGGATTTCATTCTTTGTGATGTTGAAGTGAGTTATAATCTTTACTAAACAAATAACGTCAGTAATTTTTAAATTCCACAGTCATGAATGTTTGTAGAACTTTTTTCCCCTCTTTCTCTCTTTCTTTGATAGTTTTGTCAGATATCAGAAATGCTTTCACTGTGTTCCCAGATGGGGTATCATTTCCAGCTACAGAACTAACATCCATCAATGTCTCTAAAAACCCATCAACATCACTTCAGTCACAGGCTGTAGCAGTGATGAGCAGCTTAAAGGCTGATGTCATAATACTGTATTGGCCAAAAAGTTTGTTTGGGTTTTTCCCAAAAGATGTTACAAAAACCTGAACAAAGTTCTTGGCCAACCTAATACCAATCCCAAACCATTATTCACTCCTCAGGAAGTTCTGATATTCCATAAATAGTCCTAGGTAGACTATTAAATTTATATTCTTATGGAAGACAGGCCTATCATGTAGGTGCTCACAGATCAAAGAAAACTGTGGAAAAGTTTTTGACTCATTCTTCAAATAACTTAGAACAAATGACTTAGGACAGTCGAGGGAACCGATCTTTTTTGAGTTTTTTGCAAAATGTATATTCTAGTAGCTTTAAGAATAAAGAGTGTGTGAAGCACTTCAAGACACAACTGAGGTCAAATCACAGCCTGCCTCTAAGTAACTGGATGGTTAGTCAAATCACTTCACCTCTGAGCAGGACTGCTGGTACCTGGGTTTGATCTCTGGGTCAAGAAGATCCTTTAGAGAAGGGAATGATAACCCACTCCATTATTCTTGCCTGGAGAATTTCCTGGACAGAGGAGCCTGGCAGGCTACAGTCCATGGGGTCACAAAGAGTTGGACACAACTGAGTGACTCTCTCTCTCTCTCTCTCTCACACACACACACACACACGTACATACACATGACTTTGTACACAGAAGTATGTATGTTGTACTCCAGATTCAGAAAACTTTCTGATGACAGGTGATCATTTAGCACTTGGCTCTTTTCTCTGGCAGGTGCAGTGTGTGTTCAGCTTCAGATCACCAGTCAGCAAACCCCACAGAGCAACGGCAACAATGAGGGGGACTCGAAACTCTTAGAGTTGTTAGTTCTAGCTTCACAAATTTCCACCCAAGCAGACATTAATTTGCAGGGTTTTTTTTTTTTTTTCTTCTCAAATAGGGTAAGAAGAAAACTTCCAAAGTCTAAATGCCTCAAAACTGAATACTGTTCCAATTATTAGAGTTCACTTAAGCAGTGGTCATTCCACATTTGTATTTCCAGTGGAATCTTTAGAAAAAAAACTCAGATGCTGGCCAAGACAAACCTGCAACTCAGGGGTCTGACGGCAGCATCCCTGGCAACGGGTCCCCACCTGCAGGACACAATCAGCTGTGGACAGCTTGGTCTAATGAAACTGGGGTTTAAAGGATGCTGAATTTTTCACTACTTGGGAGTAGCTCCGGCTAGTTTTCCCACAGAAAACAGTTATTCCAGAGTGACCACGGCTCACAGACTCTAACATGCAGCCTTTGTAGATCACTGTGACGGGTGTGAGGCACTTCTCTGTACCTTAGCTTTGCCTGTAAATGGGTTGGTCGATAAGGAATGCGTGATTGTCAGTGCAGCCGCCACCACCACCTTCACACCATCCGTGGGATGGGGGACTCTCTTCTCCCACTTGAGAGTGGGAAACTGCCACTTGCCAGGCTCTGTCCTAAGTGCTGTGTGTGTGTGTGTGTGTGAGTTGCTCGGTCATAGCCAACTCTTTGTGACCCTGTGGACCGTAGCCGCCAGGCTCCCCTGCCCACGGAATTTTCCAGGCAAGAATACTAGTGTGAGTAGCCACTCCCTCCTCCAGGGGGTCTTCCCAACCCAGGGATGGAACCCAGGTCTCCCTCATTGCAGGTGGAGTCTTTATTATCTGAACCACCAGGGAAGCTCCCTGAGTGCTTTAGATGTATCTGTTTACTGATCAGGTCCTCTCCATAACTTTTCAAACTGAATCTTCCTGTCTTACAGATGTGGACACTGAGGCACAGAGAACAGAGAGGTTAGGTAACTTGCTCGAAATCACACAGCTCGCAAAATGTGGGGCCAAGGAATGACACTTAGGTATCCTGCTTCAGAACCCACATCTTTTGCCATGCTGCTAAGTCACTTCAGTCGTGTCTGACTCTGTGTGACCCCGTAGACAGCAGCCCACCAGGCTTCCCTGTCCCTGGGATTCTCCAGGCAAGAACACTGGAGTGGGTTGCCATTTCCTTCTCCAATCCATGAAAGTGAAAAGTGAAAGTGAATTCGCTCAGTCATGTCTGACTCTTAGTGACCCCATGGACTGCAGCCCACCAGGCTCCTCTGCCCATGGGATTTTTCCAGGCAAGAGTACTGGAGTCGGGTGCCAGTGCCTTCTCCATAACTAGCCGTCAAACCACTACCACCCCTGAACACGAGGAAACACCACCAACAGCTCCATGTTTCCATAACCTTTCCAGACCTAAACCTCGGCAGATGTGTAACTTTTACTGACTCTTCTGGGATTCACCTTCGGTCATTTTTAATAAATTTCATTTCAAACACACTGGAAGATACCCCTGCCTCATGTCACAAAAGGCTTCAACACACAGTTACCCTCCTTTAGCTTTAAAGGCTAATGTAACAAAATCCTGGGTTTTATGGATTTTTTTTTTGAAATGGGTCAGTACCAAGGTCAGTTCGTAATAAAGAATTTTCCAGAAGAAAAGCAGAAATTGGCAACGTACTGTAAGAAAATACTGCATGAGCCAGGAAGCAATGAAGAGATGTTTAAATTTTCCCTGACATGAATACTGACCACCCAGGGGAATAAAGAAAACACCTGTTGAGGCCCCAGGCACGTGTATACCCAGAGACTGAAAGTGGAGCAGGCTTCTGAGTCACCTGTCAAACCAGAGGCTATGTGAAAGAGGAAAGAGACACACGACCTAGGGAATGACCTTTCGGTTGCTGGGGGAGGTGTGGAGTGGGATGGGGGGAAGAGGTAGTTAGGGAGTTTGGGGTGGTCGTGTACACACTGCCGCTGTATTTAAATGGACAGCCAACCAACAAGGACCTACTGTAGAGCACAGGGAACTCTGATCAGTGTTATTATGTGGCAGCCTGGATGGGCAGGGAGTTTAGAGGAGAATGGATACATGTACATGTATTGGTGAGTCCCTTCACTCTTCACTGTGAAACTATCACAACATTTGAGTTCAGTTCAGTCGCTCAGTCGTGTCCAACTCTTTGCGACCCCATGAATTGCAGCACACCAGGCCTCCCTGTCCATCACCAACTCCCGGAGTTCACTCAGACTCACGTCCATCGAGTCAGTGATGCCATCCAGCCATAAGGGGGCTATACCCCAATGCAAAATAAAAGATTTTTTTTTAATTAAAGGCTGCATCAGCCATTGAGAATAGAAACGCAGAAGCCTTGAGCCCCAAGACCTGGTCTTGCCTCTACCTAGAGGGACAACTTCTCATGGACCAGAGACCCTCTCTTCTGCATCAATTATTTCAGCTGTCACAAAGTGTCTCAAATGACTCCCAGACTATCTAAACTCAAGGCTTTAAAAAGTGAAAAGTATATGTGTCCTTAGGGGGAAAGAAGCATGAAAATAGTGCAATTATAAGACAGGAAAATCTTATGGCAGGAGAGGGATGAAGAAGTGGAACACAGAGAATCTTTTATGGCAATGAAACTACTCTGTATGATGCTATAATGACGGGTCTGTGCCATTATGTGGTTTTTCAGTTGCTAAATTGTGTCTGACTCTTTGTGACCCCATGAACTGTATTACACCAGGCTTCCCTGCCCTTCACTACCACCTGAAGTTTGCTCAAATTCATGTCCATTGAGTCAGTGGTGTTATCCAACTATCTCATCCTCTGTCACTCCCTCTCCTCCCACCTTCAATCTTTCCCATCCTCAGGGTCTTTTCCAATGAGTCAACTCTTTGCATCAGGTGGCCAAAGTATTGGAGCTTCAGCTTCAGCATCAGTCCTTCCAATGCATATTCAGGGTTGATTTCCTTTAGGATTGTGTCATTTCCTTTAGAACTGTGTCATCTGGGGCTTATCCAAACCCCGAGAATGTACAACACCAAGGCTGAGCCTTAATGTGACCTGTAGACTCTGGGTTATAACGGTGATTCAAAGGAAGGTCATCAGTAACAAACTGTAACAAATGCATCACTGCAGTGGAATGTTCCGGGGGGTGGTGGCGGATGCCATCCACATGTAGGAGCAAGTTGCTTACAGGAAATCTCGGTGCCATCCTCTTGATTTTACTGTGAACCTCAAACTGCTCCCAAAAGTCTTAACAAAAACAAATCTTGCAAAAAAGAAGACCACTGATGCTCGCAGCCCCTGCCTGAACATTGTGTAAGGTTTAGTCTGAGAGTTTCAGGAATCCATTTCGATCAAGCTCGTGTGCCTGTTGCAATCATATTCATAGGGCTTCCCTGGTGGCTCAGTGGATAAGACTCCATCTGCCAAGCAGAAGACACAGGTTCAGTCCCTGGTTCAGGAAGATACCGCATGCCTGGGAGCAACTAAGCCTGCGCACTTCCTCTACTGAGCCTTTGCTCTGGAGCCCCGGGGCCACAACTACTGGAGCCCCGTGCCCTAGAACCTGTGCTCTGCAGCAAGAGAAGCCACAGCAATGGGAAGCCCAAGGCCGCAACTAGAGAGAAGCCCGCACGGCCCTGAAGACTCAGCACAGCCGAAAAGAAACCTTCTAAAAGCCATCTTCATAGAGAGGGATTTTGTGGTAGAAGCATGTAGTGGGCTTGAAAACCCCTTGGCTATTTGCTGAAATGATTCGGTTTCTTTTTTTGAATTTCCTTTTACTGAGAGGAGCTGAAGATTTTCTGGGTTAATGGACCTCCCACCGTGAATGGTCTTGCCTGTTGTCATCGCTGATTGCAACAGCGCTTGCTGCTACTGCTAAGTCGCCTCAGTCGTGTCCGACTCTGTGCGACCCCAGAGATGGCAGCCCACCAGGCTCCCCTATCCCTGGGGTTCTCCAGGCAAGAACACTGGAGTGGGTTGCCATTTCCTTCTCCAATGCATGAAAGTGAAAAGTGAAAGTGAAATCACTCAGTCGTGTCCGACTCCTAGCGACCCCATGGACTGCAGCCTACCAGGCTCCTCCATCCTTGGGATTTGCCAGGCAAGAGTACTGGAGTGGGTTGACATTGCCTTCTCCAACAGCACTTGGGTTTCCCCCTTTTCAGACACTCTCACTTGGAGCCTAGTGATTATAACAGTCAGATGTCAGTTCACTTCTTCCAACTCCCCAGGTAATATTTCCAAAACAAGAGAAATGTCCTCCCTAGACTACATCACCGAAAACGAAAAGCTCCCCCTCCCTGATTCACAGCCCTGGAAACCGGGAGTGAGACAGAGATGAGGTTTGGAAAGCTCTTGACTGACGGGTCCAGGAGGAGTCCATGCTGGCCTGCCTGCCCTGCCCTGCCCAGGTGGTGTGTCTCCGTTCCTTGGCCGTAATAGGCGTCCAGGGTTAATGAGAGTAGACATGCATGATTCGTAAGGTCATCTGAAGTGGGTCAGGGATTTATGGACCTCCATTCTGTTTTCTGGGGAGCGGGGGAGATGGCAGGCCAAGGGAGGAGTTGGGAAACAGAATGTGACCAGTTGCAAAAAAAAAAAAAAAGATTTGGAAGAGAAAGCAGACTCCCACATCAGATCACACTTTATGAACCAGAAGTGGTTTCGTCATCTCTGGAAAGTGTGTAAGTTTGTATCAGGCTCTGAATGGAGTGAATCAGAACCAAACAGTCCCTACACCAACCACTGTTACAATGACTATTTGAAAACCATCATTTAAGATGCCTTGGCAGAGATGAAGCCTCTCAGATGTACCCAGAACCCTCCAGAAATTCATACTATAGTTACAGAAGAGACGAGCAAAAACCAGAAACACTACTCTATAGACAATAATTCAAACACAAAGTATGTCAAAGGGCAGTTTATGACGACAGGAGTAACACAAGAAAATAGTAAAATAGAACGAAAGGAAAAATATTAGGCAATGAGTTACAGATAAATGAAAATGACATTTCTGACCCCCAGTAGCTGAGAAACTAGATCAGTCATGTCTGACTCTTAGTGACCCCATGGACTGCAGCCCACCAGGCTCCTCTGCCCATGGGATTTTTCCAGGCAAGAGTACTGGAGTCGGGTGCCAGTGCCTTCTCCATAACTAGCCGTCAAACCACTACCACCCCTGAACACGAGGAAACACCACCAACAGCTCCATGTTTCCATAACCTTTCCAGACCTAAACCTCGGCAGATGTGTAACTTTTACTGACTCTTCTGGGATTCACCTTCGGTCATTTTTAATAAATTTCATTTCAAACACACTGGAAGATACCCCTGCCTCATGTCACAAAAGGCTTCAACACACAGTTACCCTCCTTTAGCTTTAAAGGCTAATGTAACAAAATCCTGGGTTTTATGGATTTTTTTTTTGAAATGGGTCAGTACCAAGGTCAGTTCGTAATAAAGAATTTTCCAGAAGAAAAGCAGAAATTGGCAACGTACTGTAAGAAAATACTGCATGAGCCAGGAAGCAATGAAGAGATGTTTAAATTTTCCCTGACATGAATACTGACCACCCAGGGGAATAAAGAAAACACCTGTTGAGGCCCCGGGCACGTGTATACCCAGAGACTGAAAGTGGAGCAGGCTTCTGAGTCACCTGTCAAACCAGAGGCTATGTGAAAGAGGAAAGAGACACACGACCTAGGGAATGACCTTTCGGTTGCTGGGGGAGGTGTGGAGTGGGATGGGGGGAAGAGGTAGTTAGGGAGTTTGGGGTGGTCGTGTACACACTGCCGCTGTATTTAAATGGACAGCCAACCAACAAGGACCTACTGTAGAGCACAGGGAACTCTGATCAGTGTTATTATGTGGCAGCCTGGATGGGCAGGGAGTTTAGAGGAGAATGGATACATGTACATGTATTGGTGAGTCCCTTCACTCTTCACTGTGAAACTATCACAACATTTGAGTTCAGTTCAGTCGCTCAGTCGTGTCCAACTCTTTGCGACCCCATGAATTGCAGCACACCAGGCCTCCCTGTCCATCACCAACTCCCGGAGTTCACTCAGACTCACGTCCATCGAGTCAGTGATGCCATCCAGCCATAAGGGGGCTATACCCCAATGCAAAATAAAAGATTTTTTTTTAATTAAAGGCTGCATCAGCCATTGAGAATAGAAACGCAGAAGCCTTGAGCCCCAAGCCCTGGTCTTGCCTCTACCTAGAGGGACAACTTCTCATGGACCAGAGACCCTCTCTTCTGCATCAATTATTTCAGCTGTCACAAAGTGTCTCAAATGACTCCCAGACTATCTAAACTCAAGGCTTTAAAAAGTGAAAAGTATATGTGTCCTTAGGGGGAAAGAAGCATGAAAATAGTGCAATTATAAGACAGGAAAATCTTATGGCAGGAGAGGGATGAAGAAGTGGAACACAGAGAATCTTTTATGGCAATGAAACTACTCTGTATGATGCTATAATGACGGGTCTGTGCCATTATGTGGTTTTTCAGTTGCTAAATTGTGTCTGACTCTTTGTGACCCCATGAACTGTATTACACCAGGCTTCCCTGCCCTTCACTACCACCTGAAGTTTGCTCAAATTCATGTCCATTGAGTCAGTGGTGTTATCCAACTATCTCATCCTCTGTCACTCCCTCTCCTCCCACCTTCAATCTTTCCCATCCTCAGGGTCTTTTCCAATGAGTCAACTCTTTGCATCAGGTGGCCAAAGTATTGGAGCTTCAGCTTCAGCATCAGTCCTTCCAATGCATATTCAGGGTTGATTTCCTTTAGGATTGTGTCATTTCCTTTAGAACTGTGTCATCTGGGGCTTATCCAAACCCCGAGAATGTACAACACCAAGGCTGAGCCTTAATGTGACCTGTAGACTCTGGGTTATAACGGTGATTCAAAGGAAGGTCATCAGTAACAAACTGTAACAAATGCATCACTGCAGTGGAATGTTCCGGGGGGTGGTGGCGGATGCCATCCACATGTAGGAGCAAGTTGCTTACAGGAAATCTCGGTGCCATCCTCTTGATTTTACTGTGAACCTCAAACTGCTCCCAAAAGTCTTAACAAAAACAAATCTTGCAAAAAAGAAGACCACTGATGCTCGCAGCCCCTGCCTGAACATTGTGTAAGGTTTAGTCTGAGAGTTTCAGGAATCCATTTCGATCAAGCTCGTGTGCCTGTTGCAATCATATTCATAGGGCTTCCCTGGTGGCTCAGTGGATAAGACTCCATCTGCCAAGCAGAAGACACAGGTTCAGTCCCTGGTTCAGGAAGATACCGCATGCCTGGGAGCAACTAAGCCTGCGCACTTCCTCTACTGAGCCTTTGCTCTGGAGCCCCGGGGCCACAACTACTGGAGCCCCGTGCCCTAGAACCTGTGCTCTGCAGCAAGAGAAGCCACAGCAATGGGAAGCCCAAGGCCGCAACTAGAGAGAAGCCCGCACGGCCCTGAAGACTCAGCACAGCCGAAAAGAAACCTTCTAAAAGCCATCTTCATAGAGAGGGATTTTGTGGTAGAAGCATGTAGTGGGCTTGAAAACCCCTTGGCTATTTGCTGAAATGATTCGGTTTCTTTTTTTGAATTTCCTTTTACTGAGAGGAGCTGAAGATTTTCTGGGTTAATGGACCTCCCACCGTGAATGGTCTTGCCTGTTGTCATCGCTGATTGCAACAGCGCTTGCTGCTACTGCTAAGTCGCCTCAGTCGTGTCCGACTCTGTGCGACCCCAGAGATGGCAGCCCACCAGGCTCCCCTATCCCTGGGGTTCTCCAGGCAAGAACACTGGAGTGGGTTGCCATTTCCTTCTCCAATGCATGAAAGTGAAAAGTGAAAGTGAAATCACTCAGTCGTGTCCGACTCCTAGCGACCCCATGGACTGCAGCCTACCAGGCTCCTCCATCCTTGGGATTTGCCAGGCAAGAGTACTGGAGTGGGTTGACATTGCCTTCTCCAACAGCACTTGGGTTTCCCCCTTTTCAGACACTCTCACTTGGAGCCTAGTGATTATAACAGTCAGATGTCAGTTCACTTCTTCCAACTCCCCAGGTAATATTTCCAAAACAAGAGAAATGTCCTCCCTAGACTACATCACCGAAAACGAAAAGCTCCCCCTCCCTGATTCACAGCCCTGGAAACCGGGAGTGAGACAGAGATGAGGTTTGGAAAGCTCTTGACTGACGGGTCCAGGAGGAGTCCATGCTGGCCTGCCTGCCCTGCCCTGCCCAGGTGGTGTGTCTCCGTTCCTTGGCCGTAATAGGCGTCCAGGGTTAATGAGAGTAGACATGCATGATTCGTAAGGTCATCTGAAGTGGGTCAGGGATTTATGGACCTCCATTCTGTTTTCTGGGGAGCGGGGGAGATGGCAGGCCAAGGGAGGAGTTGGGAAACAGAATGTGACCAGTTGCAAAAAAAAAAAAAAAGATTTGGAAGAGAAAGCAGACTCCCACATCAGATCACACTTTATGAACCAGAAGTGGTTTCGTCATCTCTGGAAAGTGTGTAAGTTTGTATCAGGCTCTGAATGGAGTGAATCAGAACCAAACAGTCCCTACACCAACCACTGTTACAATGACTATTTGAAAACCATCATTTAAGATGCCTTGGCAGAGATGAAGCCTCTCAGATGTACCCAGAACCCTCCAGAAATTCATAATATAGTTACAGAAGAGACGAGCAAAAACCAGAAACACTACTCTATAGACAATAATTCAAACACAAAGTATGTCAAAGGGCAGTTTATGACGACAGGAGTAACACAAGAAAATAGTAAAATAGAACGAAAGGAAAAATATTAGGCAATGAGTTACAGATAAATGAAAATGACATTTCTGACCCCCAGTAGCTGAGAAACTAGTGAAGAGATTTTCATGTAAAAAAATAATGGATAATACTCCTTGACAAATGCAATAACAGAGGTATAAGCAAGCTACAAAAAGAGCAAAGCAAAGAGGGTGTGATTAATTCTGCCTGGGACTGTCAGAGGTTTTCTGAATAAGGTAAAATTTGAATTTTTTTTTATTTTATTGGAGTATAATTGCCTTACAATATTGTATTAGTTTCTGCTATGCAACAAGGTGAATCAGCTGAATGTATACATATATTCCCTCCCTCTTAAGTCTCCCTCCCACCCGCCCCCATCCCAGCCCACTAGGTCATCACAGAGCACCAGGATGAGCGTTCTGTGGTAGACAGCATCTTCCCACCAGCTCTCTCTCACACGTGGTAGCAGTAGTCAATGCCACTCTCCCAATTCGTCCATCCTGCTCCTTCCCCCTGCCTTGCCCACATGTCCATTCTCTACATCTGCGTCTCTATTCTTGCCCTATGGATAGATTCATCAGTAACCATTGTTCTAGATCCTCGCATATGCATTAATATACAATATTTGTTTTTCTCTTTCACTCTGTATGACAGACTCTAGGTCAATCCACATCACTACAAATGACACAATTTCATTCCTTTTTATGGCTGAGTAGTATGTAGGATGTAACCAGCTCTCTCTCACACGTGGTAGCAGTAGTCAATGCCACTCTCCCAATTCGTCCATCCTGCTCCTTCCCCCTGCCTTGCCCACATGTCCATTCTCTACATCTGCGTCTCTATTCTTGCCCTATGGATAGATTCATCAGTAACCATTGTTCTAGATCCTCGCATATGCATTAATATACAATATTTGTTTTTCTCTTTCACTCTGTATGACAGACTCTAGGTCAATCCACATCACTACAAATGACACAATTTCATTCCTTTTTATGGCTGAGTAGTATGTAGGATGTCTCTAGACAAAGGATTCTAGGCATTCTAGGTAATAGAAACAGGAAAGGAAGAAAGAGAGAAAAGACTCGGTGTTTTTAAAATCCTTTGCTACTGTGAGTGTACAGAGAACGAAGTAGGAAGGAAGGCAGGAAATAAAGTAAGAGTTAATGGGGACAGATTATGTCCCCATGTTTTCCATGTCATACTTAAAGGTGTGGACATTATCCTTTGGCACTAGGGAGCCAAAGAAGGTTGTAGGCAGGAAGCAGACTGATCCTGCTTATGACTTAGAAATATCACCTTGATGACAACATGGAGGTGAATTGGAGCAGGGAAAGAGGAGGCAGGGGGCACTCAAAAGACACTTGAAATATACCAGAAAAAACACAAAGGGTGGGGGCTTGAAGTAAGGGAGAGACATTAGGAGCAAATTAAGGGGTAGGTTAGGAGGTATTTAGGAGGAGAATGGAAAAAGCATGGTGAAAGATTGGGGGTGGGGAAAACACAGGGGTGTGGATGATGAGCCATCACCCAAGCCAGAAATTCAGGGGTGGATCTCCCCTTCACTTGACAGGAACTGCCGGGAAAGGAATAGTTTCATAGGGAAACTTGGCAAGAGGGAGTACAAGATAGGTTTTGTACCTCTTATTTTCAAAGAAACCCCAGTGGAGAAGGCATTTGAGTACATGAGAAAGGACCAACAATGCTTGATCCCCGAGAGAATCTAGAGAGACAAAAACCGACAAGTGTCTATTGAACAAGTAGGTCATTACCTGTCATCTTGGTGCCCCTGCAGAACAGACAATACAAGGGGGAATTGAAGAGTTTGGACCATATCAATGGCGCCCACTCAGGACTGAATGACAACCCTGAGTCCAGCTGTGGGCAGTGCGCTTCCTTTTTCCATACCCTCCATGGCAAGCAAGTCACAGCAGTGCGACAGGCTCTTGCATATACCCTGGGCCAGGGACACCATCATGGCTTAAATTCAGCACCAACCAGCTTAATGGAGCTGAGATTGGCTGGAGTAGTTTGAGTCAAACACTGTTAGATGTACAGTTTGGGGTTTTTTTTAGAATTGAGGTATAGTTGTTGGCTTCCCTGTTAGGTCAGCTGGTAAAGAATCCACCTGCAATGCTAGAGATCCCGGTTCAATTCCTGGGTCAGGAAGATTCCCCTGGAGAAGGGACAGGCTGCCCACTCAAGTATTCCTGGGCTTTCCTGGTGACTCAGATGGTAAAGAGTCCACCTGCAATGCAGGAGACATGGGTTCGATCTCTGGGTTGGAAAGATCCCCTGGAGGAGGAAATGACAACCCTCTCCAGTATTCTTGCCTGGAGAATCCCCGTGGACAGAGGAACCTGGCAGGCTGTACAGTCCATAGCGTCACAAAGAGTCGGACATGACTGAGCAACTAAGCACAGCACAGCTGATTTACAGAGTTGTGTTAATTTCTACTGTACAACAAAGTGATTCAGATATATATATATACTCAGATATATATATATATACATTCTTTTTATTTATTTTTTCATTATGGTTTATTATAGGATATTGAATATAGTTCCCCATGCTATACAATAGAACCTTGTTGTTTATCCATTCCATATACAGTAACTTAACAGCCTCCTCCCCCTTGGCACCCACAAGTCTGTTCTCTGTGAGTCTGTTTCTGCTTCATAGATACATCCATTTATGTCCCATTTTAGAGTCCACACATAAATGATATCACATGGGATTAGTCTTTCTCTGACTTCCTTCACTTAGTGTGATCACCTCTAGTTGCATCCATGCTGTTGCAAATGACATTACTGTGTTCTTTTTGTGGCTGTGTAATATTCCATTGTGTATATGCACCACATCTCCTTAACCCATTCATCTGTCAGTGGACATTTATGTTGTCTCCATGTCCCCGCTCTTGTAACTCCTGCTGCTATGAACACAGGGGAAGATGATGATGATGAGATGATGTTAGTCACTCAGTTGTGTCCAACTCTTTGTGACCCCATGCACTGTAGCCCACCAGGCCCCTCTGTCCGTGGCATTTCCCAAGCAAGAATACTGGGGTGGGTTGCCATTCCCTTCTCCAGGGGATCTTCCCAACTCAGGGATCAAACCTGAGTTTCCTGTATTGCAGGCTGATTCTTTACTGTCTGAGCCACCAGGGAAGCCTATAGGGGCCAGATGCACGTTCTTTATTTCAGATCTACCCTCCTCCCCACCTCTTAAAGTGAGAGCATCAAGGAAGAAGCAGAAAAGTAGGCAAAATGCATATGCATGACTTTTCAACACAGTGACCCTATTCTGCAAAAGTGCCCAACCCATTGGCTCTAACTCTGAATTATCAAATTAGATTCCCTTGTCTTGGGCAGGGGTGAGACAGAGAAGGAAAGGTGGGAGGCATTGCTGGCAGGCAGAGGAAGAAGGAGCTCTGACCGAAACTCTCAACTGAAACTACTTTCTTCATATTTGTTTAACTTAAGAGTGAAGTCGTTCAGTCATGTCCAGCTCTTTGCGACCCCATAGACTGTAGGCTGCCAGGTTCCTCCATCCATGGGATTTTCCAGGCAAGAATACTGGAGTGGGTTGCCATGTCCTTCTCCAATTGTTTAACTTAAAGTCTTTGTTTAAATCAAGCCAAAGTCCTTTTGTATTCACATTCATGAGAGAAAACAGGCTAGTTAATAGGGTGGCTCATATGAGTTCCATCTGAGATTTCATTACTGGTCTAATAATGACATGGGATTTCTGGTTTATTGGGAGTTTTGGGGGGTCCTGCCACTCTATTCCAGTCCTTAGAGATCCAGGATTGTATCTGCTTCATCTTTATAACCCCTAGAGTTCTAGAACACACTCTGTGCTTTATACACATTTCTGGAATTGAAACTGATAGGAAATTGAGAAATTGATAGGCAGAGGCTGAATTCCTTAAATGGGTCATTGGTAGTCCAGATTCACCCCTCCCTTCTGGAATCTAGATAGAGACCCTTGGAGATCAGAGCACAGATGTCATCACAGGGGTCACCAAGCAGAACCACGAGTCTCCCTGAGTTCACACATGTTTCACCAGCCCCAGAGGTGGATTTACCGGGAAGACAATGGGGGTCCCCAACTTGCACTGGCAGTATGGGTACCTGGAGGAGCTGGGAATTCTCCAGAGTTCCAGGTGGGAAAGGGAAGCCAGGTTGTAACTGGGAAACATTCCTGTGTTGCCATTTCTGGTCAGTTGACCACGCATCTCAGAAGACTTGAATCACTCCAGGTCACAAGGGTAGCTTAGATTCAAATGGAGATCTCCCTGGCAGCTCCTGTCTCTCCCTTACATCACATCCCATCCCAGGCTCACTCCAGGCCTCAGGGGGAGAGCAAGTCCCCCGAGAAGTGCAGCGGCTGTGATCAAATTGCAAGAAAGAGCCTTGGGGGCCTGTGGTGCTGTGTTAGCCCGCTGCTCTCAAAACACAGCAGCCTGGAAGATCAGCTTCCCTCGGGATATCCTCTCTTAAATTCCACCATTTTTTTTTTTTTCCAGAAAAATTGCTTGCATAGAGAGGGGAATAGATGAGCTTCTATATGAGCATATTTATATCCATAGATATTCCATGCCATAGGCAGTATAAATCCCAGAGAGCAGATGTCAGCAGCTCCACGCTCAGATGGGAAACTTAAGGAAGGCTACAGTTACTAGTATTTCTTAAACGTGCTCAAAAAAGAAACTACACTCCCAGACACACACATACACACTCACACACACACACACTCTCTCTCTTTTTTTCCTCTCTCTTTCTCTCCGTCTCTCTCTCCCTCGGTCAGGCCTACAGAGCAAAAACAATCTACTCCTGTCCAACTCATCTGGGTCAGGCAGACCCTTATCCCAACTTTCACTGCAAGAAGAGTTCTCTGCCAAGTTGCCATGTATCTCTCTTCAGCTCCACAACCCTCAGGATAAAAATCCGTTTGGCTTTTTTTTTTTTTTTTTTTTTAATGTGGCTCAGAATAGTTTTTTTCTCTACTCAGATCATTTAGCAACATTCCTTCTTCCACCAATCTCTCCCCTGTCAAGTACCTCCCTGTCACAGGCATCTCAAAGCTGGCCAGAGTTCTTCCAGGCCCCAGGGCATCTCTATTCCCAAATCTCCCTCCCTTTGACCTCTTTTCATTGAAGATCAGGAGCCTGGGGTTCAACCAAGGACAAGAACATGCTGGTGGGGAAAGTGGTTACTTTGTGTCACAAATAACATAATGCCACTACCCCCTATGTTCACATCTTAACCCCAGGAATCTGTATTTTCCATCACTTGGCGAAGAAGAGTTAAAGAATGCATGTGGGGACCTCCCTTGCAGTCCAGCGGGTAAGACTCTGTGCTTCCAATGCAGGGGGTGTGGGTTTGATCCCTGCTTGGGGAACTAAGTTCCCACATGCCACATGGCATGGCCGAAAAATGAAAAATAATTGTTTTGTTTGCTTCCATATTTATTTCCTTTTAAAATGAATTATATTTGCATGCTCTTTACCTATTTTTTCTTTTTTCAAAAAAATATTTTTAATTGAAGGATGATTGCTTTACAATATTATGTTGGCTTCCACCATACATCAACATGAATCAGCCATAGATATACATATGTCCCCTCCCTCCTAAACCTGCCTGCCACTTCCCACCCCATCCCAACCCTCTAGGTAAAATTAGATAGCCAGTGGAAATGTACTGTATGATGCAGAAAGCTCAAATCTAGTGCTCTACAATAACCTAAAAAAATTTTTTAATATTATTAACAAAAAAAGATGCAGGTGGAATTAAGACTGATAATCAGCTGACCACAGGGTTTATCCAAGGTGGGCCCAGTATAATCACAAGGTCCTTAAACATGGACGAGGGGGACAAAGGGGAGAGGGCAGAGCCATCTCATGTGAGAATAACTGGGCCCATCAAGACAACTTTGAACCTGAAGAAGCCACGAGACATAAAACATGGGCGCCCTCTAGAAGCTAGAAAGGGCAAGGAAACAGTTCTCCCCTTAATCTTCCACAAGGGAAGGTGGTCCTGATAAGACTGGAAGGTTAGCCGGGTGAGACCCACTGTGGACTTGTCACCACCAGAACTGCAAGGTAATAAATCGGTGTTACATGAAATTACTCAAGGTGTAATTTATTCCAGCAAGACTAGGGAGGTCTTCTGCAGGAGTGTGTGGCACAGAACCTGAGCTGCTCATGAGCTCATCCTCAGAAAACAGGCCTCCAGGGACAGGACCCTATCTCCAAGAGGAACAAGGACCCGACTGCTCTGCCTCTCTGATGTGTCAGGAGTCAGATGGTCTATTCCAGAAGACCTCAGTTATGCCAACTGCTGGTCAGATCCCAAGGACCCAAGCATTTGGGCAAGGCCCAAACTCAGAGCATTACAGGTCGTCCCAGGAGGTATGGTCACATCAGGTCTTCATCTGTCACCCACTTATCTTGGAAGGGTTTTGTGCTCTAAGACAATAAGCAGGCATGTATGTAAGTAACAGATGCTACTTCGAGGCCCCCATGCATAGAACGTTGCAGATAAATTCAGCCCAACGCTATATGCATATATAGTTTAGTTTTTATTTTCTGTGCTGCTAACAATTAAGCAAACTTCTTCAGGTCTTGAGAGCAGGTTTCATTTACAGAGGAGCCTAGCACACCTGGCACATTCTGGATGTGCAGTCCCTTGGGGTCGGATTCGAGATGCATTTGCCCCTAAGGAAGGAGGGACTCCCTCCTGGGAAAAGTCAGTCTTTCCAACCTGAACCCAAGCCCAGCTCCGACATCCCTCTGCTCCTGAGACTCTCCCTCCTTGAGCCCCGCCCAAGGGAAGGACGCTCTTCAAAGGGCTTCCAACTCTTGCCTCTTCCCCTGGAGGGAGAGCATTGAGCCCCGGCTGGATCTGCAGCCATTCTGACTCCCAGAAAAATGAAAGGCGTTTTGTTTTCTCCTTGGACGTGTGTCCAGGTTTGATAAGGGAACTGCGGGATGTTTGTTCAGTCTCTGCCTCTGCAGATGGGGAGAGAACGTGCGGACCCTGGGAACGCTGGGATCCTAGGTTATTTGTCAGAGCTCCGTGCGCCCCGGGAGCGCGGGAGCGCAAGTGTCCTCCTGGAATGGGACACACACACCGCCTACAGCCCCCACGCCGTCTCCCAGGCTGCGGGCAAGGAAAGCCCCCTCCCCGGGGTTCCCCACCCTCCCACCTGGCCCGCCCACCCACGCGCCCAGCGCCGCGCCCAGCGCCGCGCCCCTCCGCTCCCCTCCTCCCCGGCTCCGCCGGGGCGGGCGCGGCCCGCATCCCTGCCTCCCACCCCAGCGCAGCCCGAGTCCAGCCAGACCAGCTCCCGGGACTCCGGCGGCTGCGAGTCCCGGGCGCCGCTCGCTCCTCCTGATTGGTTGAGCTCCTGTCAGTAGTAAAAAAGGATCAGATAGCAAACTGGGGACCTTCATAAAGGCGTGGTGGGGATGCTCGAGGAGCGGGCAGCCTATGACATCAGCCGCGCACGCCTGGGATGCCCGCGGCGCCCGGCCAGACCCCGAGGAGGCGCAGGGTCCCGCCGGCCGAGAGCGCAGTAGCCCCGCTGCGGCGAGGGGGGAGGCCACCGCTTTCCAGGGGACACGGGTTTCGGTCCCTGGCTGCCGCGGTACTCCTTCCTACCCAGGGGAGCTCGCGGAGAGTTGGATGAATTCTGGGTTGTTCACTTCGGTCAGTTGAGCTCCCGGGAGCCCGTTCCTGGTGGACATCAGGGGGCGTCTGGCTAAGGGACCAGCGACTCTCTGAGACTCAACTCAACATGACACTCCTGGGGTCTGAGCACTCTTTGCTGATTAGGACCAAGTTCAGATCAGGTAGGGCGAAGACACTGAGCGTTCCTTCTTCAGCTCTTCCTCCTCTTCTACGTCCCAGCTGCACACTGCTTTCCAGTGCACGCTTCAGAGCCCGCCTTGGCTCCTGCACCTCTCCCCCAGAAGCACATTTGGGAAGTCAAGGATTGTATGAGCCTGGGGGAGTGGGGGGGTGGGGGGCTTTCATGTCTTCTGTTGTCAATGCTTTGAGCCGCAGAGGTGGTTTGGTTTGTAGGAAGGCCAATCCTTTAATTTTTGTCTCTGTATCTGTGACTAGAAAAGAAAATGGGGGTGGGGGGGGCAGCGGTGGATCCCAAAGGAATAACCTTGAAAATGAGCTCGTGGGGATTTCAGGTTTGAGAGCTGAGAACTGTGAGAAGATGAACCTTGCGCTGGACATTACATACAGGAGCCACTTCAAATGTAGCTAATCCAAACAAATGTATTTCCCAAAAAAAGTCACTTGGGGAAAGTAAAAATAGCAAATTTGGAGCGCACCAAGTATTCAAAATGACATCACTGTAGGAAAAAAAAAAAAGTCTAGTGCCACAAATATTTTTTCCCAAACCATCTGATATTTATAAATGGAGACTTTCCCCCCAAATTTCTGTCCCGATAGAGAAACTTCTCCGCGGACACTGAGGGAAGGTGAGTGGGGGAGGAGACGGGGCCTTTAACTGCCCCCACAAACAGGCTGGTGTGTGTACTCGCCCCTGGAAGATATTGGTGTGCGGGTCTGCACACGGAGACAGGGACAGTTCTTTCTCAGCAGCTCTGTGTAGAATATTGGTGTTAGGAAAATGGTGAAAAACTCAATAAATGGTACCACTTCTACCATAGAAGATGCCATGTCTGCATGCTCCGTTGCTTCAGTCGTGACTGACTCTTTGCAACCCTGTGGACTGTATCGCGCCAGGCTCCTCTGTCCATGGGATTCTCCAGGGAAGAATACTGGAGAGGGTTGAATCTTCCTGACTCAGGGATGGAACCCACACCTCCTGCATTGGGAGGCCCGGGTTCTTTACCATGACTGCCACCTGGGAAGCCCAGAAGATGCTGTGAGTTACTTTAAACTGTGATGTGAACATTTCCCATAACAGGTGTTACAAGGATGCTGGCATAGTTTGCTAAGTTTTCCATAGCCTTTCTACATGGGACCACTCAGCATGTCACTTGGAAGGAGGTTACAAAAAATGAGAAGAGTGGATGCTGTAAAGTAGGGCCCTCTGGGACCTCCTTAGGTGCGCCTGGCTTTTAGATGTCTGTGGGATCCCATGGAGATTTTCTATGGCTCTGTACTGTCAAAGCGAGATAAAAACTTGAGAACTTAGGCTCAAGGCAAAACGCCCTGAAACAAGACTCAGTGCCCTGAAGATGCGGGGCGAGTCAGCGAGGCACTAGGTTCTGCAGTGGATTAATCCATCCTTTCCGTGGTGAGGTGAGGTGCTTGGTCCATTAATCCACTAGAGACGCAGAGACACGGCCACCGCTCCGCAATTTGGTCGGGACCGCAGGGCAACACTGCCACCTTTCTGAAGAGCAGAGGATGTGAGTTTGTTTTGTGAGAAGCTCCGCACATTTCAGATATACCCTCACCAGTTCCCTGTAGAGCTGGGGGAGGGCCTGGTTTGTCTCTGGATGGATCTGGGGATGTACTTGATAGTGGAATTTTGGAACAGGCTTGTCAAGCAATGCTTCCTTCATCTGCAGTGCAGAGGAGAGTCGGACGGTTCTCCTAATTCCTGCCTTGGTGGGTTGGTGGAGTCCTGTGTGTCCCAGGCAGGCCTTGCAAACCTGCACCCTGGAGCTTCTGAGAATTCCAATGGCAGCCTCACTTTTGCTGTTCTTGGTTTGTTTGTTTGTTTGTTTTAACTTGGACATGCTTTTGTGTCACAGAAAGTGTTGCTTTGGGAAAACGTGCTGTCAAAGCAGACAAAGGCAGGCTTAATCTTCTACCTTCGATAAACAGAGAAACAGAGGGTCTGAAAATGGACAAAGTGGTTTGGTCATCTGAGATGTTAGGAGTTGATGATGTCTTGAAAGATAGAGAAGACACACTGAATGTAAAACTAAGTAGACATCATTTTTCTTATGTGACTATTCTTCCTGGAGATCATTGCTGCTGTAGCTGCAGGAACACAGAAGTCTGGCTGGCAGCAGAGAGCACAAGGGCCTCTTCAAGAGTCCTCGGTTTACTTTATGGCTAACAATGGATCAAGAAGCCTCTTCTCTGTTTTGATTTTTCTCTCTCTCTCTCTTTCTCTCTTGTTTTCTTTTTTTTTTTTTCCTTCTCCTTTTCTTTCACAAACTGCTCAAAATGTAAACTCATAAAACTGTACCTCACTGCTAATGTTTGCTTTGATAGTGGATTCCGGTGTATTTCATTTAAAATGTTTCAAAAAGCAGGAAACAAAATTGTTCTCTGATCATAGTAAGATGGTAGGACTGCTTTATAAGGGAGCAGATAACTGTTTCCACTCTGAAACTAACATTATAGTAACCGTTTCCAACTGACCTTCTATAAACTGTATTTGAGTGGCCTTGTTATTGAACTACAAAGTCTGCTACCGGAGCGATAAATATGAAAGTTTACATGGACAGACATGTTTAGTGATCTAAATTATCCTACTGGAATGCCAGACTTCCTGGGTTTTTAGCAGGTACCTGTTCTTATCAGCTGTATAACCTGAAACCGTAGATAAATTACATAATTTTCTCTGCCCCAATTTGTTTAGTTTGAATAATGAGAAGAATCATAGGATTGTTGTGACAAATGTGGTAATACAAGTAGAGCATTTTTTTTTAATGCCTGGCACTTAGTAAGCCCACAAAAAAATACTGTTCTATTATTCATATTCATTTACAGGGTGGTCCTAGGTTTGTCATTTCTTCCCCGTGACTCTTGGTTGCTTCATCTGTAAATGTCTAGGTTGGGCTCGGTGATTTCTCCCACCCTTGAGAAACATTTTATGGTTCTGTGAAAATGCAAAGATTGCGAATAAGTAAAACTGTGATCGGGTTGTGTGTCAGTTGGGCATACGTCATAGACAGTTCACTTAAGTGCAGTCATTTTAGTGTTGTTTTTGAATTAACCACATTTTATTGTATTTTATCTTCTAGTTATGTCAATATCTATAGTCAGTATCACTGTTGATAATTTTCCTCATTACCATAATCCTGTGCCAGTAAGACACAAGGACCCATATGTGTGCACACATGCACACACACACACACCATGCACAAAGGATCAGAAGGCGAGAGACAGGTTCATTAGTGGGTTTCCCTTTTAAAGAACTGTTGTGTCTCTTTTGCTTTGTTCTCTTTTTCTCTTCTTCCCACTCAAACAGCTCATACAAAAGTAGATTCTGTTTTCTGCCATGACCTTGACTCTATCCCCTAGAAATTTAGGGCTGTCAAGCTTTAGCAAATCAAAATGCAAGATGCCTCGCTGAATTTGAGATAAGCAGTGATTAATTTATTAGCCTGTTGCAATATTAGGAGCATACTTTCACCTACACTGGACATTCTGCATTTTCTGTGGTAGCTGGGCTATAAAACTGTGTATATTCACCAAATTTAATTGATCTCGTCAGATCTCTCTCTTTTTTTTTCATCTACAAAATAGAGGATTTGAGTGGTTCATCTTTGCAGTTAGTTTTTAAATTTTCCCGAATGAATAGCCCGAGTGCTTTTGTAAAGTTTTGGTGACTATAAGCTTCATAAAAGCATCACTATATCATTTTTTAACTGTCATATCCTTGGGGAACTGGACATAGAGTAGATGTTCAATAAGTTTTTCTTGCGTGGATTGATGAATAATTCACACCTGCCATCTTTATAATTTGTTGGTTTCATTCAGTCACTAAATCGTGTCCGACTCTTTTGTGACCCCACGGGCTGTAGCCCGCCAGGCTCCTCTGTCTATGAGATTTCCCAGGCAAGCATACTGGAGTAGGTTGCTATTTCCTTCTCCAGGGGATCTTCCCAACTCAGAGATAGAACCCACGTCTCCTGCTTTGGCAGGCGGGTTCTTTACCACTGAGGCACCAGGGAAGCCCTGACTTTATGATTAGCCCATTATTATTCTAAGATTTTTCTGAAGGCAGTCTTTTCAGTTGCTTCATATGTTCAGTGTTCTTTTCATAATTTGGTATTTTGTGAAAACAAAACACCATAGCCTGGGTAGCAAAGCAACAGACATTTATTTTCTGTGGGGGCTGGAAGTCCAACATTACCTTCATGGTAATTTTCTGGTCAGAGTTCTCTTCCTGGCTTGCAGATGGTCGCTTTCTCACTGTGTCCTCACATGGCAGAGAGGAAGACACAGCGTGCTCTCTGATCTCTTCTCACAAGGACCCTGATCTCATCACGAGGGCCTCACTATGGAGTCCTTGTCTAAACCTAATTGTTCCCAAAGGCTTCAAACCTAATTATTCCCAAAGTCCTTCATCTCTAAGGACATCCCTGATGGTACAGTGGTTAAGACTCCAGTCTCCCAATGCAGAGGATTCTGGTTTGATCCCTGGTTGGGAAACTAGATCCTGCATGCTGCAACTGAAACCCAGCCAGCCAAATAAGTAAAATAAATAAACCAAGTCTGTAAAAAAAAAAAAAAAAAAAATCACATACAGAGGTTAGGGCTTTAGCATGTGAATTTGGTATGTGGTGGGTGGGTGGGGGGCACAATTCAGTCCATAAGAACAGCTAAGATCACATACTCAGGTGCCAGGGGTTAGGGTGTTGACATCTTTGGGGAAGGAAACATTATTCTGCCTGTGAGAGGAGCGGCCACTATGCCATTCCTCACTGTAACCCCTCCATATGCCTCTGTCCTACAGACTGTGTTCTTCAGCCCTTTCCCCTGCATGTGGATTATCCAGCCTTAATCCCATTGTTGTCTGCAGGGTGGTCCCCAGAAGACTCATTTCGTAGTATGTTAAAGTTGTTCAGCAGGAAATTTGAGGGACGCAAGGACTTACTTCCTTGGTGGTCCAAGCATTAAGACTTCACCTTCTAATGCAGGGGATTCAGGTTCAATCCCTGGTTGGGGAACTACAATCCCACATGCCTCTTAGGGAAAAACAAAACATAAGACAGAAGCAATATGATAATAAACTCAATAAAGGCCTCTAAAAAAAACCAGCTCACATCAAAACAAAAAAGTGGAAAGAGGGAAGCAGAGTATAGTGAAAAATTAAACTGGATTTTTAATTGCAGAATTTCTGAAGACTTTACTATTTCTAATGTCAGTTATAAGCTTCTAAAAGGCAGTAATTCCCAGCCATGTTTCACCTTTATTCACGCAGCACCTCAGAGGGCAAGTTTAGCTGGACAGACACATCATGGAAAATTTTTTCTGGACACAGAGCCTCACAGTTTCCGAGCGTGATTTCTCTAATGGGGTTAATCCCTACACGTAGGTCACTGACAGGCCCTCTGCACCAGCCAGGTGTAAACTCTGATGGTTTTCCTTCCCCCACCTCACTCCTCAAATCTCTGTTATTTATTGTCACCAGTGCCCCATCCCAGGAATATCCATCAGAAGCTTATATATAATCCCTGTCCCCAAGGAGCTCACAGGCCACCTGGAAAGTGCTGAAAAATGCTATATGGGAGTTACATATTTATCCATTCATTCAACAGACATGCATGAATATCTCTTTCCTGTTGCCCTTGTAAGGGAGGCTGTGTTAGGAGCTGGGGGTCTGTTTGGGGAGCAAAAAAGACCTAGCCCATGTCCTCACATGGGATGTTAGAGCCAGCCCTCTAATTCTCTGTGTGTGATGCCTTTAAGCTGTGCTGTCTAAAAGCCCATGTGACAACACAGTTAGCTGGATCCTAGAAGATGAGTGTATTTCAAGGCCTAAGTAGGAATTTAAAATCCTTTATAAAATGTAGAGGGGGAGGACTTCCCTGACAGTGCAGTGGTTAAGAATTCGCCTTCCAGTGCAGGGGGATGGAGATTCAGTCCCAAGTCAGGGAACTCGGGTCCCACGTGCTGCAGGGCACCACAACCAGAGTGAAGCTGGTGCGATGCAGCCAAAAATAAATTTAAAATAGATTTTTTTTTTTTTAAAGCTGGAAGAATGTTCAGTCAGGGCACCTGCCTGAGACCGCTACTTTCACCTCATATACTGGGGGGTGGTTGGCTTCCCTAGCCTCTTCATTACCACGGCTGCTGCTGCTGCTGCTGCTAAGTCGCCTCAGTCATGTCCGACTCTGTGCGACTCCATAGACGGCAGCCCACCAGGCTCCCCCATCCCTGGGATTCTCCAGGCAAGAACACTGGAGTGGGTTGCCCTTTCCTTCTCCAATGCATGAAAGTGAAAAGTGAAAGTGAAGTCACTCAGTCGTGTCCGACTCTTAGCAACTGCATGGACTGCGGCCACCAGGCTCCTCCATCCATGGGATTTTCCAGGCAAGAGCACTGGAGTGGGGTGCCATCGCCTTCTCCCATTACCATTGCAACACCCCCAAATTCCCCCGCACACCTAACCATCCTTATTATTATTCATAGCTCTAACCACTACAGCAGACACTAAACTTTTTACTTGGTTATTTATTTGTCCACTAAGGCAGGAATTTTTGTTTGTTCCTTCATTTTCACTGCTTTCTTCCCTGGCACCTAAAACAGTGATGGGCATAGATTAGGCACTGTTAAAAATGCCTTGAGTGAGTACATTTTATTTTCCCACCAAAGACTATTCAGAAACAATAAAAGTAAACAGGGTATGTTTTAATATATTTTTAGGCATATTGGTGTCAAGGGTAGGGGCTTAAAACTAGAACAACAACAAAAAGAATGAGTGGATATAAATACAGAATTCTGAAAAGTAGTTGCCTCTGGAGTGGGAGACACAGGGAGACTAGATACGGATGTGGTCCAAGGGAAGAGAAATGTTATCGTGATGCTGGTTTTAGCTTGATTGGTGGTGACATGCATGCTGATTATTAAGCAAATGAATTAAATTGAAAGATGCTTGCTTCTTAGAAGAAAAGCTATGATAAACCTAGACAGCATATTAAAAAGCAGAGACATCACTTTGCCAACACATGTCCATATACTCAAAGCTATGGTTTTTCCAGTAGTCATGTACAGATGTGAGAGTTATTCCATAAAGAAGGCTGAGTGCTGAAGAACTGATGCTTTCAAATTGTGGTGCTGTAAAAGACTCTTGAGAGTCCCTTGGACTGCAAGGAGATCAAACCAGTCAATAGTAAAGGACATCAACCTTGAATATTCATTGGAAGGACTGATGCTAAAGCTGAAGCTCCATACTTTGGCCACCTGATGTGAAGAGCCAACTCACTGGAAAAGACCCTGATGCTGGGAAGGACTGGAGGCAAAAGGAGAAGAGGACTGCAGAGGATGAGATGGTAAGATAGCATCACTGACTCAGTGGACGTAAATCCAAGCAAACTCCGGGAGATAGTGAAGGACAGAGGAGCCTGGCATGCTGCAGTCCATGGAGTCGAAAAGAAACAAACACAACTTAGTGGCTGAACAACAACATTCATGGGTCAGTGATGACAATGTGACCTGTCCTAAGGATAGTAATGAATCCAATTTAATGTACCTGGTATCTTTGGAAAAATGAAAATGTAAGTTTTTTAAGACCGTAAAGAGTAGCCTTCCTCTTTTATCTGCTACAGTGCATGATAGACACAGTAAAATTTTGTCAAATTGGATTGAACCAAATCTAATGGTTTCTGATCTAACTGAGTTGAACTGGAGAATTAACAGGATTGCACAGCAGATGTCCAAGTGCTCAACTGGAGGCATAGGGTTTTATGTACCTCAGAAAAGCCGAACTTGAATAGGAGATGTTGGTGCATAACATGGTCTTTCATCTTCTTCATTCTCATGTGCCTAGCACGAGCTCACTGGTCCTCTATCAAAGGAAAAGGGAAAGACCTTTGTACAATTACTGAGGCTTTCTCTACATTCCCCATGTGAGAAGGGATTACTTGGTCTGGTGCCTTGTGAATTGCACAAGAGAGAGGCATGGAATGGTGAGTTCGATAGACATAAATAAGATTTTTTTAAATTAGTTAATGTTGGGCTGCACTGGGTCTTCGTTGCTGTGCACAGGCTTTCTCTCGCTGCAGCGAATGGAGGCTGCTCTCAAGTTGGGGTGATGGGCTTCTCTTTGCGGGGGCTTCTCTTGTTGTGGAGCACAGGCTCAGCAGTTGCGGTGCATGGTCTTAGCTACGCCATGGCACGTGGGATCTTCCTGGACCAAGGACTGAATCCATGTCCCCAGCATTAGCGGGTGGATTCTTAACCACTGGACCACCAGGGAAGTCCTAAATATGACTTGTAAGACATCAGCAACAGCCATTAGCCAAATAACAAATTTTTTCAGTCTTATGATTTTAGTACTCAGATTTTTCAGCTTTATTGAGCAGACAACATTTGTTTAAATCAGCGATTTGCAGTCATTTCCATCCTGACATCATCCAGAATAGCTGGTAAGTCAAGCTTTACTTAACTAGATTTGAATTACTTTAAAAAAAGATTTTTTTTTTTTTCTGTTACACTGCATTGCTTGTGGGATCTTCATTCCTTGACCAGGAATTGAACCCACACCTCCTTCAGTGAGAGTGCAGAATCCTGACTGCTGGACCACCAGAGAATTCTCTGAATTAATATTTTTAGGTAAAAAACAAGGGTCTCCAAATTTTGTTACAATAAGATGTATCATTTATTCCCAGAAATTTAGAATAACTAAAGCTGATTCCTGACTTTAATTTTTACAGAGTGTAGCAAAGTGGTCCCTAGAACCACTGAAGAATCATTTCTTTCTTTTCTCCTGTTAGTTGAAGGGAAATAAATTCTCCTATTCCCGTATAGATACTACTAGAATACTTCTCTTACACTTCAGCCACTGCAGCTGATGTTTGCTGTATTCAGATACCTTAGATCATTAGAGAAAGCAGTAGGATTTGGGCAGTAGAAGCAGCGGCTTACGCCACTGTATATTGTAAAATGTGGTTATTGGGTCCCCCTCCCCCATCTAGAACCTCAGTCATCACTGAGTATGGGTAGCAATGGTCAGTGACTACAGCCTCTCAAATTCTCAGTATGTCTTGCCTAACATCTCCACCTGAACCGCCTCTCAAATAAGTTATCCAGCCCTCAATCTGCATCTCTTTTCCCTTAGACTCTTAAAGGGTACAAAGGCATCAGTTCCTTCTCATTAAATATAGTCCAGTAGCCCCCGGGAATGTCCTTGTTCCACAGATAGTGAAAGTGAAGTCGCTCAGTCGTGTCCGACTCTTTGCGACCCCATGGACTGTACCCTACCAGGCTCCTCTGTCCATGGGATTTTCCAGGCAATAGTACTGGAGTGGATTGCCGTTTCCTTCGCCAGGGGATCTTCCCAAACCAGGGATTGAACCCTGGCCTCCCGCATTGCAGACAGACACTTTACCGTCTGAGCCACCAGGGAAGTCGTTCCACAGATAAGGACTGGAAAATACCCCGTAAGCAGTTTTTCACGTTCCTATTTCCGGGAGCTCTCCTTTCAGGAAGGCATTCAATTTTGTTGTCCTCGTGACTGGTTGGTCTGGCTTCTTATCTGAGGTAAAGTTCCACACGGAAGTTTTCGATACTCAGTTTTACAGTGAGCAACTGATGAGGCATAAAATGTTAGAAGACGATTTTCTTTAAATTTATTTATTTTTTAATTGAAGGATAACTGCTTTATAGAATTGTCTTGGTTTCTGCCAAACATAAATCAGCCATAGGTATGTTTATGTCCCCTCTCTCTTCAACCTTCTTCCCACCTCCCTAGAAGACAGTTTTAAATTTAGTGCCCTCCCCAAAGACACAGAGAAATGTCAGTAAATGTTACATAGTATCTCATTTCTTGATCAAATGGCAATTCAAAAGCATTTTTTTGTTTTTTTTTTGTATTTTTAAAATTTTTATATGATGTTTAAGTTACTTTCCTTATATAGTTATTACAAAATGTTGACTATATTCCTCATGTTATATAACACATCCTTGAGCCTATTTTATACCCAGAAGTCTGTTATCTCTTAATCCCCTACACCTATGTTGGTCCTCCCCCTCTTCTCCACTGGCAGCCACCAATTTGTTCTCTATATATGTGGGTCTGCTTCTTTTTTTGTTATATTTATGTGTTATAGCTTGTTGTATTTTTTAGATCCCGCATATCAGTGGTATCATACAGTATTTATCTTTTTTTCATATGACTTATTTCACTTAGCATAATGCCCTCCAAATCCATCCATGTTGCCGCAAATGACAAATTTTCATTCTTCTTTATGGTTGGGTAATATTCCACTGTGTGTAAATACCATGTCTTCTTCATCTATTTATCTTTATTCAGGTGTTGATGGATACTCTGGTTATTTCTATATCTTGGCATTTATAGATAATAATATTGTCCAGTGCTCTTGCCTGGAAAATCCCATGGATGGAGGAGCCTGGCAGGCTGCAGTCCATGAGGTCCCTAAGAATCGGACACGACTGAGTGACTTCCCTTTCACTTTTCACTTTCATGCATTGGAGAAGGAAATGGCAACCCACTCCAGTGTTCTTGCCTGGAGAATCCCAGGGACGGGGGAGCCTGGTGGGCTGCCGTCTCTGGGGTCGCACAGAGTCGGACACGACTGAGTCGACTTAGCAGCAGCAGCAGCATTGTGAATGTTGGGGTGTGTGTATCTTTTCAAATTAACATTTTGGTGTTTTTTAAAGGTATACCCAGAAGTGGAATTGCTGAATCGCTTGGTTGTTGTATTTCCAGTGTTTTGAAGAACTTCCATACTATTTTCTGCAGTTGAGGCACTAATTTATATTCCCACCAATAGTGCATGAGGGTTCCCTTTAAACAGAAACTACTTTCAAAGTTGAAATATTTTAAACTCAGCAAATTAGGGATCAAAACATACCAGAAACTACCAGAAGTGTTCAAGCATAGAACAAAGTCTAAAAAGACCCATTCTCAGTGATGATCTCCAGGTATCTAGACATTAAGTAATTTTTAATTTTTCTTACATTCTCTCTTATATTCCTATATTCCTTATTTTGATGATCTATTCAGTGTCTCCTGCATCTTCTGTAGTCATCAAGAATAACTTGGGTGATTCATAAATTAGCAGTGGGCTTTGCTTGCATGTTTATGTTTAAGGCATGGAGTCACAGGAGATAAAGATTCCTAATGGGCGGAGCTGCTGAGCCAAGTTGGCTGAATACCTGGGAGGTTGAAGTTGTTATAAATTCCCACCAATCCAAGAGCATGTTCACATCCAAACTACAGCAGAGAAAACCTGGTCCCCAGCTGAGACTGAACACTGACAACCCCTCTGGTTCATTTATGTTGGAAAATTCCGAGATGTATGTTGTGATACAGACCCTGCTGTCTCGCTGACCTGGGCTCAGATTCTGGCTCCTCCATTCCTGTGAACTTGAGCATGTTCTTCAAGCTCTCCTCTTATCCATCCGAGAACAAGGGACCAAAAAATGCCTGCTCCATGGAAATTTTGTGTGGCTTTAGTGAAAAGGCAAATAAAAAGCATTTGATCTAGTACAGGGATGTGCTTGTGGTTGTTCAGTTGCTCAGCTGTGTCCGACTCTGCGACCCCATGGACTGCAACCCTCCAGGCTCCCCTACCCTTCACTCTCTCCCAGAGTTTGTCAAACTCAAGTCCATTGAATCAGTGATGCCATTCAACCAACTCTTCTGCTGCCCCTTCTCCTTTTGCCTTCGTGTGTCTATAGCCTTCAACAAAGCCAGCAATTTTATTGCAGATTAATGTTCATGATTTTATCTTTACTACATCCATAAACTATAGGCTGTTGTACAGTATTTTTAAATACTTTTAATATTATTATAAAACATCATATTGTGTGTAAATTACCAGCCACTAGCCTCTGATGATTATGTCATAAGATTTGCTGCTAACTCTCCTCATTGCCTTCTTTTTTTAAGGTATCTTTTAACGTGGACCATTTTTAAAGTATTTATTTTTATTTGTTTATTTATTTGTCTGTGCTGCGTCTTAGTTACAGCCTGTGGGATCTAGTTCCCTGACCTGGGATCGAACCCAGGCCCCCATGTTGGGAATACTGGATCAACAAGGGAGTCCTTGGACCATTTTAATATCTTTACTGAATTTGTTACAATATTGTTTCTGTCTTATGTTCTGGTTTTTTGGCCGTGAGTCATGTGGAATCTAAGCCCTGCCCCCGAGCTGGGAATCGAACCTGCACCCTCTGCATTGGAAAACGAAGTCTTAACCACTGGACGGCCAAGGAAGTCCCTCATTTCTTTTCAACCCCAGGTGGTGTTTGCAAGTAATACAGATAATCATTATCACTGTAGCATTTACAATATATTCTATAAATGTTTTATATACATACTATTTTACTTATTCCCTCTCTTTCAAAAAAACTTTTTGAGGAAGACATTGTTATCATTTTCATTCTCCAGACAGAGGTGGTGGTTGTTCAGCTCAGTCTTAATGTGTTTCCGGTGAGAGCCGGATCTTGCAAGGTTACCAGTCAGCTCTAAGGATGAGCATGGCTCACGGCTGTTCTTCCAGCTCCCCTGATATCCCAGATCCTCCACCTTGAAAACTGAAAACGTCATTCCGTCTAAAGCTGAAACCAAGGTGGAGAGCTCTGACTACAGGGAGCAGTGCCTGGGGTTCAGACAGTAGTCTGCTAAATTATAACACCTGTTATTTTTATGGTGAATTAAACTCTCAAGTCGTTGTGCTTATATTTTCATAACAACTCTGTGAGACTGCAAAACTGGTCGTGCGGATGAGGAGACCTGAGGGTCAGGGATGTTAAGAAATTTGCCCAAGGTCACTCAGTAGATTTAGAACCAGAGCCTGGGCTCTGGGCTCCCAGAACCAAGTTGGCCACGTGATCCTCAGAGGAACGCACAGCCACGGGGAAGCACTCATGGCGCAGAGATGGGCAGACCCCTGGCTTTCCCAAAGCCAGTCACTCTCAGCAAAATAAATGGTCCTTCTGCTTAGAGCTGTTTTAGCACGAAGCAGCCACACGCCCTTTCACTTTTCACTTTCATGCACTGGAGAAGGCAATGGCAACCCACTCCAGCACTCTTGCCTGGAGAATCCCAGGGACGGCAGAGCCTGGTGGGCTGCCATCTGTGGGTTCGCACAGAGCTGGACACGACTGAAGCGACTTAGCAGCAGCAGCAGCAGCAGCAGCAGCTATCTCCTCTGGCTTCAAGATAGAAAGGACTGAATTAGGAGAGGTGGAATTCAGCAAGTTCTACTGAGAGGAGAACTGAATAGGCATAGAAACAAAGGAGCCTTTGGCTTCAGTAAAGCACCACCCTCTGCAGAAGTTTCTGGTCTTACCACATAGACTATAATCCAGCACCATGGAATGTTCCAGAGACAGGAAATGTTCCAGCTAGAATACTGGAGTGGGTTGCCATTTCCTCCCCCAGGGGATCTTCCCAACCTAGGAATCGAACCTGCCTCTCTTACATCTCCTGCATTGGCAGGCATCTTCTTTAACCACTTGTGCCACCAGGGAAGTCCTGAAATATTATGTTTGATAGTTTCAAAACCTTGTTAAAAAAAAAAAAGAAGCAAGGCCAAGATTATTTTCTAATGTGTAAAAAAAATGTAATATACCTATATATTCTATTTTCCCTGTATCTCACAATGTTTCCCATGACGGGTGGGCACTGGCAGGTGGAAATGGGAGTTTCTTTCCTCCAGAACCCCCACCCCCACCCCCAGCATCAGCTTTCAAGGAAAGCAGGTCAAACAGCAGGTGCTGGTCTGCACAGGCCCCTCCCGCCTCCCCGGGCATGAGCGCGCTGTCCGCCTAATTCACTTGTGGCTGGAGGCCACGGAACACATAAACAGGCAGGGAAAGCCTCTGGGATGAATCTTGATGCCCAAATGGAGCTATTTGTCTTCTGAAATGATTGTTTGAAATTGTTTATGTCAGTTGCTGAGTTGCTGTTCTGCGCTCCAGGGACCTGTTTGCGATGGAGGAAAAAGTTTCCCCACGGCTGAGCAGGCAGGGCTCAGCGGGCAGTTCTATGACAGCGTGGCCTGAGGCTGGCTGGTCCTCCCCACACAGGGAGGACTTTGGGGACACGCACCACAGTCCGGTAGAGCACCCCAAGAATGATCGCGTGCTCACTGCTTTCTGGGTACAGCTATTAGCACATCACACGTATGTTATACTAACTGACTCCTCACAATGGTCCTAGGGGATGGTACCTTGGCCCCGTCTGTCCCCCCACATTCATAGCTGGAGAAATTGGAGCACCCAGCCCCAAAGGACATCTCATAAAACTCCACGAGTAGTAAATGGAAAAGCTGGGACTTGAATGCACCCACCCCTGGCTTCAGAGCCCACGTCTGTGGCTCCTGCCCTGTACTGCTCTTCACAGGCATCTAGACTGGCCAGAGCTGGCCTCCTCATCCCATCCCCCCTGCCAGAGAGCAGGTGAAGAGTGCCTCTGTCCCCTTACTGATGTTGTCAGCCCCACGGGACGTCCACTCGAGGCCCGCGTTCCTCCTGTCTCTAGTGTCTTGAAATATTGCAACATAAAGCCTTCGGCTCACAGACCTGGCAGCTGGCTGCGTGAGAGAGAATTCCTTTTGAGGCCTGAATTAGTCTTCTTCAGATGTTTTGACAAACTGAGAGCATGGTGCTTAGGGAAAGGGTTGCTTTGCAGTGTTTGTGTGAGCAGACGTCGTTCTCAAACAACTCGACTCTGTGAGTGAGGCTTAATCACCGAAACAACCGCGTGGTCAGCCCGAGTTGGGGCTCTTGGCATGTGAACATGCCCATGGTTTTCTACCCGACATGTGTCCAGTGCTGGAAGCTGACCTGAATTTGTGTGTCTCCTTCGTGTGTCTCGAAGGAAGCAGAGTTGGGCCGTCCTGTGAGGTGAAAGAACTGTGGAGCCTGGCCCCAGCCTCTTTCCTGTGCTCATCTGCGAGGACCGCCCAGGCCAGTACAGCAGCCCCCAGGCTCCCCTTCTCCACCTGGCCACAAAGGTTTACTTCCATCTCCCGATGGTCATTTTCTCCTCTTCTTTCTGGATGTCCCAGACATGGGTGGGTGGACAGTCCACTTCTGTCCTTCTTGGTCACTGTGACCCCTTGGCTGCGTGTCAGTGCACAGGGTAACAGTGGCCAAGGGAACAGTTATTATTGGTACCTGGACCCTGAAGGTGAGGAGCAGGGTGTGCTCAGATGTCAACAGGACACACGAAAATAATCCCTGGCTTTCAGCCTTGTTTGAGAAACACGGCCAGGATTGGGGCAGGAACAGTATAGACAGCTTGGCCTAAAAGGCCACCTTCTCTCAGCTCTCATCAGCTTGTCTCCTCTGTACCAGGTGGGCTGATGCCTGTGTACCCCAACCGAGACAATATCGGACCCATGAGTGATGCAGGCTGCTCCTGGGAGGGCGGTTTGTCCCAGAGTTGGAAAATACCAGGTCAGTCCATTCGGTCACTCACTGGTGTCTGACTCTTTGCAGCCCCATGGACTGCAGCACACCAGGCTTTCCTGTCCATCACCAACTGCCAGAGCCTACTCAAGCTCATGTCGGCTGACTCAGTGATGTCATCCAACCATCTCGTCCTCTGTTGTCCTCTTCTCCTCCTGCTGTCAATCTTTCCTAGCATCAGAGTCTTTTCCAATGAGTCAGTTCTTCGCATCAGGTGGCCACAGTATTAGAGCTTCAACTTCAGCATTAGTCCTTCCAATAAATATTCAGGACTGATTTCCTTTAGGATGGACTGGTTGGATCTCCTTGCAGTCCAAGGGACTCTCAAGAGTCTTCTCCAACATGACAGTTCAAAGCATCAATTCTTCGGTGCTCAGCTTTCTTTATAGTCCAACTGTCAATCCATACATGATTACTGGAAAACCGTAGCTTTGACTAGATGGACCTTTGTTGGCAAAATAATGTCTCTGCTTTTTAATATGCTGTCTAGGTTGGTCATAACTTTTCTTCCAAGGAGCAAGCATCTCTTAATTTTATGGCTGCAGTCACCATCTGCAGTGATTTTTGCCGCAAAAAAAAAAAAAAAAAAATTCTGTCACTGTTTTCATTGTTTTCCCATCTATTTGCCATGAAGTGGCAGGTATAGGAAAGGATTCTGTGGCAGGCCACCTGTTGGATAAGAAGAGAGCAGTTATTTGAACAGTCTGTGTCCAACAGTATCAGCTTCCAGCCCTGAACATCAAATATGTATTTATTTGACTGAGCCAGGTCTTAGTTGCAGCATGTGGGAATCTTTAGTTGCAGTATGCTAGTTCTTAATTGAGGCATGTGCTATCTAGTTCCCTGCCCAGAGATCGAACCTGGGCTCCCTGCATTGGGAGCCTGGAATCCTAGCCACTGGACCACCAGAGAAATCCCTTGCTTGTTACTTTTCACAAAACCCTCCACTGGCCTGTGTCCTTGAAGACAGTGATGTCAAAGTCAGGGGTTGTACCCGAAGGTCGATTCAGCTAAACCCAGGGTGTGGGTTTTTTTTTAGTTGCTCAGTCATGTCTGACTCATTTAAACCCCATGGACTGTAGCCCTCCAGGCTCCTCTGTCCATGAGATTTCCCAGGCAAGAATACTGGAGTGGGAAGCCATTTCCCCTCCAGCAGATCGTCCCAACCCANAAAAAAAAAAAAAAAATTCTGTCACTGTTTTCATTGTTTTCCCATCTATTTGCCATGAAGTGGCAGGTATAGGAAAGGATTCTGTGGCAGGCCACCTGTTGGATAAGAAGAGAGCAGTTATTTGAACAGTCTGTGTCCAACAGTATCAGCTTCCAGCCCTGAACATCAAATATGTATTTATTTGACTGAGCCAGGTCTTAGTTGCAGCATGTGGGAATCTTTAGTTGCAGTATGCTAGTTCTTAATTGAGGCATGTGCTATCTAGTTCCCTGCCCAGAGATCGAACCTGGGCTCCCTGCATTGGGAGCCTGGAATCCTAGCCACTGGACCACCAGAGAAATCCCTTGCTTGTTACTTTTCACAAAACCCTCCACTGGCCTGTGTCCTTGAAGACAGTGATGTCAAAGTCAGGGGTTGTACCCGAAGGTCGATTCAGCTAAACCCAGGGTGTGGGTTTTTTTTTAGTTGCTCAGTCATGTCTGACTCATTTAAACCCCATGGACTGTAGCCCTCCAGGCTCCTCTGTCCATGAGATTTCCCAGGCAAGAATACTGGAGTGGGAAGCCATTTCCCCTCCAGCAGATCGTCCCAACCCAGGGATTGAACTCATGTCCCCTGCATTGTGGGTGGACTCTTTACTGCTGAGCCACCCAGGAAGCCCAAAACCCAGGGTGGAGGTCAACAAAAGAAGTTCAAGGCCTACGTTATGGACAGATATGACTGCCCCTGCTGAGGGGAGAACCTGCAGCTGGCTGATGCTCTGCTCTGTCTAGGGCTTGTGGTCCTTACCTGGCCCCACAGAGAGAAGATGCACCATTAACAACCACTCAGAGATGTTTCCTGCAACATGCCTATCCCAGCTTCCAGGCTCTGCCAATGTCTCACTTTGCAGTATATGTTTTGGCCACCTTTACAAACCCTGGGTCCATACCTTAGGGATTTTGATTAGTGAACCAGGATTTAAAAATAGGTCTCAGAGCTTTGCTTGCTTGTCCTGGTAACTTTCCACCACCACCGGCTGTCCCTCTTCAATGCTAATCAGTAGGGAGCATCTTGGTTTGCAAACAGTAGAGAAATAGAATTCTTGAACAAGCTTAAACAGAAAAGCTTATAAGCATACTGGGATGTCTCATGGAACTCGGCAACAGGAACGTGATTGATCCATAGAGGAGGATGGGCTGGAATTGGAGACTGGAACACCCTCCAGCCACACTCTCACTGGCTCTATGCATCCCTGTCAGCCAGGTTCACCATCTGTCCAGTTCATGTGGTTGAAAATGTCCACTCCTCACAGCTCCAAAACAGACATCTGTCTTCCAGTCCTATTTCCAAAATGTCTAGGGAAAAGGCCAGCCTGGCTGGGTGAGAGGCCATCCAGTGGGAACATCTTGGCTACACAAAACCCACCTCTGTAACAGGTCAAAAGAGCATTGCCTTGTAATTCAGTGGAAAACCATTCAGAAGGGAACAGAAGGCAAGTATCACTTGCTTCTCATGTTCTCTTTTTTATCTTCCCCTCTGTCAAAATCTCCCCTTCTCATCAGGGAAGCCAAGTCTTTAAGTGTCATGGGCCTAACAACTCCATTTATTTATTTGTTCAAGCTTCCTGGGAGAAAAGATCAGAAAAGTCTCTCTGATTCAAAATGATGTGCCACTTCCCTTTCACCACATACCTACAATTGTAATTGTTTAACATCTTTTCCCTCCGAGGCTGTAAAATTTTCATAGGCAGAGCCTGTGACTGCTCTATTTGCAGCCAGATCTTTAATATCTAAAGTGGTATCTAGACCTTTAGGAAGAGATCAGTAAATATTGAGGGGATAAAATGAAGGATTGAGCAATGTTAACCCACTCACCTTACTGCCAAGTTCTCGAATGAAAGCCTTGCCTCGGAGGCCCCTGACAGCCCTGCCGATTTTGCGACCAATAATTATAGTCACAGTGCTTTAGTTTTTGTCATTCTATTTTTATCTTTTTTTTTTTTTTTTTTCGCAAAAGCCTGGGAGAAAGAAATTGTCATGTAAATTTGATTCAACTATCTCTGTCTCTCCGTCTTCAATTTGTTATCAAGACACAGTGATTCCTCTTTTCCATTTGTTTCTCGAATTTGACCTCTTCTCTCTGCTCTCACCATGTCTAAGTGAACTTTCTTACTTTGCTGACGGATCGATAAGGGTCTTCACACCAGCACCGTCTCCTCCATTCATGCCATCACAAGATAACATGAGGACATCACAAGATGTCCTAAAATCTCAATGTTACCATATAACTCTGCTGCTCAAAAAATACCTTCTAGAACTGTGGTATGACATCCCTCATATGTAGAATCTAAAAAGAAATGATACAAATTAACTTAACTTACAAAACAGAAAGAGACTCACAGACTTATGGTTGCCTAGCGGGGAGGAGAAGGAATAGTTAGGGAGTTTGGAAAGGTCATGTATACACTGCTCCATTTAAAATGAATAATCAACAAAGTGCTACTGTACAGCCCATGGAGCTTTACTGTGTCATGTTAGCCTGGATGGGAGGACGGTTTGGGGGAGAATGGATGCATGTACAGATATGGCTAAGGCTCTTAGCTGTTCACCTGAAACTACCACACCATATCAATCAGCTGTACCCCAATACAAAAAAGTTTAAAATTTAAACTTTTAAAAGAGTTAAAAATTTGAAAAAAATAACCTTCTTTCTACAGGATAAAGTCTGAGCAGTACAGCATAGAATTCAAGGCCCTCTGTCCATGAACTCCACCTCCTTTTCCAGTCCCATCTCTTACCACCCCGCAGTAGGATCCCTCTCCTGGAACAAGGTGATATTCTGGGGTACACTCCATAGTGGGTGGGGCCCGATGCAGAATTATAATGTGAGGCCCTGCAAATGGTTACAATTTCAGGTGTTGACAACACAGCATTAGACTAAGCACAGGGCCCTTCGTGGGATGCTGGTGGCAGGTGATATGCTCACAAAGCTGGCCCTGGACAGGAGGTACCATGTTGATGCCATATTCTAGTTTTTAATGTGTGCTTCTTCCCTTGATCAGCAATTCCCTTTATCAGCCCTCTTTCTAATAAGATTCTCCCTTGAAAAAGTAAAGGTTCTATTCTTTTATCCTTGGTAGCCTCCTATGAATATGGATGCTTTAATCATGTGTTGCCTAACACTTTATTTCTCTGACTCATGTGTGGGTGTCTTTTCTTCCTCACTAGATTATTCACACCTTAAATTACTATGTATCATGGTCAGTGTCTAGAGATGCCTCAGCCAATAGCAAGGAACAACTGAATCCTTTTTGAGAGACTGAGTTGGTAGATTCATGCAATACTGCATGATCATCAAATTGGCCTGGGGTCCCTAAAGATTTCTGGAGTCTTTGTAAAAGTAACAGTATTGGGGGTCACGTTTCCTTTTGGAGGTTCATTTCAAGACCCAGCATTTCACATCTGACTTCTTAGAACCATCGGTGAGGGACGGCTTTCTATCTTGCAGCCTTTTTCCTGCAGTTTGAATATAATGCTTAGAACTATTCCAAGACATGTCGCATCATCTCATGGGGAAAACTCTTGAGATTAAGAAACATCTCAGCGGCTTGAATTTGGAGACATACAAAGAAAGACCCTGGTCAAAGATGAAGCCAAGGGTCATGAAATATTCACACTCCAAGGGACCTCTGGGATGACCAGCTCATCTTTCTTGTTTTAGTAGGAAGGAGCCGAGTTGTGGAGAGGTGACGTATCTTTGACCAAGGTCACACAGTTATTTCATGGGACGAGCAGAGCCTGGTCCCCTGAACTCTCGTGTGACTTGCAGGGGACATCCACTGATTTATTTCAGCAGACAGAGCTCTAGTGATCTTCTAACTGCAACTCATAAGTATTTTGCCTGTGTGCAAAGTAGGAATTCTGTATAGATGCAGGTCAATTTTTGAATGCAGTTCACTTTGTTTTTCTCTGGGATTCTGGACTTTAATCTCCATTATCCAATATTCAGATGATTAAAAGAATTCGCATTTAGACAGAGGGCATGTTGCATATGCGGGACTTGAAAAGAGTATAGAGCAACGAGAGTAAAAAAGCAGCGCTATAGGCCTGATGGAAAGATGGCTCTCAGGGTTACCAAGGGATGCTGGTTGCTAAGTAGGGTTCAGAGGATTCTACTGGGAGTCAAGAGCCCATTGTAAGAAGGTGATGCAGAAACAGAGCAACAGCCCACCACCACCTGCTGGTGAGAAAGGCTTCCCTCTGCTGTTATTGCTAAGCAACCTGGGTGTGGTCCTCTGAATCCGAAGCTTTCCTGCATCNGCTAAGTAGGGTTCAGAGGATTCTACTGGGAGTCAAGAGCCCATTGTAAGAAGGTGATGCAGAAACAGAGCAACAGCCCACCACCACCTGCTGGTGAGAAAGGCTTCCCTCTGCTGTTATTGCTAAGCAACCTGGGTGTGGTCCTCTGAATCCGAAGCTTTCCTGCATCTCGTGAGGCTTTATACCCCTGCAAGGAGGTTCAGTGGAGAAGGAAATGGCAACTCACTCCAGTATTCTTGCCTGGAGAATCCCATGGACAGAGGAGCCTGGTGGGCTACAGTCCACGGAGTCTCAAAGAGCCAGACACGACTGACGCTACTGAGCACACAAGGACATTCAAAGGACCGAGAAGGGCTGGAGAAACGGGGTTCTGCCGAGGCAAAGGTGGCATCGTAATCCACCCCTCAGCCCTCCCTCCGTGGATAAAGTCAACCCATCTGTTCCTAAGCAATGTCTCCTTGGAGGGTTGAGACTTTTTTAGATCAAAATCACAGAAGTAACATATTTAAGTTGGAAGAGATTTAGACGGTCCAATCCAATGATTCTTCAAACCCTGATTCATAGAACTCTGACATTTCACAAGAGGTTCTGCTTTTATTGTGTGCCCTGGTCTTGGGTTTCGTTTTGTTTTTGCTTTTCCTTCCATGTAGGATTTCAGCTTGAAAAAAAAAAAGTTTTCAGTGATTTTTTTAAGTTTAAGAGCACCTATTGCTGACTTTGTCTGTCCTGTCCTTCATGGGAAGGAAGACTGGGGCCCAGAGAGGTCCTCCTTGTGTTGTTATTTTGAAATGTTGTTGGAAGAAGACTCTTGGGTTCACTCAGCAAAATTAGGGAATTGCTTTCACCTTCCCTGGTAGTCATGGCAGTGCCATTGTTGGCTGGATTTTGTGGAACATTAGAAGAAAGATGATGATTATGCATATATGATTCATCATATATATATTCATATATATATCTCCATATGAATATATATATTCATATGGATGATGAATATATGATTGGTTTAGTGAGTACATGTCTTCTGTTTATCACTCACCTTCTTTGAGTTTTTTTTTTTATTTATTTCTCCTCCCACCCAAGAATGACTTACTAAATGTAAAATAAATACAAGTTAGGTTATGATGTTTGTTATGTTTCAATACAAATTAATTTAAAATTTGGGGAAAAAATCTTGCTAGTCCATGCATTCTGGGGTTCTTTTAGAAAATATGACCATTCTTAGAGTCTGTAGAGGTGATGGCAAGTTATCTGCACAGAGACCATAGGTGAGGTGAGGCTAAGAGAGATTCACTTAAGAAAAATGGAGAATTTGGTAGGGAAAGAAAAAAAGGCTGAGTGGCAGAAGGGTGGAACAGAAAATCAATCAAATACCAATAATATTCTTACCAATAATATTCTATTATTCAATTAATAGTCTTAGGAAGCCATTGTTTCCATGGCAGCATGGGAGGAGTGATGGGTAAGGATAAAGATGATGCTCTTTGTAATAATTTTTTTAGATGGACCAAATAAAAATTTAATGCACAGATCCCAGAAATTTCTTTGGGATTCTTTGTGTGATACAACTGCATGGGCCCATGTCACATTCTAGACAGAAAGTGATAAACAAGAATTCACAATTGCCAAAGAGCTGGGAAACACTAAGACACTGGGCCCATCTCTTGCTTCCTTTCTGGAGCAGGACCTCATAAGCCCCTAATCTGACCCATCTTTTACATTCTGTTAAATACATACGAACTGAGAGCCATCACTGGAGTACTCATACAAATACAAAGACTCTTCTTACAATAAAAAATTAAACCTCTGTCCTACTCTCTTTCTCCTTTACTTCCTCTTTGTACCATTAGCCCATCTTTGCTTTCTCTTCTTTTGTCTTCTCCCTTTCCTGATAAAATGAGTAGTTCAGGATTGATTCAGACTCAGATTTCACTGGATCAAGCTTTCCCTGACTGCCATACACAAACATGCCCATGAGTACATGGCACTGTCTTGACTTGATATGTCTCCTCTGCTGCTGATAGAAGCTGCTGTTTATTTTTCAATTTTTATTTTTTTAAATTATGAAAGCATGAAGACACATTTACAGGAGACTTAGAAAATACAGAACAAGGTTATATATAGTTTCACTATCTATTACAATTATTTATAAGTAGATAAAATGAGATTTTTAGGTGGAATTTCAATATCAAACTCTCAAAAATTAATAGAATGAATATACAGAGAAGTAGAAGGATATGTGTGCAAATGCTTGCATAGTAGTGTCCAACTCTTTGTGACCCCATGGACTGTAGCCCACCAGGCTCTTCTGTCCATGGGATTGTCCAGGCAAGAATACTGGAGTGGGTTGCCATGCCCTCCTCCAGGGGAATCTTTCCAACCCAGGGGTTGAACCCACATTTCTGACATCTCCTGCATTGGCAGGTGGATTCTTTACCACTAACACCACATGGGAAGCCCAGAAGAATATAATAGACCTGAAAAGCCCTGTGAAGAGAAGCTTTTGTATATATTTATACTATATATATAGTATTAATATATAGAATTTTATGGATTTTTGTCTAGCTAAAAAATTTATAACATTCTGATTCCACTTGTTTGACTTAGTATGATCAGAATGCTAGATTTCTAATTTGTGTTCATGCAAAACTTTGATACAGTTCCATGTATTTTTGGCATCTAGTATTACTGCTGAAAGTCTAGAAAATGTATACTTTTAGAAGATAATTTTACTGTTTGGAACTCTGGACCCTTGTAATTACTTGGGAATCATTCTGAAGGCTTGGATTGGGTCATCTACACAAGTATTATGCAACTGGGGAGCTGAGGGTTTCCCAAATCAGACTCCCATGCCATACAAAATGTATATTTAAGTCAGGAATAAATCCAGCCTGTAAGCAAACAAAACAAAATATTGAGATCAGAATATAAAGAAAGAGTAGAAACAGATTCAAGGGTTATATATGTAATGTATAACAAAATTGATATCTAAAATCTGTTTGATTAAAAATTATGTTAGAATAATTAGTTAACAATTTGTAAAAATAATGAAAACCTTTTTTAATACTATATACCAAATTTAACTCCAGATCCATTGCAAAGTCAGATACAAAACCCCAAATCTTAAAGATTTAATGAATTTAAATTCATTTAAATGAATATATAATCTGGAGATAAAAAGGATTTTCCAAAGTATATACCAAAGATAGAAATCATAAAAGAGCTTTTAAAAGGATTGCATATAGAAATGTTAAATGCCAAAAACCATTGCACTCAAAAATGAGTGGAAACTAAAACCCAGGGGGAATTTATAACATATGACTATGTTTAATGTGCTTCAGATAAAAATAGCTCTCCCAAAACCTATAAGAAAATGTAATGCCAATGGAAAACTTTGCAAAGACTGTTATCAAGTCATTCACAAAAGAAAAGATACTAATAATCAACAAATCTATGAAAATGTGTCTAACTTATTAGAAACTATAATGGATACCAATCAAATTAGTAAGGTTTTTTTCTTCTTTAATAGCATTGATAATAAGGATGTAGTGAAAGGGAAACCCTCCAATAGTCCCAGTAGGAGTACAAATACATCACTTATGCAGGAAGAAAGATTAAATGTAAAATAAAAGGAGGTTTGTTAAACAGTTATTGGTGCATGACCAGATACTCTGTAGTCATTAAAAATGATGGTGTACATATATACCCCTGACCCCCAAAATGACGGTATAGTACCAGTGAAAAAGAAAGTCACAAAAGAGTATAAAAATGTGGTCTCATTTTTTCACATAGTATATTTGCTTATTTCTATTTCTCAAACCTATTTTTTTTCCTCAGAATTTCCTAGAATGTTTGTTAAAATATATTTCCAATATACCACAGGACTATTGGACCATAGTCTCCAGGAAAGGAGATACTGTTGTTGTTGTTGTTTTTCCCCAGGTCCCAGGTGACTCTTGATATAAGATAAATTGGGGAAATCCTGATCTAAGCTAAGCTAGTCTCTTCTTTTGCTTTGTATTAAACTGCGATCCAGAGAGATTCTGGAACCAGTCTAAACTACAGCTTCGTAGGAGTGGGGGATGGGAGTGGGAGTAAAATTATGTGTGCTACATTCCAGATGAGTGATTCCGTTTTAGAGCTTCAGGCTTGTTCAGACCAATATTATTAAATCAAATTCCCATCAGCCTCCTTCTATTTTGGTCAGACAGGTAACAGAACTTCTCTTCAGCTCCTCTGCCTCATATTCAGTAACGATCTTCCTTTGTTGATGGCAAACGGAAAGTTTTCCATTTCCACTGTTCCCTAGCAATGTGACATTTTCAAACAGTAGCACAAAACTCTTTAAATAGAAAAGATCCATTTCTACTCTATCGTGACTCAGTAACAGCCCCAGGATTCTTCTCAAACTTTCCTAAAAATGTCATCTTTGGGCTGGACTCAAGAGGAACATTTCAGCCAAGGAGACGCATTTTCCACTCTGTCAGGAATGAGCCAGCATGGGGTTGGAACATAAAGTGTTTTGTAATCCTCAGAAAAGCAATACTTCTCACCAAAACCATGGCAACAATTCTGTGTGATGCTGTCAGAGCCTGGGATCATTCAGGAGCCTCATCCTAACCAGAGACACAGCTGAGCCATTCACCTGTGTTGGTGAGAATGGTACCCTACATAACTGTTGCTATGGAGACGCTATGGACAGTGATACTGAGCTGAAGGTCCCTTGTGCTTAGTTACCAAGGAAGCAGTGAAAATGAAACATGCTTCATGTTTTAGTGGCTTCTGATTCTTCATTTGAAAGGATACCCTCCAATGGAAGAAATACAATAAAACATAGGGTTTCGTGTGGCAGAAGTTACCATTTTATCATCCAAATTGTTTCATTTGAAATTTGCACCCATGAGGCTAAACTTTAGAGTTCAAAGTCTATGTGACAAGAGGAATGTCACTATATCCATCAATCCCTATATTTCCTTTCTCTTCTACCTGAAACTCTTGAGAGAAGTACCCAGCTAGACCTGGTCCTTCCCATCCTGGCTGGCTCTGCTCTGCTGGGCACAGGCCACTGTCATGTTCTGGTTGCAAGCCAGTGGTGTGTAGACATATTCTAGCTGCTGCTGCTGCTGCTGCTAAGTCACTTCAGTCCTGTCCGACTCTGTGAGACCCCGTAGACGGCAGCCCACCGGGCTCCCCTGTCCCTGGGATTCTCCAGGCAAGACTGGAGTGGGTTGCCATTTCCTTCTCCAATGCATGAAAGTGAAAAACCTCTCCCGTGCAGCCTCCCAGCCCAAGGAGCGCCCTCGGTCTGCTGTCCTGGCCGATGAGACCATTGCCGCCCCCGTGTTTGCCAGCAGACGATCCCAGCAGAGCGCCGTGCTTTCCAAAAGCGTCTCCATTCAGAACATCGCTGGGTAAGTGGGGGTGTGGAGACAGCACAGGTGACATCTAGGCGATGAGAGCATCATAATTTGTACCATTTGACAAAAAGATGCTCCTGGGAAAGAACGTGTAATCTGAGTCGGTGCATAGCTGAGACAAGCAGGGCGAGGGTTGCATTTGATGCAGCCATTCTATAACAAGGATCCCCGTTGAACACCATCTCAGGTAAGGTTTTGTCCATGATCAGTCTTGCCTTTAAAGAACCTGCCTTCTAAGAGGATGATTTTTTAGATCAAGATAAGAAGTGGAAATAGGGGGGAAAAAAGCGATTCAATGCTGAATGTTGGGCTGCAACCACTTACATTTTCAGATGTCACATTTTCCTGTTGGTCAGATGAACCTGGGAGGAGAGGGTAGTTCTGTTTTATCTTTTTTTTTTTAGTTTATCTGTAGATGGTCGTCTAGGTTATCTCCATGTCTTGGCTACTGTGAATTGTACTTCTAGCTCCCATTCTTCAGTTGGGTACCCAGTCTCAGTCCCAGCTGCAGTCAGAGAACCTATTCCTGGTCTTGCATTATCCTTGACCCTGAAGTTTCTATATATTCTTTAATAATCTTAAACAGGATAATGCTTCTCTGGCTGGTTAGGGTTCACACTTATAATTATAGAATATTAAAGGAATGTATCCCCTCTGCTTCCAGAGAGGTAGGTTCTTGAGGTGATGGCAGAACTTGCTGCTCACATCCTAAAATTCACTTGAGGGGGCGGGTGGGAAAGCAGGCTAGAGTAGTCAAGACATTTATAAAAGAAGGTTGATATAAGATCCTCACTACCAGGCATGAACATCTATGCTTAAGTCTAGAATAATGCAAATAGTGTAGAACTGGGACAGGAAAAGCCAGACAGATGAGAAAATCAGAATTGAGAGCCCAGAACTTCTGAATAAAGAAGCAACTTGATTAGTATAAACATCTGTGTTTGTACCAAGGAAACTGCTGCTGCTGCTGCTGCTTCAGTCATGTCCAACTCTGTGCGACCCCATGAACAGCAGCCCACCAGGCTCCTCTGTCCACAGGATTCTCTAGGCAAGAATACCGGAGTGGGTTGCCATTTCCTTCTCCACCAAGAAAACTAAGTTTGGGCTAATATCAGTCTTGAAGAGAATTTAATATAGTAGAGCTGATATTTTTATGATTAGATAAAATCACTAATCTCAGTATTGTGTAGAAAAGAACAGCATGTACTGAGGATTCCTTCTTGTTCTAAACTTAATATCTTCTCAGATCTACTTATTGGTTCCTAGGCAATTTATGGAAGTTTCTAGAATGACATAAATATTGCCTAACTCAAATTGGTCACAGTAATCACCATGCTTTATTTTAACATTCGGGGGACATATCACATTGTTTTTTATTATCTCGTTTTGTCCTGAAATATAACATTGTAGAGATTTTTATTTTTTTAATAAAGAAACTTACTTGAAAAAAAAAGAAGCAACTTGAGTATAAACACAGGACTCTCAATTCTGATAACGATGACTAGAAGAATGCAAAACTAGAGGGGAAAAAAATTGCTTTGTTTCTGAAAGCTAAAACAGATTGACACCTGAATGCCAGAACCATGTGAGAACATGTTGGGATGATGTGGAAAAGATATCAAGAACTCCCTCCCTTTCACCTCCCAAAGAAAACCATATGGCCTCGAATGAAGTGAAGAGAGAGCTTCATGGATACTTGCAGTGTGTAGCTGGTTGGACTGGAGAGCAGGGGTTAGGCTTGGACTGGAAAGCAACCCTCTGCTCAGAGTATTTTTAGCTACAGTGGAGCGGTGGAGGTTTGCCAAGGGCTCTGGGGACACAGATGACCACAGCAAGCTGAAAGCAGGGAGGGAAGTGAAACACGAAGAGACGGTCAGGGATGGAGGCCAGGCGGTGGCTAAGGACAGCTGCGTCCAAAGGTGCAGGCCACTGGTGCTATGGGGTTGGCCCAGTGTTGGGACTCTCCCAGGTCCAGCAGGAAGCAGGCTCAGAAAGGGATGTGATCATTCAGTCTCCATCTCTAGCCTTGGAGCTTTGCCAGACCCAGAGAAGAAGCCTCCCAAGGACAAATGCCACTGCCAGGATCATCCTGCCCGTGGCTGTCTGGCCTTTCCCTGTAGGCTCGGAGCGCTGAGCTGACAGCCTGCCCACCAGTCCTTCACTGGAGAGAAGGACTACACAAGCTCCCAGGTGACAAGAGGGGCAACGCCAAGGGCGCTGGGCGACCAGCCACGCTTCGCTTAGCTAGTGAGAAGAACACAATCTTTACAGTTTACCCAGCTAGTTACCATTTCTGCTATACTCTAGTCATTCTTGAATACCCTGATTTCCTTCTGATATCATTTCCGTTCAGCCTGAAGAATTTCCCTAAGCATTTACTGTAGTCAAGTCTGCTAGCAAACAAATTATCTGATTTTCTTTTTTACCTGAACTATCTTTATTTCACCTTCATTCCTAGGGGATATTCTGTGTTCTGGGTTGATAGTTTTTGTTTGGTTTCCATTTTGTTTTATTTTCTGAACTGTGATTTCTGCTGAGAAGTCTGTGGTTATTTAAATCAATGTTTCCTTTATGTAATGTTTTGTTTTTCCTGGCTACTTTCAAGATTTTCTCCTTCTCTTTGGTTTTCAGCCATTAGATTATGATGAATCTAAGTGTGGTTTTTCTGTGACTATATCTGGTTTGGGGCTTGTTGAACTTTCTGAATCTGTAAATTTCTGTTTTTCACCAAATTTGGGGAGTTGTGGCAATTATTTATTTTCTATTCTCTTTCTGGGGCTCTAGTGAGCTGATTATTATATATACATCAAGTAGATCTAATGATCTAATTGATGCCTTTGAACTGTGGTGTTGGAGAAGACTCTTGAGAGTCCCTTGGACTGCAAGGAGATCAAATCAGTCAGTCCTAAAGGAAATCAGTCCTGAATATTCATCGGAAGGACTGATGCTGAAGCTGAAGCTCCAGTACTTTGGCCACCTGATATAAAGAGCTGACTCATTGGAAAAGACCCTGATGCTGGGAAAGGTTGAAGGCAGGAGGAGAAGGAGATGACGGAAGATGAGATGGTTGGATGGGATCACTGACTCGACAGACATGAGTCTGAGCAGGCTCTGGCAGTTGGTGATGGACAGGGAAGCCTGGCATGCTGCAGTCCACTGGGTCACAGAGAGTCGGACACAACTGAGCGACTGAACTGAACTGAACCAGATGTTGTTAACAGACTTTCTGATACTGGGGTGCAGGAACCTGAGAGTCTGACCGCTTTTTTCATCATTTTCTCTCTCTTCTTCAGGCAGCTCTGTGTTCAAGTGTCCTGACTTGATGCTCATTCTTTTGTTAGGCCTTTTGGTGAATCTTTTTTACTTCAGATATTCTACTGTAAATCTTGTATTTCCATTTGACTCTGTTTTGTGTGTTCAGTCCTAAGATGGAGTCACATGAGACTGTTAGGCGAAGCACAGTCTAGCCTCCAAAAGGAACTGATGGCAAGTCAGCAACATTGGTCTCTCCCATGAAGGCTGGCGAGAAGCCAGTTCAAAACCCGTAGCAACACCTTTAAAAATTACCTGTCTTTCTTACTCTTTCAGACTGTCTTGGTTTTTTTTTTTTTTTTAATTTTTATTTATTTATTTTTTTTTACACGAACTCCCAAACATGAACCCCCCTCCCACCTCCCACCCCACATCATCCCTCCAGATCATCCCCATACACCAGCCCCAAGCATCTACTTCTGTATTTTTGTGCTGGGTCTTCCTTATTACGCGGGCTTTTTCTCTAGCTGCGCCAAGCGAGGACTGCTGTCCCTGGTGGTGTGCAGGCTCCCCTTTGCAGGGGCTTCCCTTGTTGTGCAGCACGGCCTCCAGGGCTCAGTAGCTGCAACTCCCGGGCTCTACGGCACGGGGCACAGGGTTAGTTGCTCCACAGCATATGGGATCTTCCCAGATCAGAGATCAAACCCGTGTCTCCCGCACTGGCAGGTGGGTTCTTTACCACTGAGCCACCAGAGAAGCTCGTCTCAGTATATCTTACAACTGCATTTGCTCTGAAGCCTCACTGTGGAATAGTAAATGAATTTGAAGGACAGCTGGATAGCCTTTTCATTTTTCTTCTCTCCATTCTAATTGTCTCTTCATAAAAGCAATGCTTGTTCTCTCTTTTCATTATAAGGTGATCAAACCAGTCCCTCTCTTTGAAAATTTCTGCTCTTTCTATTCTCATCCTGAGCATCTTAAACCCAGGAATCAAGACAGCAAACTCTGAATCTCCCTGAGAAAATGTATATGTCCAAAGATAGATTCTTTTAGGGGGTTAAGTGAGAAGAGAAGAAGGAAATCATAAATATTACACTGATAATATATATCATATATGTAACTTACTTACATGCATAAATATATGTGATATATATGTAATCTGCTTGTGCTACAGATAGTAACAGAAAGTTCCATAATTTATGGTTTGTACAGTTTATACTGTTTTACATTTTCTAACCAAAGCATGACTTCATTGGCTCTTCTCTGAATTTCCAAGTGAATTCCAGACTCTCATGATAGTACCATTTATTATTTTAATGTTTATTTTATTCATTTATTTGGCTGGGCCTGGTCTTAGTTGTGGCACACTGGGTCTTCCAGCTTCGTTGTGGCATATGAACTCTTAGTTGCAGCCTGAAGGATCTAGTTCCCTGAGCAGGGATCAAACCTGGGCCGCCAGCATTGGAAGCATGGAGTCTTAGCCACTGGGCTTCCAGGGAAGTCCCAATACTACCATTTATTGATGACTTATGGTACCAGGCACTCTGCTAAGCAACCTGCATACGTGTTTTAATCAAATTATAGCAGTCCCACAGAGCATTGTTCCCATTTACAAAAGAAAAAGCTGAGGGTCAAAGAGGTTGAACAACTTGCCCAGCGTTATCCACCCAGGAAAGGGCAATCCCAGGTGGGATTTGAACCCAGGTGACACTTCTGAGACCAGGCTTTCTTTACTCTGTCTCCTGTTTTGAACTCATGGCAGCATTTGATGGTATTCATCTCCCAGGTAGCATAGCACGGAGAGACAGAGTGTGACACTGAAAATACTCACTTCAAAGAGGAGACTAGACTTCTACTCTCTGGTGGTCACTCACTTGCTGGAAAACCCTGCAACCCCTCAGCTTCTCTCATCCTTTCTTGTCCATGTCTACAACAAAATGCAAGTGTCCTTCACACACTTCAGACTTTCAGAACTGTTCTAGAAATAATACGAGAAGAGTGATCAGGCAAAAAAAATACGAGGCAAATGGAAGTGATCGCAATCAGTCTTAGCCTAGCTCACATACTAACACTTCTTTTTCTAAGTTTTACAGTTACGACTCCAACAGAGAAGGACCCAAGAACAGCTGGCTAACCAAGGCATCGTACCATGTGAGTAGCTCTGTTTCTCATGGACTGGTCTTTATGGGGGTAGCAGGGGGTCATGCAATTTGGGAGCTGGAAAGCACCTCAGAGGTCATAATCCAATTTCATGGATCAGTCTCCCCAGATCCTCATGGACTCTGGGTCAGCAGGAATCCCAGACCTTAGAGGCTTTGTCCTAAATGCTACTCACCTTCCAGGCCTTCCCTTTTCTCATAGAGGTTGTACCTAAAATTCTAATATAGTGGATTTGATTACAAGACAAACACAATTCTGTGGGCCTCCATCCCCCTCTATTTTTAGAATTGGACATAATCACTGTTCTTCCTGGAAGCATCAATTGTATCATCTTTCTCTCACCTCCTTGGTTTCAAACTATTTGAGTACTTAAGTTCCCAATTAATTGAATATTGTCAATTGCTTCCTTTCTGGAATAATGGGCAGCAATACCATTCTAGTATAAATGGTATAACATTGAATTACTGGCCATCATTTGGGTCAAAGAAGAAGAATTATCCTATCTTTTGGAAGGTATATTTGAAATTTCCCACCTTGAAACTTGAAAACTTCAAGTTTAGCAGTTGAAGCTACCTTCTGGTTAGCTATAAAAACAGGAAAAGTACCAAATAAATGGAATCACCACGTAAGCTCCTTTAGGTCACACTTTCTAACTTCTTCCCACAGAAGTTAAATTTTTTAATTTTTTAATTAAAATTTTCAAAGTCAAAATCCATAATGACTCCTGCAGAAATCCAGGTCCTTGTCTAGACTGTGACTTCATAGTCAAGCATGCAACAAGCAAGCATTTGCCCTTGATTGAAGGTCCTACAGTTAGTAACCTTGGTGCCCTGTGATCCAAAGTCTAAACATTTTAAGTACAGTCGGTGCTTCAGAACCAGAAAAGAACTAAGAATATTTCAAGCTCTTTCCTTTGGGAGCTCAGAAGAAGTTCTTTGTTCATGGCTCAGCCCTGCAAAGAATAAACAGCAGGTGACCTCTGGCAGAACAACTTTTTTTAGCGATTTGCTAAGCGCAAAAGAAAGATCTCACCCTGCAACTGAAAGGCTGCTTCAATCAAATGTACAGTTAGAATGAGAAACCAAAGGCACAAGGCTGTGTGGCCTGTTTCATCTTAGCCAGCCCAGCAAGGCAGGTGGTAAAACACAGGAGAGACCCGGAGTCTACAGGCACCAAGTCAGATGAATACATTGGCACTCAAAGCCAAGCAGGCCAGTCTTATTTCTGAATCCTGTTGCAAATGTGTAGAATTGAATTTGTTTAACCACCATCTAGAAGAACGATTCACTAACAGTGGAATGTGGACAAGTGTAGATCCACCAGGATCCTCTCAGCAGACCACAGTCTCTACCACATGCCCTCAAATATAAGATGAATACGTCAGTTTCAGTGGGATTAAAATAATCAGGTCTTTCATGGGGGCTTCCCTGGTGGCTTAGAGGTAAAGAACTCACCTACCAATGAAGGAGACTTGGGTTCAACCCCCGGGTCAGGAAGATCCTCTGGAAAGGAAATGGCAAGCCTCTCCAGTGTTCTTGCCTAGGAGACCCTAAGGACAGACAAGCCTGGCTGGTTACAGTCGACGGGGTCCCACAGAGTTGGACACAACTTGGCAATTAAACAATAACAGCAGCAATCCTTCATGGGCATCGCNGAAATGGCAAGCCTCTCCAGTGTTCTTGCCTAGGAGACCCTAAGGACAGACAAGCCTGGCTGGTTACAGTCCACGGGGTCCCACAGAGTTGGACACAACTTGGCAATTAAACAATAACAGCAGCAATCCTTCATGGGCATCGCCTTCCTTAATTCTGGAAACGAAATTGAAGTAGGGAGACCCAGTACCTTTACATCTGCTCAAGCTGTTCACAACTGATTTAAAGTTTAACCTACATGTTTAAATAATCCAAACCTGGGTCTTGCAGCTGCCGTTTGGAGGAGAATAAAAATTTTTTTGAAGTTTCTGGAGTTAAATTTCAGAAATAAGACACCTAATAAAAACAGGAATGAACCCAGGCACATTTTTACATAACACCCCTGTGTAAGGTATGCATATTTAATGTCCATCTGCAGAATAGGGTCCAAAGGAAATAGAATATGTTGTTATCCAGGATTTCCAGAATCAGATAGTGTGGGGCTTCCCCAGTGGTTCAAATGGTAAAGAATCTACCTGCAGATCAGGGGACACAAGTTCAACCCCTGGGTCAGGAAGATCCCCTGGAGAAGGGAATGGCAATTCACTGCAGTATCCTTGCCTGGAGAATCCCCATGGACAGAGGAGCCTGATGGGCTACAGTCCATGGGATCGCAGAGTTGGACACGACTGAGTGACTAACACTTTCACTTTTTTCACTTTTCTCCAGGATTTCCAGAATCAGATAGTGTATATATTAATGAAATACTGCTTAACAGAAATTTTGCACCCATAGCCCATTGTGTCTTGAAGACAGTTGCTGGGGGAAAGTCCTATGAGTCGTGCAGTGATGTTTCCTCTTTAATTCAGCAAAACGAGAAAGGTAGATTAAGCAGCATCAGTTTCCCATAGTCTTCAGCCACCTCCTCTCCAAGGGTGTCACTTCTGCTGTAGAAAATTGTCAAAGCTACAGCAGGTGCACCCAGTCCAGTGCAGGCCCAGCCCCTAGATCTCAGGGACTTAGCACTTCTGGGGAAGCCAGATCCAGACAAGCCTCTGCACCTGCTGAGATGGGGAGCCCAGATGGTAGCCCCACTGACCCAGAGCTTAAACACTAGTCTCTTTACTCAGCCAGCCACCACCACCACGCACACGTGTGTAAAGGCAGTTGCTCTAGAGAAGGAAGCAGGAACTCACAGTCTCTGGGTCTTTTCTACTCAATCAGATTCAACATATTTCATGGTGACCCAGACTCTGTGCAGGGTGGTATGCTGGGCGCTGTGGGGACCACCGTGAGCACAACTGTACTTTATAGAGGCTCAAGATTTTAGGGGGAAAGATGACAAGAAACACAGAAGGTGGGACCGGTTATATTTCCCAAGAGGGCTTTTTATGTCTTCCTTCTATCATTTGAATTTTCTGAAGCAGAAGAAAAGAGGAAAGGAGGAAGAAAGTGAGTAGAACGGAGGGAAGCAAAGCCGACAGACATTGGAGATCACCTAATTTGATGATTTTTGGTGTTTTTTGATAGTTAAATATATTGTGTGTTATGTGTGTATACACACACACACATACTGGCTGGAACAGGGTCAGGGGCCTCTGCCCCACTCACTCACCCCCCTCACCCCCCTTAGATAACCCTGTTTCTCTTCCCCAGTGTCCTCTTCAAACAGAGTTTGAACACCCTGCCCTAGTCCGTGTCTCACTGTCTTTAACCTTCATGAAACCGAGATTGGAGAGGCCTCAGAGATGCGCCAAACATCCGAAAGCCAGAGCCCAAAGCGATCCTGTTCACAAACTTGAACCGTGAGACTTTAAATGCATGCACAGTAAAATGATAGCACAGCCTCACATTGTCCACAACACCGGAAAGAACTGCAGTACTCCTCCTGAATTTTCAAACTTGCTATAAATTGCTCAAGTGGAGAGCTGCTGGCCAGGTGAATTGTTCGTTGTCCTTCTGTTGCTACCAGGTAGCCCTGCTGGTTTAGTTTGTTCACGGAAACACCTGCTCTCCTTGGACAGAATTAGTCTTGAGTTGTACGTCAGATTGACCCAAGGCCATTGCCCATTGCAAAAAGAAGAAATTGTAGTCCTCTCCTGTTGCAGCAGCTGAGGCCAACACCTGCATCTCTTGATCCTGGAGTAGCAGCCAGCACAGGGCCCCTTTAAACAGTACAAAAGTGCTCTCAGCCAGAAGTACACCCCCAGCCTGGCTTCTAAGATTGTTTTCACATTTATAGTATCAGTGGTGGAATCCACATTTTCAAAAGAGTCGGTAAACCTGAGTGAACCAGCCTCTCGACATTAGTGTAGAAATATTACTTTAAGAATTTATGGTTCAGACTCCCTTCCAGAATCCCACCTCTGAATCTCAAGAAGAAAGTTTCAAATTGCCTGCTTGTCACCGTCAACTGGAATTCAGAAGCATGGCTCTGCCACCGTCCCCATCAGGCTCAAGGCTGCAAGAGGACATCAGGGCTCTCTTATTTTTTCTTGTTCTGGGACACAGCCCAACCTCCTGTCCTTTCTGGACACCTGTGGGCAGGCTCAGGTCTGGACATCATTTCTCATGCAGGTTTTCTCCACTACATTCTTCTCTTTGAGCACCAATCTTCTGGGTTGGAGGGTAAATGCTGTGGCTCAGATGGTAAAGAATCTGCCTGCAAAGCAGGAGTCGTGGGTTCGATCCCTGGGTGGGAAAGATCCCCTGGAGAAGGAAATGGCAACCCACTCCAGTATTCTTGCCTGGAGAGTCCCATGGACAGAGGACCCTGGCGGGCTACAGTCCATGGGGTCACAAAAGAGTTGGACATGACTGAGTGACTAACACATATCTCCTGAGTACAATCTTAANAGATCCCCTGGAGAAGGAAATGGCAACCCACTCCAGTATTCTTGCCTGGAGAGTCCCATGGACAGAGGACCCTGGCGGGCTACAGTCCATGGGGTCACAAAAGAGTTGGACATGACTGAGTGACTAACACATATCTCCTGAGTACAATCTTAAATACTGTTTTATTCCAACCCCTTCAGAATTCTTAGTGCAGAAAGAGAATCAGCTCTGAGTTTTCTATGAAAAAAAAAGTTCAAAGAGCTTACCATCTAGAATGTTCTCTCAATTCTCCTGCTTAATTATGCCTGTTAATAATATTGGACAACGTCTCACCACTACATGGAGTAGGTTTCTGGGAGACCTGAAGGAAAGAAATGACTTTCTCTCTCCTTCTGCTAGTACACTGGGGCTGATCTCTATGAATCCAGGGGAGAGAAGCAGGAACATTGGGTTGATTGTCCTGGAATCCAGAAAACGGCATTAGAGAACTGAAGTCGATTACAGAAGCCCAGGGGGCACCCAAAAGGCTGTGACTTCTCAGCCAGACTCAACAAAAGCCCGCTGGCCAGAAAGAAGCATCTGGGCAGCTTGGTTCCGTGATCTGATGGATGTCGATGAATGGAAAGATACGATGAGCTGTGTGTGAATGGTGCTGCCTTTATTTGTTTTGCAGACTAATCCAGGCCTCCGCAGCCACATACTTACGGCAAAGCCTTGGTAAATCCCTGGATTCTGTGGTCCTCCTCCTGAATAGCGAGAGGCGTCACGGGCTGGTCCCTGCACCCACAGCACACGCAGTGTCTTGATAGTTTTGAGAAGCTGGCGGGGCAGAGTCTTCCTTCCTTTCCTCAGTGCCTTCATCTGACTTGGCTTCTCCCCACAGCACCGCCCCCACCCCCACTGTTGGCTGTTTGAGCAGAACACGGCACGAGGGTTCCATCTGTCCTCCTCCCCTCCCTCCTAACATCTCAAATGTGGAGCGAGAAAAAAGCCTCCTCGGTTTTCATACCAAGCCCACTTGGGTCCGAAATCCTAACTTCTCTATTTCCCCCAACTCTTTCCTTCATCTCTAGTTCCTTGCTCCTTAGAAATTAGTGCACTAGTGATGCAGGTATCACGTGAATGTATCTGTGGACCCTTCTGAGAAATTCCGGAGTATTCATTTTTCTTCAGCTCTTTGAAATACTGAGAAATCAGTCATAGACATCAGGCACCCCTTTTTGAAGTCTCTGATTCCCAAGTACATCTGTAGCTTCCCATCTACAGATCAGGACCTACTTGGCGTGGAAATGCCAGAGAGCCAGAATTCCCCTGGGGGGGCTTGTCCGAACACAGACCCTCTGTCCCTCCGCCTCTCACCCAAGCTTTGGATTCTGTAGGTCTGGGTGGGGCCTGCAAATTGGTACTGTTGGCAGGTTTCCAGATGATGCCAAAGATGCTGGGCCAGGGCCACACTTTGGGAGCCACTGCCCCAGCTGCTGCCCCAGAACGCCAGCTCTTGGATGCAGCCTCTTGGTCCTGACCCGGACACCAGAGGAGGAGCTGGGTTCTCCCCTCCAAGCCGGAGGGGAGAAGGCAGGCCCCGCCTCCGCCATCAGAACTGCCAGGAGCCCCAGGCTTCTCTCCCTAACAGATCGTCAAGGGCCCTCCAGCCTGTTTTCTCTTTTTTCCGGGTCCCCGTTGGAGGCAGGAGGTTAGAAGCAGGGGGTCACCGCAGGAGGTCTGTTCCTATCTTGGGATCTTTTCCTGAGCTCTAAGTAAGCAAATGCTTATACACACTGCTGACCCAAATTAACTGGAGCTGTGCGGACAGAAATAGGACTAGCCCGTGACTAAAGTCCTCTTCGAGAACATGAATTCCCCTGTGAGAGGCGATTCATCTTCCTCCCAGGGGATGAGACAGACGTGTGGCTGACTGAATTTACAACTGTATTTTAATTTGGAATCACATTGGCTTTTTTTTTTTTTTAATTTAGCAATCCAAATTCCTTTTTCAATCCTAAATGTCAATGTCCCTTAAATACAAAATGTTGCCATTTGATACTCCCAGGGCTGTCAGCAGAAGAGGATTTTCCAAAAAGTCAATTGGTGCTCCAGGATGCAGTTTCACTTTCCTTGGCCCTTGGAGGGAGGGGCTGAAACCCTCTTTTCTCTGGAATCCCAGAAAAGATACATATCAATCGCAGAGGCCATGGCAGGCCAACCCAGTGCCCCATGGAACATCCTTTAAGTCCTAGAAAGAAAAGCGTGGGGGTACAACCCAGTGTGTGAATCTTTTTCGCTTCCTTCCCAAGTCCTTGCTGAATGGTCATAGCCTCTCCCACCCTGTGGCAGAAGGTTCCAGAAGACCATTGTGCGCCTGGCATCAGAGAACTGGACTGTTCAGTCATTTCGCAGGGGTTTCGCAGGGGAACTGTTACCACCAAAGAGCGATGAATTGTAACTCTACAGGCTAAGATACAGGAAATGCAGCATTTCGTGGGAGAGTTAATAAGCTCCACTAATAAGAACTGAAAAGCCTCCGGGATAAGAGAAGCAGATAAATTCCTCCTAAACCCTAAACCCAATTAAAACCAATTGAGTTTGGAATGTAAGAGCCATCTCAAGATAGATTCATGCTGTCCCCTTAGGGTTGCTTCTTAAGGAAAAAGTTATATCACTCTTTTTAATGACTTAGTAAGGAAGGGCAGACTAAAATCAACTCCTTTTCTGGATTATGGAAGGGATTAAGCCACATCAGTATATAAAACCTAGGTGACCACGAGACTCTTGGACAGAGGTGAAGATCTATGGGTTCAGATGGCACAGACTCACCAGGATCCAGTGGCCCTCAGGCAGATTTGTAGGATCTGGTTGCCTGGGGAAACAGGAAATGGTTTCAGAACTCCATCAGTGTGAATTGCAGCTGTGATCAAAGGCAAATAAAGACAAGCCTCCAGACTCAGGATGGGGGTCAGACCCAAGTCAGAGAAAATGTGTGAGCAGTGCCGCAGACCCGCACATTTTTCCAGAGCCACTGAGTCAGGGGACAGGGGAGGGGAAAGAGGCCATTGAAAAGGGCAGAGTTGGCAGGGAGGTTCCTTTTAAGAGTAAAAATCAGCAAAGAGAAACTGGAGGTGTTAGATCGATGGGAGATGTGGTGGTCAAGCAACACTTTTTTTTTTCTCCTATAAAAAGGAAGCCCCTTAGTCTCAGGTCAAATTGAGCAGAAAAGGACTTGTCCAGTTTCGTTGGCACAAGGCAGCCAGCTGGGACCAGTCTGCCTGTTCCTTTAGTCAACTCTGCAGTCATTTGGGTGAGACAGGAAAGTCTAGAGAGAGATGCCTCTGTAGCTCCCCAAGCTCCCCAAGCAATATCCAAGGAGAATGGGCTTGACCAGCTGCCCAGAGTGGAGTCTCCCTTCTCTCCAACAAGCCCGTCCAAGAGCTGGGCTCACATGAGGCATGGTTTTGAGGCTGAATGAGATACACACACTCACACGCATGCTCACACATTCACACACACAGCCCCAAGTGCCCATCTGGTTAGATATCCAATTTTTTTTTTTTTTTAATGCCAACCAAAGTTTGGAAGACTGTTTCCTTGCCTGCAGCTTGTGAGTTGACATCTGTTGAAGTAATATTAGAATTCTGGATCACGTGATCCACCCACTTGTCCAGACCTCCAGTCCAGGAGAATATTCGATGCAATTCTGCAACTGCTGATCAACCTCATCATTTCTGATGAGAAGTTACTATTTATGGCTCTGCGTTGTGATTGTTCCAGGGGATCAGGAAAGGCAATGAAAAGGCAGATTTTTGCAAAAGCAAAGTCAAAAGTTCATCCCTGTGAGGCACTGCTGGGAGCTGCTGGGAGGAGAAGCAGCGGGGTCGTGGAGAGAAGGAGGCTGGCCTCCGGTCCAGGTTCTTTCTGGCTGCTGTGGACTGTGATGGACCAGCGCCCATGTCTATCAGTCGTCAGTGTTTTGAGCATCACAGCTGAAGAGAAGTTAGACGGTCAGAGGACCTAGGCTCCTGGCCCTACCTGTGTGACACTGGGCAAGTCAATCCCATTCCAGAGTCCTTAAGTTTCCCCATTATTTTACCATCTCCAAGGTCCCTTCCAGCCCTCAAAGTCTCATTCCATGCTTCTCTCTCAACACCCTTTGGTTGCACGTTCTTGCCCGACCAGCCACCTCCCTGACCCAAAAGGACAAGTTGCCTCCCACAACATGGATCACAGCCCTTCCACTGACCTTGACCTCCACCCAGACTTCTGCGCTCAAGGGAAGGGCAAAGTCAAAGAGAGTGGTGGTCACCCCAGTCTCCCCATCTCCCTAAAACTAGAGCATCGCCTGTCCCCGCCCTGGGCTTGCCCCTCTTCAGAATCTTGGAATGCCCCGTCTCTGCCACTCCTTTTCCTATCGCGTATTCTGCCCCCGCTGCTCCTCCTGTTTGAGGCTGACGTCCACCTTTCTCTGTGCCCTCCGGCCTCGGGGAAGCTGGTGACCTCCAGGCCTTTCTTCTTCAACTGCTTGTGGCCTGAAGAAGGCGATCACCGCCCCACCGCCCCCACCCACCCCCCCCCCCC
>SJYX01006051.1:146009-157232 GCA_006410675.1 Oreotragus oreotragus
CCGCACAGCTCAGCAAGCACACCAGCAAACACCACCACGCTGCTCTGGGCCCCAAGGTCCCCTGCTCACATCTGTATCTTTCTGTTTCAGCCCTGAAAAGCCCACCTGAATTCCATGAACAAAGAAAACGTTTGGATAGTGACAAGGTAACTTTCTGCAAACCTCCCATCTTTCTGATCTCAGACTCCAGGCTATGGATCTCCACTTGCTAAGTTTGGGCAAATTTCTCCTACAATTGGCTGGTCCCCTCCCCCGACACTGTGTGGAATCTTCCTCCTAGGCTCTGAAAACTGTGGAAATAGGATCAATAATGTTGGCTTCGAAACTGCTATTGGCGAGCTTTTAAAAAAAAGATGTCCCCAGTCTTTTTGATGTCGGTAGGGGCATCCCTGCAAGGAGTTTTCAGAGACATGAAATGAGGTAGGTGAGGTGGGTTGGCAAGCTGGCCTCTCTTTCCTGACAGGCATTTCTCAGTGATGAGCAGATGATTTTAAATCCAACTCAGTGGTAGGTTAAGGCCTGCGGATACGGGGCTTATTCAAGGCTATTTAAAGGCGAAAAGGTTTCCCTGGTGGCTTAGTGATAAAGAATCCGCCTGCCAGTGCAGGAGATGTGGGCTCAGTCCTTGGGTTGGAAAAATCCCCTGGAGAAGGAAATGGCAACCCACTCCCGTATTCTTGCCTGGAGAATCCCATGGTCAGAGGAGCCTAGTGGGCTACAGTCCGTGGGGTCAAATAAGTCGGACACGACTGACTAAACGACAATAGGAGGCTGAAGGAATTCTGTTTTTCTCTCTTTCTTTTAGCATTTGAGGGGGAAAATTAGCATGTATTCTATACCTTCTGAGCAGGTCTCTGCAACTTGAATTTATCGAGACTGTAAGTGCTAGTTAGGGAGCATCAGCAGTGCACCTAGAAGGAAGGCCAGCAGGCTCCTTCTCCTGGGAGGCCACTGCTAGAGAATCCTAGCCTAGCGGCTAGCGAGAGGGTAGGGGAGCAGGGAAGAGCAGCAGAGCTCCAGGACTCCCTAGGGCTGCTCACAGGAGGCTGTGCTTCCTGCTGCCTGGAGAATAACTGCCTTTCATCCGAACTGGAGTGAGCCCCAGACCCCTCTTCAGGGGGCCAATACAGTGAGATCAGAACCCAGAAATGAGGGCCCTGAAGTCCAGTTATTGCTCTGCCACAGCCCACACCATCTCTGCAGACAACTCCATCATCAAGAAAACTTTAAGACTCAATAAATACTACATCTCTAAGTGTGCTTGCAGCGTCAATGTGGGTCTCAATCTGCAGGATTCTCATTTTCACGTCCTGAGAGAAAACTCAAGGGAAAAACAGGAGGAGGGCATGTGTTGTCATGTTATACTGGGTGGGATGAGGTTACCTTTCATCCCTGACTCTAGTTAGTTTGTGACTCCTTTACAAAATAAGATTGGCTATAATACAAGCAGCATGGTGATATCAGTTTTATTAGTATTTTATGAATAGGTACCTGTCTGCCCTTTAAGTTTGGAGCGCTGAGATGGACCAAAGCGTTTGACCTCTTTATCTCATTTCTCCATCCTGGAATTACTAGAGAGGTTTTACTAGATGAGTCCTCCTTCATCAAAATGTAGAACAGGGATATTTGCATATTTCATTTGTAAGACAGTAATGCTTTTTCCTTTTGAGAGAAAAGGGGTTTCTTTTAAAGTTAAAATTAGATGATTCGGCTGTATAATACTGAGAGTGGAACTGATTCCATGTTTGTGTCCAACAGGCTGAAGACACCCTGAAGCGCAAGGCAAGAAGCAGGTCCGACCGTGCAGCTGTGGTGAAAATGCACATTCTCCAAGGTAGGGCTGCCCGAAATCATTAAGCCAGTACCCGTCAGTGGGAAGGGAACACGGACCATTGTTCACGGTTCTTTGTCTCTGCTCAGTGGCTGAGTCTGCTTAGAAAGGAGCCACTTCCATTCCGAAGTGGTTTTTGAGCTGTCATCTAGTCATTCAAGGCCATGTTGATGGTCAAATCGAGAAGCCATATGGTGGCCCAGAAGGTACCACACTTGGGGTCCAATCTGAGCTGCACCACTGCTCAGCTTTTCTGAGCACACAGGGCATGTCCCACATATATCAACTTCCTTTAAAATGTCCATCCTTCATACCAGTAATAAATGTTTAGTTTCGAAAGGGTTTCCCTGGTGGCTCAGCAGTAAAGAATCTGCCTGCAAAGCAGGAGTCTCAGGTTCGATCCCTGGGTTGGGAAGATCCCCTGGAGGAGGGCATGGCAACCCACTCCAGTATTCGTGCCTGGAGAATCCCATGGACAGAGGAGCCAGGCGGGCTACAGTCCATAGCGTCACAAAAGAGTTGGACACGACTGAAGCAACTGAGCATGCAAGGCTTACAAAATGATGTTTACTGAGGAGACCAGAAAACAAAACTATATTCACAGTCGAATTCAGGAAAGCAAAGTATATACATAAATTGTATTTATAGCCAGATTCTATGATGAAAATATAAAGACCTAACAGTAAATACTGTGTAAATAATTAAGAAATACACCCAATTATTAAAAACAGTAGATTCTACGTGGAAGAGGTTTCCCAATGCTTTCATTTCTTTTGCATAATTTTTTTAACATTTTATACACTTACAGCAATATATATGTATAAGAATACATCAAAAAAGGAATGTTATCTGTTGCATCATTACCATCTTGAATTAAAATATCAGGCTATGAACCCCGAGAATCGGACACAACTGAGCAACTGAGCACGCACACACATTAATAGAACAGTGGTACTATGAGGTCTGGAAAGATCTCGCCTTCTAAATTTTCAGAGTTGAGCAGAAAGTGGCAAACTCTCATGAAACTCTAACTTCCAGTTCTGCCTTATTGCAACAACTGGCTTTCAAGACTCTCTTCCATGTTCTTGCACAGAAATAAGTCAGGGCCTCGCCCAGAGAGGAATAAAGAGTGATTTAGAGCTTGTCAGTGATCTTTCTCACCCTCCCAGTGATGAGAAGTTAATATATTCTTTTTTAAATCCCTGTTTTATTAAATAGCCATTTTGTTGGATATATTCAGTTTCTTAAATCCCTGTTTAATTAAATAACCATTTCTCTCCAAAGCTGTTTCTCTTTTACAACCAGATCAGGACATTTGAATCAGTTAGCATCACAACCTCAACAGGTCTGAAACCCTTAAGAAGTCATGCTACCGCAATTATTACAATTGGATTGGATTGTTTAGTCCCTTCAGCTGTGTCTGACTCTTTTGCAACCCCATGGACTGTAGCGGGGAAGGCAATGGCACCCCACCCCAGTACTCTTGCCTGGAAAATCCAATGGACGGAGTAGCCTGGTGGGCTGCAGTCCATGGGGTCGCTAACAGTCAGACAGATTGAGCGACTTCACTTTCACTTTTCTCTTTCATGCATTGGAGAAGGAAATGGCAACCCACTCCAGTATTCTTGCCTGGAGAATCCCAGGGATGGGGGAGCCTGGTGGGCTGCCGTCTANCCTTATTGCAACAACTGGCTTTCAAGACTCTCTTCCATGTTCTTGCACAGAAATAAGTCAGGGCCTCGCCCAGAGAGGAATAAAGAGTGATTTAGAGCTTGTCAGTGATCTTTCTCACCCTCCCAGTGATGAGAAGTTAATATATTCTTTTTTAAATCCCTGTTTTATTAAATAGCCATTTTGTTGGATATATTCAGTTTCTTAAATCCCTGTTTAATTAAATAACCATTTCTCTCCAAAGCTGTTTCTCTTTTACAACCAGATCAGGACATTTGAATCAGTTAGCATCACAACCTCAACAGGTCTGAAACCCTTAAGAAGTCATGCTACCGCAATTATTACAATTGGATTGGATTGTTTAGTCCCTTCAGCTGTGTCTGACTCTTTTGCAACCCCATGGACTGTAGCGGGGAAGGCAATGGCACCCCACCCCAGTACTCTTGCCTGGAAAATCCAATGGACGGAGTAGCCTGGTGGGCTGCAGTCCATGGGGTCGCTAACAGTCAGACAGATTGAGCGACTTCACTTTCACTTTTCTCTTTCATGCATTGGAGAAGGAAATGGCAACCCACTCCAGTATTCTTGCCTGGAGAATCCCAGGGATGGGGGAGCCTGGTGGGCTGCCGTCTACGGGGTCGCACAGAGTCGGACACGACTGAAGTGACTTAGCAGCAGTAGCAGCAGCATGGACTGTAGCCCACCAGGCTTTCTATCCATGGGATTTCCCAGGCAAGAATACTGGAATGGGTTGCCATTTCCTTCCCCAGGGGCTTCCCTACCCAGGGATCAAACCTGCATCTCCTGCATCTCCTATTTTGCAGCCAAATATTTTACCGCTGAGCCACTAGGGAAGCCCCAATTATAACAATAGATAATATTTACTGCCAGCTCATCATGGGCCAGGTAGTACCCAGGTCTCCTGCATTTCAGGCAGATTCTTTATCAGCTGAGCCACCAGGGAAGCACATACAGACTGCATGGGCGTGCAAATACTGTCATTTAAAGTCAGTAAACAAGGCAGGCCCTGTGGACTGTTTGCTCACAGAATCGACAAACTGCACATTTTTCTCCCAAAATCTTCACAAAGCCAGTTTCTCTAACATTTCTATCCTCTTCAGTTTGCCTTTATTTGGAACTGTCTAGTCTTTGCTGCTAATCCATGTGAAATGAGGATGATTGCATCGAAAAATTATTAGGATGGTGGCGTACAATGTGTCAGAGTGTTTGGGTTACAGAAGCAAGAAACAGAATAAAAATAAAACCACAAAAATGACATCAAATTCTAGAGCCAATCCTCTTGATTTTAACCCCTCAGCTTCCACTGCAGACAGATCGGTTCCGACTGCCCAGATGAAGCTGAAAAGAGCCCGTCTCGCAGATGACCTCAACGAAAAGATTGCTCTCCGGCCGGGGCCGCTGGAGCTGGTGGAGAAGAACATACTCCCTGTGGACTCCGCTGTGAAAGAGGCCATTAAAGGTAATTAGCGCCAATGGCAAGCTTCCTCCGTGCTGGGATCTGAAGGCAGCCGTGGCTCTGAAGTGCTGGGGTCCTGGGGGTGAAGGCGTCTCACTAAACAAGAGTCTATCCAGGGGTTACTGTCCCAAAATGTTCCCAGAAATTCCAGGAACAAGGAAGAAATTCCCAGCGACCCCCCTCCAACATCAGGTTGACATAGACCAGGGTGGTTCTGGTCAAGCAGGTCAGAACGTCTCCCCCATGGGGATCCATCACTCTGGAGTCACGGTGCTCCTTGGTTCCCTCTTTTAAAAGGGTGGAGACTGGCAGAACAGAAAGAGCTCTGGACCCGAGTGGGAAGAACTGGGCGCTAAGCCCAGTTTGGGCTCTGTGGGTTGAAAAGTGTTAGTTACTCAGCTGTGTCTGACTCTTTGCGACCCCATGGACTGTAGCCCGCCAGGCTCCTCTGTCTAGGGAATTGTACAGACAAGAATATTGGAGTGGATAGCCATTTCCTTCTCCAGGGGATCTTCCCAACCCACGGATCAAACCCAGGACTCCTACACTGCAAACAGATTCTTTACTGTCTGAGCTACCAAGGAAGCGCACCCCCCCAAAAATATATATATACAAAATATATCTTTAAAAAGCTGATCCTCTGTCACAAATATTATGTATCCTTCTATCAACACGTCCTTTACCTTTTTTGCTTGTTTTGTTTCTGTCCTTTGTCTTTTGATTTTCTGTGTAATCGATTTTACCTGTAGCAGTTTTTCATTTCTGTATAGTTCAATCTCTTAATCTTTTTCTTTGAGTTTCCAAATGTTATTGCTTACTGAAAACACTTCTTAGCTCAAGAATGGAGTTATTCACCTATTCTGTTTTCTAACATGTTTATACTTTATTTTTATATTTCAGTCTTTATGCTGAAATATTAAAATATTTATACTTTTATATATGAGAGTACATGGTTTAGGAGACAAGGTTTAGTTTTCTTTTTTCCACAATTTTAGTGGTTTATTTTATAATGTGTCTTGATCTCTGTCTTCACAAGGTTGTTTTACATTGGCCTGATTTTTCTCATGTTTCTTGGCTATTCTGACAGGTTTCTGCTTGGTGATATTTAGGATCAGTTTGTTATATGCCAGCTTCAATCCTGTTAGAATGTTGTTCGGGATTGCAGTAAATTTATAGGTTAAGTTATGGTGAATTCATGTGTTTAAATTATATGAATTCTTCTGTGGCAAAAAGATAGAATCTTTTTTCACCTACACAAGCCTTTTTTTAAAATTTCCCTTGGTAAGGTTTTCAAAAATAAATTCATATCAGTTATTGCTTGTGTATGGGAAACCTATTAATTTTGCATATTTATTTTGTAACTGGGGCACTTTGAAGATTTTCTTAATAGTTCCAGTAGTTTCTCATTTTATCTTAAATTGTTTGGATATATAATCACATCATCTGCAAATAATGAAGATGTGCCTTCTGCTTTGTTTCTCCTTTCTGTCTGGAAACGCTGGCTGGTTGTTGAAAAGAAACATCTTGGAATTATTAGTAAATTGCAAAATATCATTTTAAGTTACATGTAGTATATTCATAGCACAAATTATATATAATTTTGTGTATTTTATTTATAAATTACCTATTGGCATTTGTAAATGATATATAAATGATAACAATAGAGTATATTATAGAAGTCTAATAATATATATATCTTATACATAAAACATACAAGTGTGTATCTAACCTATAAAACTATATGTATGAATTATATGAAGCACATATAATTTATATCTTTACATTATGCAGGTTTATATACAATTACATAATTATTACAATATTACATAGAAGAAAATTATTATTATTGCTATATTGCCAGTGCTTCAAAAACAGTATTATAATGTTATATATTGGATTGGCCAAAAAGTTGGTCCAGTTTTATTTGTGATGTTGATGATAACACTTTTGTTTGATTCAGTCTTCCTTGGGAATTTCTCTAGTCATTCACCTCTAAATATGATACTGAATTTTGCTAAAAATTATTATTATTGCTATATTGCCAGTGCTTCAAAAACAGTATTATAATGTTATATATTGGATTGGCCAAAAAGTTGGTCCAGTTTTATTTGTGATGTTGATGATAACACTTTTGTTTGATTCAGTCTTCCTTGGGAATTTCTCTAGTCATTCACCTCTAAATATGATACTGAATTTTGCTATAAACAGATATTCTAAGGAAGTGTTTGTTCTATTCCATTATTAATAGTAGCTTGCAAGATGGATGCTTAGTTCTTAAAATGCTTTCCACGTTCATGAAAAGATGACCATTTGAGTTTCTTTCTGTTTTCTAGGAATGTGGTACTACTGTCTTTCTTAATCATCCTTGTATTTCTGGAAATAAATCCTACATGGATATTTCCCCCCTAGAAATTGCTAATATTTTATTTGCGAATTTTACATCTCTTTTTTTATTAGTTGGGAGAACATAAGCTGCTAACCAAACCACAAAATTTCAGCTGCTTAACAGACATTTATTTCTTGTTTATAAACGGTCCAGAGAGGGTTTTCTTCTATGGCAAACGTTTCAGGCACACAGACTCCTTTGATCTTGCTACTCCATCATCCCCTAGCACAAAGGTGGCAGACTTAAAGAGCTAGATAGTAAGCAAGCTCTCCGAGCTGTCACAACGACTCAGCTCAGCCATCATAGTGGAAGAGGAGCCACAGGCAATACATAAACAAATGGGCATGGTTGTGTTCCAATAAAACTTTATTTACAAAAACAGCAGGCTCACCAACTATAAATTTGCCAACCTGTGCCCTGCAGCCTTATCATCCTCCAAATCTAACCAGGGAAGAGGAAAGAAAGGAACAGCAATCTCACAGAAATATCTCTATACTATGGAAGGGGGAAGGGGGTGTAAAGTTTAACGAGTAGCTTTTGGTCAAGAGCCTGAACAAGAGTCATGCTGTGGGCAGAGAAAAAAAAGAGCATCTGAGAAGTAACTGATATGCATCGTTGGATACTGGGAGAATGTGTCAGTGTGGATAAAAGGAAGAGTCGCAGGTGACCACCCTTGGTTTCCCTGTCGGTCAGCTAGTTGAATGGCAGCCATGTATCCAGATGGGGACTGTGAGCAGAGGAGCAGATCAGGGGAGAGATGATGAATTCCTGTTTCATGTTGGAGTGAGGGATCCACAGGAACTCCAGGGGCAGGGGTTCAGTAAGCAGGGGTTTCTCCCGAACTAGGCTGCAGAAGAAAGTCTTGCTTTAGAGCTACAGATAGAAGACTATGGAAAATTAAACTGATGGACTTGCTAAGAGATCCCTTTCATGTATTCATTTCTTCATTTAATGTTTATGGAGCATCTTCTGTGTGTCAAGCACTATTCCAAGTGTTTGCGATATATTAATGAACAAAACCTACAAAAATGTCTGCTCTAGCAGAGCTTATATTCTAGTACAGGAGACACAGATGATCAGCAAAACCCGTGAATAATAAAAAGTGATAAATGGTGTGAAAAGAGAAGTTGTGCAGGGTACAGAGTGCCCAGTAGAGGGTGGTTGGGGGGATGATACAGAGTGCCCAGTAGAGGGTGGTTGGGGGGATGGAAGGAAGTATAAAAAGCAAAGAGAATAATGTATAAACAGAGGTAGGGATCTGTGAAGGATAAAGAGAAGGAAAAGCTAGAGAAAAGGTTGGCGGAGGTTGACCTCATCCAGGGAACCCCCATGCATCAGCCCGTTAGCGGCAATCTTTCAACATGCATGAATTTCTACCCGCAAGGCAGTGGCATCTTCAGTTCAGTCTCTCAGTCGTGTCCAGCTCCTTGCATCCCCAAGGACTGCAGCACGCCAGGCTTCCCTGTCCATCACCAACTCCCGGAGCTTACTCAAACTCATGTCCATTGAGTTGGTGATGCCATCCAGCCATCTCAACCTTTGTCATCCCCTCCTCCTCCCGCCTTCAATCTTTCCCAGCATCAGGGTCTTTTCAAATGAGTGGCCTCTTATGACATCTTATGACATGTCATCTGTCTTATGACATCTTATGACATGTCATCTGTCTTATGACATGTCACAGGGACAGAGGAAGCTTCTCAGAGACCAGCTGTAGAAATAGTCCTCCGAGTATCCCTTCCAATGGCACTGATGGTCCCCACCCCTCTCCTGGCTGTCACTTCTCTGGATCTCATTCTCCACCCTCAGCAAAGCAGCAACTCAGGGTGGTGGTTTTCTGTGTCTTGTTCTCCTGGCCTCTGTGTATTTTCCTTCCTTGGTCCACGCGCCTTTCCAGATGGGTTTACATTTTCCAGCTCCCTCCGCAGCTGTGCGTCTGTGTTTCTGCCAATCCCAGAGCGAAACTCTCACTGTCTTCTTCCCCAGATGCCCCCGCCCAAGTTTTATTCAAGACCAGTTTTTCTTCAACACGAAGATGAAATAAACTAGAACATCTTGCAAGGAGGCTGTTGACAGAGAACCAGCCCCCACTGTAGGGGTTTTTCTTCCGCTTGGCAGATGTCCCCACCCTGCCCTCAGCTGAGTGACTGTAGCAAATCTTTCCCCCTACACCTCCCTCTCCTTTGGGGTGCCAGCCAACCATCACTCTTCCAGCCTGCAGGTTTGTTTCCTGAGTCAGGTAGAAGTTTACAGATTCCAGCCGGAGGAAATTTAGGCTTGTGTGGGCTACAGGGATATGATGTGAAAGAAAAGGGGGCTTGTTTGGGGGGTTCTTTTGTGTCTGTCTTGGTTTTTATGTATTTTTAGTTGGAGAATAATTGCTTTACAATACTGTGTTGTTGTCTGCCACGCATCAACGTGAATCAGCCACAGGTATACCTAGGTCCCGCGCTCCTTGAGCCCCCCTCCCACCTCCCTCCCCGTCCCACCCCTCCAGGTGGTCCCAGAGCACTGGCTTTGGGCTCCCGGCATCACACAGCGAATTTCCACTGGCGAGCTGTTTTACATGTGGTAACATGTGTGCTTCCGTGCTGCTCTCTCAGTTCGTGCCTCCCTCTCCTTCCCCCACTGTGCCCACAAGCCTGTTTTTCATGTCTGCATCGCCCCTGCTGCCCTGCAGAGACGCTCATCAGCACCATCCTTCTAGATCCACGTATATGCATTAGTGCACAGTATCTGGTTTTCTCTTTCTGACTTGCTTCACTCTATGTAATTGGTTCTAGGTTCATCGACCTCCTTAGAACTGACTCAGGTGTGTTCCTTTTGTATGGCTGAGCGATATTCCACTACAGCTTCTTTATCCGTTCATCTGCTGATGGACATCTAGGTTGCTTCCACGTCCCAGCTATGGTAAATACCAGGTTTTCTGATTTTACTGAGACAAAAGGAGACTCGGGGGTGCCTCGTGGCTACATCTCACCCCCTACACCTGTGTTCCTGTTTCTCCTACTTAGAAAACCACCAACAGCCTCTCTCTCTCTCAGGCCAGAACACTGACTGTAACAAATATGATGAGGGAGTGATGCCTTGTGAGACCAGAAGTTGTGCACTGGAGTCGAGCCTGGCTTTGTCCTGCTTGTGTATGGCCATTGTCACTTCACACTCTCAGTTTGGAGCGCTCTCCTCCGAGCTTGTTAATCCTCTCTTCGGTCATCCGAGTATCTCTGTCATTGCCAGGAGCATCGCTTAGCTACCAAGGAAGCTGTTATTGTCCAGAGGCCTGGCTTCTGCTTGAGGAAAGGAGAACCCTGGCTGGCTTTCTCAGCTATTTAGGCAATAAAAGGGTCCTGGTGTCCTGCTCCAGTGGGCAAGCTCCTCCACCCTAAAGTGTCCTCGTCTTTTCCTCAGATTGAGCCAGGCTTCCCACCTGAATGCCTGAATTCGTTTTTCAGCTCCTTTAAAATAAAAAAACTGAACCTGCAATTCAGAATGAAAAGAATGTGAAAGTCACTCAGTTGTGTCTGACTCTTTGCGACCCCATGCATGGACTGTTGCCCCCCAGGCTCCTCTCTCCATGGGATTCTCCAGGCATGAATACTGGAGTGGGTAGCCATTCTTTTCTCCAGGGGATCTTCCTGACCCAGGGATTGAACCTGGGTATCCTGTATTGCAGGTGGATTCTTTCATGATCTGAGCCACCAGTGAAGCCTGATTCAGAATATACAGCCCCATTTTCAAAGATAAAGTCATTCTTTCTATCACTGTAACCTTTCAACACGGGAAGCAACACTTCTGTCCCTGGGGGATGGCCGAGAAACCATCCATTTACAAGTGTCATGTACATTTTTCTAAGAGATCCTA
>SJYX01006052.1:0-32455 GCA_006410675.1 Oreotragus oreotragus
CCACCAGCTCCTCTGTCCAGGGATTCTCCAGGCAAGAATACTGAAATGGGTTGCCATGCCCTCCTCCAGGGGATCTTCCTGACTTAGGGATTGAAACTGCATCTTCTATGGCTCTTGTATTGCAGGCAGATTCTTTACCACTGAGCCACCAGGGAAGCTCTATATCATCAATACTTAGTTCTTATCTCATAGGAGGAACTCAAGAAATATTTGCTGAATGAATGAATATGGGATTTTAGGAACCAGAGCAGGAACAGGGAGCACTGTTTTTACCCAGGCAAGCCGTTAGGTATTCCTTCCATCACAACTATAGCCTTCAACCTTGTGCTGAGTTTGTTTGACTCAAATAGTTCTAGAGTGGGCTCTAATGTGTTCAGTTGACAGGACTGGACCTATGAGTCTGAGAAGTTTAGCTGTAATGTGGTGTTAGTAATAGCTGTTATGGTTAGGAGGCTCATAAAGGTATACTTAGAATGCCTTCTAGCCTTAAAAGCTATGAACCTCTCATTCTTGTTTTGATCAAATAATTTTAAAAAAAGAAAGAAAATGTAAAGCTTTGGCAGAAGGAGCCACTCAACTTTGTAATCCAAGTATCTTCTGATTTTTACAGTGATGGTTCCTGCTATTAGATATGATGACCATATTCTGGAGACCTTTGAATTATTGCAAAACAGTATAGAAAATGACAGAGAATATAAGCAAAGCTCAGGCTTCCCAGGTGGTGCTAGTAGTAAAGAACCCGCCGGCCAGTGCAGGACACATAAGAGAGGTGGGCTTAATCCCTGGGTTGGGAAGATCCCATGGAGGAGGGCATGGCAACCCACTCTAGTATTCTTGCCTGGAAAATCCCCATGGACAGAGAGGAGCCTGGCAGGCTACAGTCCATAGGGTTGCAAAGAGTTGGCCATGACTGAAGCGACTTAGTATGCATGTACAAGCAAACCACAGGGAACCACATTCCAATAAATCTGTAGAGGAAAATTGCTTCAGGTTGAGGTTTAAAAAAACCTGTCGAGAATGGTCCTGCCCTGAATAGAGCATTAAAAAAAAAAAAATCTTATGCTTTCCTTGCTTTGGTTTCATTTTCACCCAATATGGAGCGTGACTTGATAGTCCTGTATTGTGTTTTAATATAGCTCATCACCGTGTTTCTTTTCCATTGCAGCAAAGTGAGTTGAAAGCTTGAAGGATTTCTCCTGCAATAATTCCCCAGATCTCATTCCTGGTCAGCACCGTGCAGCTCATTTCCATTAAGTAGATAGTCCTCCTTTTTCTTCTTTGCTTCCAGACTCATAATTCTGTGCTTATCTGCACTGAACTTCATTTGCATTTATTAGCTGGGTAGGTACTTGAAATGTCTAAAACCTTTTTATCTGCCTGCTTTGTTTCTCATTATTTGCTGTCTCTTCCAATTTAGTATTAACTGCAAACTTGAAATGTTTCTTCTGAAACTGTTGTTCAAATTCTTTGCATACCAATGTAGGGCCTGAAACTGATGTCTGCTGGGATCCCAGTCAGTAACCTGGTTCTGCTTTGAAAAAAATTAACCTCTTACTTTTTATTTTTCTTGCTTGACTGACTGAGGTATGACCTGTTAATGTGCATTTGTTCATATGGTGTTTTGCTGGACATTTGAACCATTGAGTTTCTCCACTATGGTAGATGGAGCTCTGAGGAGCAGCACATGACCAGGCAGGGGCTGCCTGCCCTCATGAAGTGCGCAGACTGTTTTGAGCAGAGATGTCTATGTTGTCCATACCATTTTGCCCTCTACTTAATCCCAACAATTTTCCTGAACTTCAGTTTTTTGAGGATTTGGGCCTTCATTCAATAATTAATACAAGATGACATTCTAAAACTCAGAATTATTTTAAAAAGCCATTGTTTACTCTATTTATTTTTTCCTTTACAAAGGCCCATGGGAGAAATTACTTTCAGATTTCAGCATCAGGAATAATTCTCCTGAACCACTGATTTGTTTTTAATCATACATTGTGATTGGAGACTATCTTCTACCCACCTTTCTGTGTTGTCTGCCAAGTAACTTGCAGGCACATTTGTATTTCACTCCCAGAAAATGCACCAGATGTTACTGCAGACCTTTAAATACTACTCTCACTAGGGATTTTAGCCTGTCTCTTCTCGGCTTTCATACAATAGCCTCATAATCACTGTCATCCACCATCTAGAATTCCTTCATTAGCTGTAAGAAAACTGAAGTCTTATTCCTTTTATGTATTTTTCCAAACTATCCAAGATATTTCCCATAACATGACAAATTAGAAGTAAATAAATTATTTATATGAGGTTGGGGGGCTGTTTGAGGCATGGGTTTGGATCACTTAACTCTCCCAAACTGGTGTTCTGAGTCATGCCTGAACAATTCGAATAGCTGTGGGAACTTGAATAAGTACATGCTCAGTAACTCAGTTGTGTCCAACTCTTTGGGACCCCATGAACTGTAGCCTGCCAGGCTCCTCTGTCTGAAGTTTTCCAGGCAAGAATACTGGAGCAAGTTGCCATGCTTTCCTCCAGGGGATCGTCCCCACCTCAGGACTGAACCTGAGTCTTCTGTGTCTCCTGCATTAGCAACAGATTCTTTACCACTGAGCCGCCCGGGAAGCCCCTTAAGAAGTGAGACTGAGCAGCATACCAGCCATGATGGTCCTCTGTGAAAGGGCTAAGGGAGAGGCAAAGGCAGGCTGTTAGGGCCACCCAGAGGAAGGTGCCAAACAAACTTCGGGAGCAGTTGAAGAGCTGGAAAGAAGGGCATGTGAGTGGCATTTAGAAGAGCAGGAAGGAGTTAGTCAGGAGGGCACTTTTAATGCCTGGAAACTGCATTTGCCAACATACTAAGATGTGAAAGACGAGTGCCTGTTCAGGGGAGCAGTAGTATTTTTATCTCTTTGGGTTATGGAGTGGGGGAAAAGTGAGACAGGAGGGTCCCCAAAGACTGCATATTGAAGGGCTGTGTGTGCTCTGATGAGACATTTGGACCTCATTCCACAGATCACAGTGATCCACTGAGGGAGTTTAAATGATGTGAGCAAAAGTGAACAGATTTGAAATTTAGAAAGAGAAGCCCTCTTATATTAGCCTGGTTGATAGATTCTAGAGGTTAGATAAATCAGGGAAGTTTTTCATTTCACCCCTAGAAGCATGTAGGAGTTACCTGGACTTCTGATGTGAATGAGCTGGTGAAGAGTGGCAGTGCCATTCACTATGAAAGAGAATGCAGGGTAGGGGCAGCTTGTAAGAGAAAATGAAGTCTCTGTTGTCAACAGATTGAGCCTGAAGGGCTATTAAGATACTTCCATTGGGATGATCCAGACTGTTTGAAATAATAGCCAATACTTACTGAATATTTAAGTAAAGCGCCAGTTGTTTTAACTGCATTACCTCATCTAACCCTTGGGATCAGCTCTATTCTATTTCTAGATAAGAAAATGAAGCCTGGAAAGATTAAGTACCTTGTTTAATATCATAGAGCTGGGGAGGGGCTGAATTCCAAATCCCACTTTTAACTACAATTATGTTCTGATTGGAGCTTATGAGAGAGGTTGAGATGAACATGTACAGCTGGCATGTTATATTCACAATGACATGGCTGAAGATGGAAGCCTAGGAAATACCAATATATTGGGGTCCAGCAGAAGAAGAGTGGCTTGTTAAGGGTGCAAAAAGCAGAGGAAACAGGAGAAGGAAGAACATGGAGAGAGAGTATTATATCAGGAATACTGGTACCCCCAGACTCTGGCAATGTCATTGTAGGCAATCTATACATTATCTCTGAGCCTTTGCTGATTTTCTCTGTGAAATGGAGATAATGTTACTATGAACGCTTCTCTTGTGTGTTCATCAAGATGCATTTATCAAGCATTTGATCTACCGTATGGCACATAGCAAGTGCTCAGTAAACGGTGGTGGTTTCGTCGCCAAGTCGTGTCCAGCTCTTGTGACCCCATGGACTGTAGCCTGCCGGGCTCCTCTGTCCATGGGGTTCTCCAGGCAAGAGAGCGAGTGAGCTGCTATTTCCTTCTTCATTGTGTGGCACATAGCAAGTGCTCAGTAAACGGCAGCTACTGCTATTACAATGAAAAACATTTAAGCAATGGAAGAGTTTTAAGAAAGAGTAGCCATTGCTTTTAAATGCTGCAGGCCATCATATTAGTAAGGGAGATAGCGTAACTTGTGGGACAGAAACACAGAGAGCAGAATTCAAGAGTTTTGGTAACTACGAAAACAGCAGGAAAAAATTTCCCTCAGTTATGCATCTGCTATTAATTTTACATTACAGAGAACAAATACCTCGGTATCAGTTTTCTTCAAAATCAATCACAGTGAATTCTGTGAATTATGAATGCTAATACAAATGAAACGTCGATCATTTATAATTATTTGAAAATAACACTGCATTGAAAAAGTGTTAAGGCAGTCTCATTATGTAGAGTATTAAAACTTGCTGTACATGTATTAATCAAGAAGAGGATTTGGCAAAGGACAAAGGCAAGTATAGTTTAGGATTAAAATTTTCCTTTGTTATAGGATTCTCTTCCGACTCCTTCTTCATGGTATCATTTTACAGAAGTAAGGAGGTTCAGGACCCCCCCAAATCAAAAGAGGCATTCATATTTGAGTGACCATTTTACTCCTGATAGAGTCCTTGACATTGGACACTTTGCTTTAAGTGTCATCACACATTTTCTCATCTGTGAAAACCAAAGGATACATTTTAGATTTGTATATAAAATTTCTCAATTGGCAGATCATAGCAGCTAGTTAACAACAATACACTGTAGGCCAAACAAGTCATATTTGTGGACAGAATTTTGTTCCCAGACCACCGATTTGAAAATATGGTTCACACAAATTCTGAGATTTTAGTTAGAAAGGGTTTAGAGAGCCCTCTGTGTGCTTAGCCTGCAAAATGATGCCAGACTTGGCACAGATAAAGGGGTGGCCCTTTACATCTCCCAGTGCCACAGCCACGGCTGTGCGTCTGCAATGGATGGTCATGCGGAACTGCTACAGCTTCCTGATCAGGACAAACAAGCAGGCCCTCAGCACGGACACCCAATAATCTGAAGGCCTGCCACTCTTTCGGCTACGATGGGCTCATTCACTACAGGAAGGTGGGAGTGGAGCCGGTGACAGCAAAGCGGTCATGATGGTGTAGCGGAGACCCAGCTAGCCAACTGGCCACCTCCTGAGGCAGACCACCATCAGCAAGAATGCTGGGGCCACCCTCAGCAGCATCTGGCATAGGAACAAGTACCGCACAGATTTGTGCAGGGCCGCCATCTGCAGACTCAGCACTATCCAGTGCAACTAGAAGCCTGTAATGGTGAATAAGTGGACACCGGACACCGCTACCCCCCACCCCTGGCCTTGAACCACCACATGAGCTCCTGAGTGAATTTTTATTTTCTTCCCCAAAGAAATAAAGCTGTCAGCAGACTTTCCTCAACCAAAAAAAAAAAAAAAAAAAAAGATAAAGGGATGTACTGAAGATGTTTCAGGCAAAGTTTTTTGCCTCAAGGGAGGTATAACCTCCTTGGAAAGACAAGATTTACCAATGGGAAACTTAGAAGAGTTCTGAAAGATGGGCTTTCCTTATATACTTAAGAGATCTGAATCTTAGAAAGACCTAGTGAGTAGCAGAGTTGGTTCTCTAACCAGTCGTTCTGAGCCCTCCGCAAGGTATATTCCATAGATGGTGTGTTCTCTGGTGATAGTGATGCTGTTGGGAGTTCAGAGGGAGAGAGGGGTTTGGGACTGAGATCTTCAGCAAGGACATATGGGTAGAGTACTGGAGGATGAGCGGCTTAAGGGGAAAACATGGAATAAAAGCAAAAGTAATACCAAATCAAGAGTGAAGAGTACATATGCTATATTAAGGTATATCAGCTGGGATCAGTCAGGTAACAGGAACCATACCACTGTTTGGCAGGGAGAATGTGCTATAAGGGTTACTGGCCAGGTATTGTTGCTAAGTCGCTTCAGTCGTGTCCAACTCTGTGCGACCTCGTAGACAGCAGCCCACCAGGTTCCCATCCCTGGGATTCTCCAGGCAAGAACACTGGAGTGGGTTGCCATTTCCTTCTCCAGTGCATGAAAGTGAAAAGTGAAAGTGAAGTCGCTCAGTCATGTCTGACTCTTTGCGCTCCCATGGACTGCAGCCTACCAGTCTCCTCCATCCATGGGATTTTCCAGGCAGGAGTACTGGAGTGGGTTGCCATTGCCTTCTCCTAGAGAACTGAAAGGACATAAGAGGATAAAGAGGTATCCTAGAGGCAGTAAACACAGGAAGCAGCAATTGCTTCCGGGGTTGCGGAACAAACAGAAGTTGGTATTATTAGAGTTTAGAAGTTTAGAGGAGTGGTCCCAGGAAGGCAGGACTCAAACCTCAGAAAAGCAACTGCTGCTTGTATCTCTGAGGGAGAATAATAAGTTGGCTCTGGGAGTCTAAAAAAAAAGCAAACTGGAACTGCTATTGCAACTGAAACCAACCAGTTGCTCGTTCCAGGTTAAAGAAGTCTTCAAGATGTTGACAGAAGTAGAGAGAAATAGGAAAGAACAAGATTCTTTTCCATTCCCAGTCCTTTCTCCTAATGCCTGTTATTGGCAGAGCCCCGCTAGGAAGACAGAATTCTGTTCCAGTTCCAGCACCAAGTTGAGAAGGATGAGTGAGAGGCTGAGAGATGAATGCTTCTGCATAAACAGTATATGCAGCACAACGGGGCAGCAGCAAGAAACTTGATGGAGGGAGATGCTCTTGTTGGGTGTAGGAGGAGATAAGGCTGAGGGACTGACAGGGACTGGTGATGGACAGCCCCGAATGTTGAGAAGCGATATTCAGATTTGAATTTCATGAGATACTTACAGACTAGGAGGAAAGACAGGATTCTGAATCATGATTGCATTATAGTCATTCACTTGTGTTCTCTTAACAAAGCCATTCTTCTGTTAGGTGAAGAGGTGGCTAGATGAATGTTGGTTTTAAGGGAATAGGCTCTTTCCCAGGAGCCGCTGGAAGAAAGTTGTCACAAGTTAAGTGCTGAGGCATGGGAGGAAGTCTTTGGTTAGCTGAGAGACATTGCTGTAATTCACAAGGTAGAATTTAGTGTCATGCTCCCCTTATTCTGCACATTAGGGTGAACAGTTTTCCATGCTAGCCTATTATTGGCTTCCAAATAGAGAAATTGCATCACATTCACATTTGTGTATGCTGGGCACAGAAGATTGCCTGAATGAATTTTAAGTAGCTCTATCTTTGTTTTGTAAATGATAAAATTTCTACATCAGAGTCCAGACTGTGTATCCAGGTAAGGATCAGAGAATGTATATTTGTCATTGGTAACATAAATGGATTGGATACAATGCCATCAAAATGTGGCAAGTTTTGCAAACATATCTTGTATGTCAGCTTACTAGTGATTTTTTTCTATGTAACAATTCTCAAATCTCAGTTGTTTATGAAAGAAATAAGGTTTTATTTTTCCTTATTTTACAGGTCAGTGGCTGTAGGTTAATGATGATGGCTTTGCTTCATGCTTCAGCTCTGATCCAGGCTGGGGTTTAAATTTTGGTTTGGTCTACAGACTGTCTTAACTCTGGGATCAAAAATAAAAGAGAAACTCTTCTATGGAACAAACCCATTCTCATGACGATGGGGAACAGCCAGACTGAGCTGAATCAAATCACAAAATCACACTGAAATACGCATCGCAGAATGTGCTGTTTGCCAAAGCAAGTCATGTAGTCAATTCATCGAGTAGAAAAGTATATTTGCTAGGATGTCGCTAGGATGGGAAAGAATTAATGTTTGTAACAAAGAATACGACCCGTCAGAGTCCTTGTGATGGTTAATTAGATATGCCAGTTTGGCTAGGCAATGCTACTTGTGTGTTTGGTCAAACACTGATCTAGATGTTTCTGTGGTGGTACTTGTAGGTGTGGTTTAAGTTTACAATCAGTTAACTATATTTTTTAGAAAGTTAAATTTTTATTTTGTATTGGAGCATAGCTGATGTACAATGTTGTGTTAGTTTTGGGTGTGGGCTTCCCTGGTGGCACAGTGGTAAAGAATCTGCCTGCCGATGCAGGAGCCACAGAAGACACAGGTCAACATCCGGGTCAGGAAGATCCCCTGGAGGAAGAAATGGCACAGAGGAGCTTGGTAGGCTACAGTCCAGAGGGTCAAATAGAGTCAGACACGACCGAGTACGCATGCATGTTAGTTTCAGGGGTACAGCAAAGTGACTCCGTTAACTTTAAGTAAAGGAGAGTCCTCTTGTCCCCTTCATAATATGAGAGGGCTACATTCAAGCATCCAATCTGTTGAAGGCCTTAAGAACAAAAATTGAAGTTTTCTCAGAGAGAGGGAATTTTGTCTCAGGACTGTAATGAAATCCTGCCTAAGCTTCCAACCTGCCAGTCAGCCCTATGAATTTTGGACTTGTCAGACCCCACAATTGAGGGCTCAACTGACCTCATAAAACAAATGAGCCAATTCCTTTAAAGATGTCTATCTGTCCATCTATGTATGTGTGTATGTATATGTAAATAGGTATGTCAGGCTCTGGTAAGCCTGAAGTCACAGAACAGGTCATCTGAAAGCTTCGGAACCCCAGCCTGGAATCCCCTGGGAAATTAATCAGGAGATGTTCCACTGTGGGAAAGGAGTGGAGAAACTGCATCTGAGGCCCCTCCTACCAAGCCAGTCTTTTCTTGAAGAAGCCAGAATGAGCTAGTCTGTCCACCCACCTGCTGTGACATGGGAGTGGTCACTAGATGTTTGCAAGATGATTGTACTCTCCAGTGTCTAAATCCTGATTGTTTCACAGCCAAATGACAAAATGAAACATGTTTTCCATATATAGATATAATATATATATAAAGGGAAAGGAAGCTATATCTATTGGTGGTATTTCTCTGCTGATCCCCGACTGACACAGATCTGCTGTTCTTATTCTGCTCTTTTTCATTGTTGTTGTTTGTTACTTTGCCTGGTATAAAGCAGAAGTGAAGTGTACAAGAATATATGTCTTGTACTAGGAGGCCTTGGGCTTCCCCCGTGGCTCAGTAGTAAAGAATCCGCCTGAAGTGCAGGAGCAACAGATTTGATCTCTGGGTCAGGAAGATCCCCTGGAGGAGGGCATGGCAACCCACTCCAGTATTTGCCTGGAGAATCCCCATGGACAGAGAAGCCTGGCGGGCTATATATAGTCTGTAGGGTCACAAAGAATCGGACACGACTGAAGCAACTTAGCATGCACACACGCACTAGAAAGCCTTCCTTTTAGAGAGTGAAACTCTGGTTATTAATAGAGTCAAAGGTGGAAGAAACAGAGCAGAACCTTAAGTGCTGAGTTGTGGTTGTGATAGTTGCTGAGAGAAGGAGAGGGTGCTGTGAGAGAGCCTGACCCCCTCCCCACCCCCTGGGAAGTAATGGTGAGCTGAGCTCTAAAGCCCAGGGCCTGGGGGAGCAGGAGGGATGCTTCAGGCAGAGGGAATATATGTGAAGCACTTGGGGGCAACAATAAGGTGGACTTATTTTGAGGACCCGTGAAAAGGCAGGTGAAGCTAGAGGTTAAGAGTCACATGGAGGGGTGAGGGATGAGGCTGAGGGGTGGGCACGAGCTTTCTCATGCTCTGTGGGCCCAGTGGAGACTGGGTCTGTTTCCTATGGCAACTGGAAAGCCACTGCAGGGTGTAAGCAAAGCTGGGATGTGCTTGTTGAAGGAATGAAGGGTCATTTGCGTTACGGATATGATACAGGGAGACTGGAGTTTTTGATGATTCTGTACAACTGTCTTAATTTGAGAGGCTTATTTATTTCCTGGTAGAATATACACACACACACACACACATATACTTATATGTATTATATAATTGTTTGTTGGTTTTTGCCCATTTACTATAAATAGAAAGTCTTAGGTGAGCAAAAATAGAGATGAAATTTATAAGAAATGAAAAGCAGTACCACTAATCACAAGTAAGTATGAAATGTATTTATTATTAAATTTGTTAAAGAAATAATTTTAAATCATTGGTAAAGTATAAGAAGTTTTTCCAAAGTAATGAAACAGATTTTATTATTGAAAGTTAAAAATACATGTAAGGATTCCTAAAAAACTTCCCCAAAGATGCACATTATTATAAATATTACAAGCCATCAAAATATCTGCCCATTGTTCATAATGGATGGTTGAATCATATATAGTTATAGCTAATCAAAAACCATTGCAAATGTATTTACTGTCTTCAAACACTTCCATATTTCATTACAAATGGCCGATTGAACACTTCCACATCCATTACAGTATTATAGTTCCATTCAATTCACTGGTAAGATTTCTTGAACAGCTACAGTTTAATAGTAGCTATTGTGCATTATAAATATCTCATCGCCTCTCTTTGGTAATCCATTTCTCATTTGCTTGCCAAAGCTTATGACGTGCTTCTTAAACACTGATAAATAATATTCCAGCACATGGTATGAAATATTGTTGTCTTGCATATCAGCTTAGTGGTAAACCTTGAAGTCGGTGATGATTTAATCTGTCTTATCCAGTCTTTGTACTTCATTATAAGCTATGAATATTGCTGTATCATTGGACTGGGGAAACATGAATCATTTTCGGAGAAATCTTCACCAGTTTAAACAATTTTCCTGTTCTATGGAGTCAATTATGTGTTTGCCTGTCAGTCTGCGAGGGAGAGCAAGTAGGGTAAACAGGGATCTTTTCCATCTGGAAACTTCTCAGACTTTCAGGGAGTCTTCAAATGTACTGTGCCCTCATTTCCTTATGTATTTTCTTTGAGTCTCTTTCTTGTCAAGCTGGGTGTCATTCTGTTTAACATTTCCAAATTTAGTGGCCTGCATTGTTCTGCTATGAACTGAGATGTACATTTAATTGTTTGTGACAAGTAGAAATTCTGGACAAGAAAAAAATATTCTCTTTTACAGAATCACAGAATGTTAGACTTGAAAGAAAATTTTAGGAGCCATTTGATCTGGTAGTGGTAATTCCACGCTCCACCTACCCTCACCTTCCATGGCAGACATTACTGACTGGACACAACGGTCCTGCTGAGCCTGGATTCAGTCTGTCTTCCAGGCTGCTACTATTTGTTGACTATTTACGGGGCTTCAGGTGAAATCTATTTGCTGTCCCTAATCATGTCTGCCATTTCATTTTACAGGCAAGGAAATGAAAGCTCTTAGAAGTGAAATGATTTGGCCAAAGTCACTCATCTGGTTAGGCTCAGAGCCGGGGTTCAAGCCTAGGTCTTCTGAATCTAGTACTAGCATGTGTTTCATCAGCCCCCATACAAGTTTCTTGCCCTTACCTCCAAAGGCCCTTCCAAATGGCAATCTTTATTTCCTCATACAGTTTCAGAGTAGGAGATTGGAAATATTCTTAGTGCTCTGAATTAATTATTTGAATTGTGTCATCATTTTTTTTTATTCCTAGGTTTGATGCTTTTCAGAGGAGGCTATAGATGAAGTATGAATATTCAGCAATATATATGGTAGAAAATATAGGTATTAATGTATCTCTAATATAAAATTATATAAAATATAAATTTTATGTTAACTACCTTTCAGACTAGAGCCACTTATCTTAGTTCCAAATTCAAATTCATTTTCTAATGATCAACTGAAAGAAAGGATTTTATAATTAGTGAAAAATTTTCAGGAAAAACAAGCATGATTGTCTTGTTTAGTAACAAGAAAAAGGATGACTGTCTTAATAATTTCTTAAAAAACTCAAGACTATAGGGAGAAAAATGTTACTTTTTCTTTGAAGGAGGATAATAAAGGAAGCAGTCTGATTATATCTGAATAGATGTCCAGTGTCGTACCAACTTTATGGTCCTGAGAATTGTAATGGGCCTCCTATTAAAAATCACATTAACCCTCTATTGACTCTAATGACTTGTGTCTTTGGGGAGTTGGATTTCTTTCTTTATCCCATATGGGACTTATTATCCAAAGGGAAAGTTAATAAGATCTCTTCCAGACCTATTTTGCCGTGAAGCCTTGTTAAATTCCAAGGCTAATAGGAAATGAATTGAGCTAATAAAAAGATACCTTAACAGTTAAAAAATCTTGGGGGAAATTTCTGAAAAGGCAATTGGCAATAGCTTTAAAGAGCAACCTTAAACATTAGCTACAGATCTCATAATGACCTGTTTTTTTCTTTTTATAATTTGCTTGTCCTGATGATGTATGCACACTTCCATCTTATCCGTATTAGCTTCATGATTAACTATGTGGGATAGCATTCGTGGAGTTAAGAAGTTATTTGTCAGTAAAGTGCTGGTAATTAACTTCCTAAGATACCTCTACTGTTGGGCAAAAAATAGACTCTATAAATTTATATACCATGTCATACCACAGGACAGAAGCTCATCCATTCAAACAAGGTATTAGAAACAGGTTGAGTTTCTTGTCAAATATAACCCAGAATTGACATTTATATAAGACCAATTCATTTTATAACAGTGATGACTCACATTGAGAAGTATGCATAGCAGGTATTTTGAGCTGACTTGGAGTGCAGATTCTTGTAATTTGACATTGTTTCCAGGGACTCTTGGAAAAGTGAAGGCTAAGTCACAGGAAGCCTAGGGACTTTTAGTCACTGTTTATGGATGCCTGGGGAGCTCAGATGAGGCAGGAATGTCATTTCTATAATTTGTAATGGGTTGGTTGGCACAAACAGCATGATAGGAATCTGAGGAAAATGAGAAAAAAGTTTCCCATTCTTTGGACTAAAAGGTATGATGCTGCAGTTTTTTTTTTTTTTTTTTTTTTATAAAAATCACATTAACCCTCTATTGACTCTAATGACTTGTGTCTTTGGGGAGTTGGATTTCTTTCTTTATCCCATATGGGACTTATTATCCAAAGGGAAAGTTAATAAGATCTCTTCCAGACCTATTTTGCCGTGAAGCCTTGTTAAATTCCAAGGCTAATAGGAAATGAATTGAGCTAATAAAAAGATACCTTAACAGTTAAAAAATCTTGGGGGAAATTTCTGAAAAGGCAATTGGCAATAGCTTTAAAGAGCAACCTTAAACATTAGCTACAGATCTCATAATGACCTGTTTTTTTCTTTTTATAATTTGCTTGTCCTGATGATGTATGCACACTTCCATCTTATCCGTATTAGCTTCATGATTAACTATGTGGGATAGCATTCGTGGAGTTAAGAAGTTATTTGTCAGTAAAGTGCTGGTAATTAACTTCCTAAGATACCTCTACTGTTGGGCAAAAAATAGACTCTATAAATTTATATACCATGTCATACCACAGGACAGAAGCTCATCCATTCAAACAAGGTATTAGAAACAGGTTGAGTTTCTTGTCAAATATAACCCAGAATTGACATTTATATAAGACCAATTCATTTTATAACAGTGATGACTCACATTGAGAAGTATGCATAGCAGGTATTTTGAGCTGACTTGGAGTGCAGATTCTTGTAATTTGACATTGTTTCCAGGGACTCTTGGAAAAGTGAAGGCTAAGTCACAGGAAGCCTAGGGACTTTTAGTCACTGTTTATGGATGCCTGGGGAGCTCAGATGAGGCAGGAATGTCATTTCTATAATTTGTAATGGGTTGGTTGGCACAAACAGCATGATAGGAATCTGAGGAAAATGAGAAAAAAGTTTCCCATTCTTTGGACTAAAAGGTATGATGCTGCAGTTTTTTTTTTTTTTTCTTTAAGGAAAGTTAACAAAAATAAATAGCAAAATACCACCCATATCTCTTCTCAGAAGGATTTATTCTTTAAACTCAATTAAGTTAAGGTTAATGTTCTTTAAAAAGTAGTCTTTACTGGTCCATATCTGTGGCTACTGAGACTGTTTCTTAAACCACTTTGAATAGGGTATTTTTCTCTGAATAGAGATGGCTGGAGTTTTAAGTGTCCAGCACTGACATGAAAGTGTGAGGGACACTGATTTGGAGTTAGAGAACCTTGATTCAAGCCTCAAATCTTCCATTTAGTAGTTATGTATCTTTGAACATGTCACATGTCACATAACCTTCACTATCCTTAATTTTTCTTGTTTTTAAAATGGAGTCAATAATACCTGTCTTACTTATCCCATGGGGCTTCCCTGATGGGTCAGTTGGTAAAGAATCTGCCTGCAATGAGGAAGACCTGGGTTCAATCCCTGGGTCGGTAAGATCCCCTGGAGAAGGGAAAGGCTACCCACTCTAGTATTCTTACCTAGAGAACTCCATAGACTGTATAGTCTATAGGGTCACAAAGAGTTGGATGCGACTGAGTGACTTTCACTACTTATCCCATAGAGCAGCTGCCTCAGGATCTATCAAAGAAATTGGTGATCAGTAAAGAACTAGACAGTTTTAACCAGAGAGGGAGTTCCAGCTGAACTTTATTTTTATTTGAGGAAGTGCAGTGAATTTCTCTCTATATTTCTTTCTTCTTAACCACATTTGTAAGACCCACTAAACTTAAAATGCTGCCATGGAGAGGACTTAGGGATCATGACACCTGAGAAGCTAAGTGACCTTGCTATTCTAGGTCTATTCTAGATGTGATTTCATGCATTCCTGCATGGTTCTTTATATCTCATTATAAATCATGTTTTGGATGGATCTACAAACCTAGAAGAATCCATAGTTCAGTATCTTTGGTGAAATGGATAAATTGATAGAACTCTTGAGGCAATGAAAAAGTTATATAGTAGGTATACTCTATTTTTGAGGCTGATTATGTATTACAAGCTTGTAGTCATTACCAATAACACAAGTCAAGGAAAAGAAAACCCAAATCCCAACATTCTCAAATGCAATCTTTGTGACACCAGACTTATTATGATAGAGGTAAGGGACTCAGCTGATTTTCCCACCCTTCCTTTACTTACTGTTGAGCATGTATTGATGGGAGCAGTAGCAGTAGCCAACAGCCCCTGCAGCAATGCCCCATGCTCTTTGTTGAAGGTGTCTTAGGCAACAGGCAGGACACTGGATGTTTACGTGCATTTCACATTCTCTCCTCCTAATAGCCCTGTCACATACTCCTGACAGACCCCCCGTTTTACAGATGATGGAGTGAGCTTAAAGAGGTTAAATAACTCAGCAAAAGACACATGGCTGGCAAGTAGAGATGGCAGAATATGAAGCCTGGTGGATCTGACTCCAGAGTCCAAACAATTCAGATCTCTAGACTGTACTTTCAAACCCCCCTCCCCCCAAATTGTGAATATCTTTCATTTATGCTCCAAGATACTAACTTCTGGTATGATTCACTGGAATATGACTCTCCTGCTTCTTTCATATTAATTTACTTTTTTTCCCCTCTTTATTGGAATAACAGAAGGGAAATAAAGGAAAGAAGGAAGAAGGAGAAAAGAAAAGGAGAGTGAAAGAGAAAGAAAGACAACCTCAACTGGGTTAAATCAGTTTTTGAGGATTTTAGTTCTTATTTCTCAACTATATGGTATACTTCTGTTTTAAAAAATTATCTGTTCTCCTTCTGTAACCAATTTGTTAATCATGTTTTGGTGACTGACTTTTGGGCACATTTCCCAGAAACTTTAAGGTAACCCTTAATAAACACTAATAAGTCTGCATGCAGAAGCAGTCTATTATTATTCATGGACAGTATTACATAGAATTAAACTTTTGGAAACTGCACCAAACACATTCAGCTAGACATGAAAGTAAGCTGAATTTCCATTTGGTTTGCTTCTTGCTGAGCCTTCAAATTATAAAGTGAAGCAAAGCCAAAAGATTAATACAATGAAAACAAAGATTGGGAAATTAAATGACACGATGCAATTTTCTGCCTCATCGGGCTGGCACCAATAATATGCAAAGGAAAGTCTGCTTACTGTTGGTTAGCTGCTGTGTAAATGCGGGACAATCAGTCTCCTTCTCGAGGGAGACTATTTTCTTGAATCATACAGCCATTGACTCTTCCAATTACTAGAGCCCCCATGCACAGTTCAGCTTTATCTATTGTTTTTTAACTTTCTGCTCTGCCGTGGTATTATTAGTATTAGCGTTTACACAGGTACATGATTTTACATTATCTGAAATATTTTAGTGATAGCTTCTGGACATGTATAAAAGCCTGGAGCCTACTGCCACCCTCATAATTAAATAATAATAATACTTTATAAAATGGGCCTTTATGGGTAGTTGAAGGCCATAATAGTCTATCTTGAAATCATACCTATCAGAGAAACATTAGCTCATGGTTGATGGGTCACATCTGGGCTTCTGTTGGCATGCCACCCGTAATGTATCATTGCTGATCATTGTCAAGATTCATTCTAAAGTGATTTGGGTGATAAGAAATGGCTCTAAGCTACCCCTAATGCTATTTGAAATTACTTTTATCACAGTTGTATTCAAAGGGTGTTATGTCTACACTACCACAATTCTCCAGATGATTTAGACATCCTCTGGAGAATTAAAGTGTTCATTAACTTTCAAATTTCCCTCTACCTCTGACAGACAGTATAAACCAGTCAACAGTAATCAATCTCCTGCAAAGGGCTAAGCACATACTTGATCAGAAGAAGGTAAAATAAAGAACAGACTGCTGCAGGCCTCCAGCACCTTGGAGAGAGATTATTCTCCCAGTGTCATTCCTGGGTCAACTGGAGACACCAAACAGAAATCGAGAGAGTGGTCGGTCACCTACCTACTTTCTCTAGGATCCAAGCCTTCATTAGGATTCTTGTTCTTTTCTGCCAATTGCCAATTCTTACAAAAGGAGAAAGTGTGCAAACATGTTCGTACATATTTGGTTTCATTCTTTGTAATAATATAAGGCAAAATGTTCAAAGAAAATAATATCTACTACAGGAGATAATCGAGTCTCTATCTGTTTGATGAACTTAAGTTACTTTTTCAACTCTAGAATTTCCTATGAACATTCATTTTTAGAAGTCTATTCTAGACTTTTTTTTCCCCCTTCAGATTTCTCAAGAGTCCCTGGAGATACCTGATTCTGAGCTTTCCATTTAAACAATCAAAATGCTTAAAAGATATGCAAAGTTCTTTCAAATATGGCATATGGAAATCAAAGCTGCTAGGTGGTTAAGCATCCAGAAATGGGAAGAAGAAGGTTGGGATAAATCAGATAGAGGAGAGTGAAATGGTGAGAAAGGATTCTTATTGTTACCAAATTTTATTTTCTGTTTCCTTTTTGCTGTTTTTTGAAGGTAGACATTTGAATTTTAAAACAATTAGCTTGGGATTCACTCAATTTTTGCATAAGTACATGTCTTGTTTTTCTTTTTGGTTGCTTTCTAATTTGTATTTTACTTTCTCCTGAATATGATTGGTATGGATATACTCAAAACCTGCTTTGGGGCCATCTGCTTTGAGACTTTCTGATGTGGTAATTTTGAAACATGATACTAACCCCTGAAAATAATGAAACTGAAAGACTGAAGAGCTCATCTTGGGTCTTTGTTAAGATGTTTTTGTTTTCTTAACAGAAATAAGCCACCTTTACCCTATAAAAAGAATCTTTGTATTTTGTACAAAATTCTGTAATGAACTTAGGATCCACGTTATTTTACTTGACAGAAATGTGCTGAAATGTGTAATATCACCTTAGGACCTTGATAGAATGTGCAGAGACTGAAAAATTTATTTTTGGTTTAAGTATTAAAATGAAAGTCTCGGGTTTTCCTTACTGCCTTTCTGGAGAGAGTGTGGCATGAATAAGTGCATTGGTTCTGGAGTAGGACTGCCTTGAGTTGCATCTGGCCTCTACCATTTATCGCTGTTGATCTTAGGTGAATTACTTCACCTCTCTGTGCCTTGGTTTCTGTAGGATAATGATAATAACAGCACCTTTCTCATAAAGTAGTTGTGAGTACAAATTGAGTTAATACATGTAAAGTGCTTAGAACAGCCTCTATATCTCATCCCAGATATTTTTTCCTCATCTAAAATATAATGAAGAAATTCAAGAAAAATAAAGGTCAAGAAAAAGATGGTGGAAAGCCTTAATGATTAGTAACAGTTTTCCAGCTGTGAATACTGCTTTTGATTTTCTTTATCCAATATTGCACACTCTTGATGCTTTCATTACCTGGTTGGAAGAAAAAGAAGAAATGCAAAAGCACAAGGAGCACATTTTAATGGTGTGTCTTCCCAGATGAAGGAGCATTACAAGTGCTTCAGTCTTCAGCATAATCGATGGTTGCTGAACTTAACAATAAATGTGTTTTGGCTTTATCCAGCTTTTTGACTCAGTTAAAGAGAGACATGATCCTTAGTGCATTGTCAAGGAAAAAAAAAGCTTTATGAAATTTCAAGGAACCTGAACATTTCCACAGTGGTACAAATTTCTCATAAAAAATATTGTATCCTGAAAAGATAAATAAAGAAAGATTTGGGGAAGTTTAACTTTCTAGAGCATATCTAACTATGTTGTTTGGCTACCTCTAAAAAGCTTTTGTATGAGACTGATGGTGGAAATTGCTATGATTTCCTTGACTTCAGCTGAATTTTTACAAAATCATTTATCTCCAGTGGTCTATAAATTGATATGGATATCCCTATTCTCAGCTCTGCATGATTCATTCCTATTGAAACATCTTCCTGTAATGCGTTGATTTTTCCATTTCTATGACAATGATGGAGTTTGGAGGTTTTTTTTTTTTTTTTAACCCCAAATACGTAAAATGACAGGCAGAACATAAAAGTCTATAGGATTCATTTTTATTTAAATTAAATATATTTTGATAATGACTCTGTAAAAGACACTCTGTAAAATCAACCCTTGTTGTTGTCATATGGAAACATAATTTGAAGTACAGTTTCAAGATGCCAGTGGTGGTTCAAAAAAGAGAACAGCTCCCTTTTTCCTTGATTCACACTTCATTGATTTTCAGAAACAGGAGTTAGCTCTGCCACAGCGGTAATTCTCAAGTAAACCACTCCAGAAATCACAAGGTCTGACCACCCTAAGTTTATTTAGTACAGTCCATAAACTTTAGACTTTTACTTCACTTGGTCCATCTGACACTGAAGGGTTAAAGATGAGCTTGGGAAAATGACGGGAGTTTGGAGGCCATGTCCTCAAGCTTTTAGCATTCGTGGCAGGTTGAGTCACACCACTCTTTATTAAATGATGCATAATTCAAGTGATAAATTGGTTTAGCTCTGCCTGTTACAAGTCAGGCCTGAGGTTTTACAGGGGTCAGTCTAGAGGCACCATGGCAGTTTCATGTCATTAGTTTTCATTCAGTTGCAATGTGTAACCACTCTAGCACATGTCTTTCATTAGTGGGTACAATGCATGCTTTGTGTGTGAACATCCTTAGATGGTAAAAGCCAATTTAGAGCTTTCTCACCTTCCTTTTATGTCAGTGGATTCCATCAGACCCACATGTGTGTGGAAGTAAAGGTTTTTGTGGTGGGGTCAGACTCATTTCCCATTTGCATTGCATCCTGCCCTGCTGATCCAGGCTAGGAGCTTTCTCTGAAGTTAATGGGTGTTGAGCTCTGAATAAGACCATGGTGTCAACTTGCCAAACTTCCTCCTCTCTGGAGTTCAGAAAGCTCTTGTAATCCCACTTCCTTTATAAAGCTCTCTTTAGCTAAGTGGGGAGACAGTGAGTTATTTTTTTCCATTAACTCAGATATAAAACCCAGACTTTTTTTTTTTTTTTCTCTTTCTACACATGCACCCCTGGCCCGCCCCCTACTGGTTCAAATATAGCTAGCAGTGTAAGTAGCTTTTGATAAGATTGGTGTTTGTAAAATAGCTAATTACCTGCATGATAATTAGTCCCTCCTGGTCATATACATCAGGCATTACTATAAAGCTAGAAATTTAAACATTGTATAGATTATCTACAGTAACAGTAAACACATGGCATTTTATAAAATGGATAGTCGTGATTTCTGTCTCATTCAATCTCTCCACTCCTTTTTTAGAATTGTCTTTTCAGTTGAGATTAGATTTGTTTGGGGGAGGGTAATGCAGGTGCAGTAAGACAGGCTCTCTGCACAGGTCAGTTAGTTACTCTGTGTGCTCAATGCCTGTTCCTGAATCCGGTCCAGCTGAAGGAATGTGACTTTGAATTTGGACCAACACAGAGTCACATCTGGATTCTGTTACTTCTTGGATATATGGTATATGATAATGTGATTATCTGAGCCTCTGTTTTCTTAGTTGAAAAGTGGATATCATAATGCTTCTCTCTCAGAATTGTTGTAATTTTAAATGAGATAATATATGTAAGTATGCCCAGAAAGGTAGCTGGCATACAGCCAGTACTCATTCATTCATTCAACAAGTATTCTGAGAATGTGTTTATGTACCAGGCACTGTTTGAAGTGTGGAAGATTCAGTAGTAAATGAAACGGAGAGACACACAAAATGTTTATAGTGAGATAAGAAGGAGAACACACACAGTAAATAGTTTATTACAGTGGGTGTTAGACAAAGTTAAATGCTATGGAGAAAAACAAAGTAAGGTGTGGAGTATAGCATTGCCGGGCAATCCTAGTACTGTAGGATGGTCAGGAAAGTCTTCTCTGGGAAAACGGCATCTGAGCCAGGACTTGGAATAGGTGCGTGAGTAATTCGTGTGACTGTGTCCAGGGGAAGCTGTCCAGAACGAGAAGTGGAAGGAGTGCTTGGCCAGCGTAGTGGAGTCAGTGTAGTAGTGGGGCTGAGGCAAGAGGGTCCATTTCTCTCTGTACGTTCAGATCACTGTGACGACATTGTACATACGTGTGTGTTAACTCGCTTCAGTCGTATCCGACTCTTCATGACCCTGTGGACCGTGGTCTGCCAGGCTCTTCTATCCAGGGGGTTCTCCAGGCAAGAATGCTGGAGTGGGTTGCCATGCCCCCCTCCAGGGGATCTTCCCAACCCAGGGATTGAACCTGTGGTTCTTGCATCTCCTGCATTGGCAGGCGAGTTCTTTACCACTAGTCCCACCTGGGGAGCCCTGTGAGGACATTGCTTTTATGTAAAAAGGGAGAATAATTGAAGGGTTTTGGTCAGAGAAGTGATGTAATTTGATTTAGTATCATAAGGTGAATTCTTCTGGCAACAGTCTCTGAGTTGTATGATTGTAAGCAGTAGATTTATTTTGGAAATGTTCTTAGAAATGAAATCTCTGAGGAAGCTGTGGAACAGGACTGGGCAGAGGAAGAAGCTGAAATACAGTATAATTGAGATGCAGGCCTTAGATGATCCACAGGGAGTCTTGGAGCTGGCATCGCCCCCTAGTGTCATCCACAGTTAAGGAAAAGGAGTGGGGCTTTTTTATTCCCATGTTAATTAGTCCTTGTTTCTACCTTAAGGAAAGGCATAAACTTCACTGAGGCAACTCCTATTGGATGAGGGCAGTTTCAAGAGGGAAGACAGCTGGCATCTGATATTCCTGGCTGCTGGGATGGCGAGTTCCTCAGCCCTGAAGGTGGAATCTGGGTTGTGCCCTGCAGCCCTCACTGCACTTAGGTTTCATCAAGTCACTGGTGTTTGCCCTGTGCAGCATATGCCATAGGGAGGATGGGTGAAAGGAGGATGACCAGTTAGTAGACTATTGCAAAAACCCAAGAGAGGGATGCTGGTGGCTTAGATCAGGGTGAGAGCAGTGGAGGAGATGAGAAGAGACAGGCTCCTGGATACAGTTTTAATGGAATACTGACAGGATTGGCAGATGGATTGGACGTAGGCTGTGAAAGTAAGACAGGAGTCAAGGATAAGTCCAAGGTTTCTGGTTTGAACACCTGGAAGGAGAGATTTGCTAATAAAGGGGAGTGGTGGGGAAAATTGTGAGAGAAGTGGCATGGGTAAGAGGGAGTCAGGAGCTCAATTTTAGATGTGTTGAGTCAGAGGTGCCTACTAGACAGCCAAGTGGGTGTGCTGAGGAGGCAGTTGGATACAAAGTTTAATCAGGAGAGATATTTTTGGAGTCCTCTGCTTGTGCATGGTATTTAATACTGTGAAACTGGATGAGATCAGCAAACGCAGTGCATGTATAAGGGACGTACTGAGGCTGATCCCTGAGGTCTAACTCTTTTTGGCCATCTTTGTGGTTAGTATGATAAGTTATCGCCTTGAAAAAATAAGATCCTGGGCTATCCTCCTCCCCCAGCAACCAGTAATGGCTGTTTCACTGAGTCTGTGGGAAACAGAATAATGGTTCCCCAATGAAGTGTACATCCTAATCCCTAGACTCTGTGAATATGGCAAAAGGAGCTTTATGCATGTGATTAAGTAAAAGATCTTGAGATGGGAAGATTACCCCAGGTTATCTAGGTGGGCCCAGCTGTAATCATAAGAGTTCTTATAAAAAGAAGGCAAGGCAGTCAGAGTCAGAGAAGGAGATGTGACCATGGAAGCAGAGGTTAAGGCGATGCTCTCTGAAGATGGAGGAAGGGGCCACGGACCAGGGATGCAGGCAGCCTCTCTCAGCTGCAAAGGCAAGGAAACAGGTTTTTCCCGAGAGTTTCCAGAAGGAATGCAGTTCTGCCAACAACTCGAATTTATCCATAAAAACCCATTTGGGACGACTGATCTCCAGAAATGTAAGATAATAAATTTATACTGTTGTGGTAATTTGTTACAGCAGTAAAACTTTTAAGGATCTAAAATACTTATATTCTCTTATAAATGAAAATTACCTTCAATTGTTCTTCTACCTATCTATCTGTCTGCCTGTCTATCTATCCATCCATCCATCCATCCATCTTATATCTGGTAAACAAAAATAGGCTGTTTAATTGTTAAAAATTGTCCACTTCTCTAAGGTAATCTTACCACATTCTGAACATGAAACTTATACCATGTTGGTTGAAGATCTTCACTCACTTTTAAACAAATTATTTCATTCCACAATTGGGATGCAGGTAGATAAATATATTTACAAACAGGGAGAAATTTCAATGGTTTATGTTTCCATTAGATAGGCTTTGTGACATTTTTATACTATCTGTGTATGTGTGGGGAACTGCTTTGATAGATATCTGATCAACTCATGCTTGCCAACATTAATGAAGTTAAAATTATAAAGTAAAATTCACAAAAATTATTTTGCTTTGCATTTCAGCTTAAACTAGTAAGATTTAGTCTATGGATTGTTGTTGTTGTTTTTTTATTTTTGCTTTTTTGCTACTGGGTAATTTTAAAACATGGAATTAAGTGCCTCCTGTTTCTTTTATATGTATACATATATATATATATATCTTATGCCTCTGTATTGGCAATTGCAATTCCTTGCCTTCTAAGAAAATTGTAAATTTTATATTCTAAGACATTTTGAATATCAGACTCAGTAGAACAAAGTAGGTAAGAGTATAGGTTTTGGAATCAAGCAGTACTAATTCTGATTCTTTATTTTGGCCATGTACTAATTTGGGCAAGTTACTGCTCTCCTCTAAGACTCAGTTTCCTTGTCTATAAAATGAGAATAATAATAGCTTCCTTACAGGATTATTCATTATAGATTAAATAAAGAAATATAGATGTGTTAATCAAGGTTTTATGGAAAAACAGAACAAGCAGGAAATATCTAGGAATGGATTTATTATAATGAATTGACTCATGTAATCACAGAGGCCTGAAAGTTCCCACCATCTGCCATCTGCAAGCTGGAGACCTCAGAAACCAGTGGCATTATTTAGTCCAAGTGCAAAGACTTGAGAATCAGGATTCTCCATGGCAGAAGATCATGTTCCAGCTCAACCAATCAGCTAAATTCCAGCTCAGCTAAATTCTTCCTTCTCCTGCCTTTGTTTTCTGTTCAGGACCTCAATGGTTTGAATGATGCCCACCCACACTGGTGAGGCCTGTCCACTTTACTGAACCCAGTTATTCAAATGCTACGTTTACCTTGAAACACACTCACAGACATATCCAGAAACAATGTTTAGTGAAATATCTGGGCACCCAGTGGTTTACTCAAGTTGACACATATAATTAACCATTGTAGTGTGTACACCCAGTCTTGGAATGTAGCAAGTAGTCAAGAAATGGTGGATGTGATGATAGTTATCCTCATCTGTTCTAACAGTGGAGTTAGACAGGAGAAGCCTCAACACTTATCTGAGAATCTTTCTCATTTATCCCCTTTGTCCTCCTTTACTTTAATAATCTGTCTATCAAGCCATCAATATTTTGCTGCCAAAAGAATTTATAAACCAGTTAACCCAGGTGGCTGGACACTTCCAGCAACATAACATTGTCCTGCATGTCACTGTCAATGCAGGAAAGAAGAGTGCATGGCCTCTGGAGGCATATCATCAGCAACTTTGCCATAAATGTGCTATGTCTGTGAAGCATCCCTTGGTTATATTTTTATTTTACAGCACCCTGCATTGACCATTTTGCAAAATAATGATGCTCTCCTTATCAGCTTATCTGCTGCCAGTCAGTAATTTATCTGAACAGATTCTTTCAGCATCAATGTACAGTGAAAGTTAGGTGAGGCAATGGCTGTAGTAACAGTCGGCCGTGGTGCTGCAGACTGGATTTATATAGCCATTGCTTACACTGGCAAAATGAGTACTAAGCAGAGTTTACTATTTTCTGGAAGAGGAAACATCTGGAACTATGTACAAATTGTTTCTAGAAGAAAATGCATTTCTGAATTTGTGTAGAGATCTGAATTTTCATTTGGAAGTCTGGCTCGTCTGCATATTTAAACCTGTGCTTTTGTATTGTTTGAGTCTTAGGAATGATGCTTCATAGAAAGGAAGCCTGGTATGTATAATCAGGTGTGTTTACTAGTTTTGGAGGAAAAAAAGTTCCATCCTTGATTATGTCTCTTCTACTTCCATCTTGTTTTCATACTGAGAGCAGTGATTGCTTTTAAGACTTTCTGCAGGAAAGGTTTAATTGTTATCCCTTGACCTTGGTCCTGTTTCCAGTTTAAAATGATGTTTGAAGTCCTTTAGGAAGATACTGAACAGTTAAAGATCATCCTTTGCCCACTGTCCAAGAGTAAGTACAGAGCAAGTATTTGTTTAAGTTTGTTAGAAAGCTGTACTGTCTGCTGTTCTTGGGGTGGGAGGGCAGTGGAAACTGTAGAGGGAAAAAGGAAACATTTTGTTGTTGGTGTGGGCACATTGTCACTTCCCCAAATTCCTACATCTTCCCTCTTCAGAGGACAGTGTTAAAACCTCTGTTGCAGATATGAACTGAACTTTATTTGTTGCCTCTATTTTCCCTTCCCTGTCCTATATATTTTATGTCAGGTAACTGCTAGTTTCAAAAATTTGAATGAGACTTTTCTACCTCAGCTTAAATATTTAAAACATTGTCAACCGTCATTTCGTGAGAGGCAATGCTGGTCATTGTCACTGCTAATAGAAGCCAAGTATTTCCATACAGGAAGTGTTTAGTGTCGTTCTATGTATAATGTTGAAATTATCCTTAAACCAATTCCAATAATTAATTTTACCCAAGTTTAATAGATCATAAAGCATAGGTCTTTGGAATTAGATAATTCATGATTTATTGTGAGATTGAAAGAATGGTCTGCTACTATAAGGCAAAGGATAGTGAGTTAAAGCACTTGCCTGTGTTTTGTGATGAATTACAGAGCAACACACGTACACTGGGAGGCTGCAGTGCAGCTGCAGTGAGTGATGAAACTGGGATCCCCAAGAGACCATGTATCATGGTTGTATTTAACATCCGAATGGATGGAGTCTTCTGTATTCCAAGGAGACTCTGACATACTTCTGAAGCCATATAAGCATGATTCTTGTGGTGAAAAGAAATTTTCTAGAAATGGGAGTCTAGGGAAATAATAATTATTTCTTTATGTTGCCTAGACTTGAATGGATATTCTTCAGCAATCTTAGTTTAAATGCATAACTTGTGAGAAAAAGTTTTAAGGCAGCTTTTGTTCAGTTGTGATTATAATTATGTATCTGACTAGTAACTGAGGTATAAATAATTCACTTTTGAACATTTTGTAATTAGCTGAGACATTAGCTGAGACATTTTGTAATTAGCTGAGGAAAAGGTTCTACTAAGAGTTTCTGTTGGGTTTCATGCTTTTTATTAATTTTTTCCTCTGATATAATTAACACTCAGTATATGTGCAGGTGTAAACACAAATGCTTACATGGATGGTAGTATCTTGTGCTATGTCCAGCCTCAAAAAAGGCTAAAACATTAATAAAAGAGTAACCCTGTCATGAATCCTAACTGTTTCCTGATGAGATAAACAATGGCTCTTAATTAGAAGCTAAAATTTTTAATTAAGATGATTCTGCAGTAATTATCTCAGTTGTCTGCTTCACTGGATTTTAATAAAAAAGATTGATTAGATATAAAACTAGTAGCATAACTGAACATTCAGGGTTGTGCTAGCCACTGAAGTGAAAGTAATATGATAAAAGTCTGACGTATGTTCCTTAACAAAGTATTTTGGACAGTGATGTCTGGTACAGTATCAGTAGCTTCATTTTTAGGAATAGTGTCAACATCTTAAGGTAATAACAGGTTCAGCCATAGCTGGTTCATTTACACAAAAATATTTATTGAGTATCTACTATGTGTCATCATGGTACAGTGGCATAAAGCATGGTCTTTGGAATTAGATATACCTACTCAAAGTCTAAGATCTTTTATTTAGCACACTTGAGATATCTGGAAAGCTTTATATCCTCTCATCACGTCAGTTGTCCTGTCTGTAAAAGTAGATAAATAATACTTCTTTATGTAGTTTGAGTTTGTAAATGTTGACACATATTTAGCTCCCATCACAGTGCTGGATACCGAGTACATAGTTTATGAATAGGAGCTATTGTTACTGTAGTTTCTTTTGGAAAATGTTCTGAAATTTTCTTTGAGTCAGTAAGTAAAGGCAGTGTATAGACTCCCTCCAATTTACTAAAAACTTAAGCAAAGAGAAAAAAATGTTGTGGATAGGCAATATTGCGGACTTAAAAGTGTGGTGATGTTAACCATCTTTGCAGCAGTAATGCACTGATGTAAGAAGTCCAATAGGTAAATATTTTCAAAATCTGGAGGAAATTCTCTCTCTCTCTTTTTTGCTTGGTAAGGCACTCTTAGAAAAGAGTAATTGGCTTCTAGAATTGCTTTAGGTTCTTATTTGCTTTAGAATGCATGGCTCAGTGAACGAATTTCTGGGTCTGTCAGGATCGATTCATATGATCTCAACCAGTCTCTGTTGGCCAAGGATACATTGTTTGCTAGGAAGTTGGTGCCAGTTAAGAAAGAGTTTGAAGTGTTGAATGAACTAATGCAAGCTAGCTTCATGGGCCTGTCCTAACCTTTTACTCCTGCTCTCCTTGGCACTGTGCTGTAACCCTCTGAGTCAGCCGCTTGCACAGAGCCAATGTAGTGCTGAGCAGGCATGAGTGAGGAAACAGTTCAGAGTTACTCAGGTATATTAAGGCTAATGGCCAAGCACTTCGTAGAGTGTGGGATGAGTTGCAGGCAATTTGGTCCATGAGGTTGCTGAATTTTTGTGGCAATGAGGTGTTAAGGCATCCTTGAATATTGACATTATGAGGATTGCATTTGAAGCCAGAGGGATCTAGATTTGAAATACAGATCCTTGATCTACTAATGGTATAATCATGTGGAAGACACCCTTTCTATTTTCTTATCTGTATAACAGCGGTTTTTAAATCCGTATGTTTAATTTCATGGGACTAGAGTGTTAATCAAATGTAACAGTGAGTTTGGAAATGACAGATCATGCTTATATTCATTCTTGTATTCATTTGTCAATTTATGGAACAACTGATATACCCAAATACTGTGCTAGGCAGTGGCATTCAAACATGAATAAGATACACTCAGACCTTTAAGGAGTTTTCAGTCTAAGTGGGGCGATGCATAAATCAAGAGAAAGTTACCATTTAGCGTGATAAATATTTGTCTAAAAGTATGCCGGGAATGTTTTGAAAGCCTAGAGAAGCATCTAATCCAGGTTGAAGAGTTAGGGCATGCTTCCTGGAGAGACTGACACTTGACCTGAATGCTGAAGGGTAAAGTCACTACTAGTTCAGGGAATCAAGATAGCAAGGCCATCTAAGGCAGACGAGAATGTCTGAATGAGTGAAGGCTTGGAGGTAGCTCTGAGAGAGCATGGTATGTGGGGAAATGCTTTGGCAGGGATGGAGCATAATGAGATTTCTCCCAGGGCAAGAAGACAGAGACAGGACTAGCGGTAGATATGAACACCTGATTGTTATTCCGAATGCTTTTAGGTATCATAAAGGGGTTTTCATCAGATGTATGAGTGAGGTTTATGTTTTGGGAAGATTGCTATGGTAGCATTGGAGAAGCTAGAGTAGAAAGATGAGACTGGTAAGAGGGAGAAAAGTGGAGAGATGCATTCGTTCTACAAACATTTTTTATTAATACGTATCTAACAGTTTATGATGTGCAGCTAGAAAAAGTCATAATAGATTCAATGCTTACCTCCAGGGAACTTATAAAATACTGTTCAGTTCAGTTCAGTCACTCAGCTGTGTCTGACTCTTTGCGACTCCATGAATCGCAGCACGCCAGGATTCCCTATCCATCTCCAACTCCCGGAGTTCACTCAAATTCATGTCCATCGAGTCGGTGAAGCCATCCAGCCATCTCATCCTTGGTCGTCCCCTTCTCCTCCTGCCCCCAATCCCTCCCAGCATCAGAGTCTTTTCCAATGAGTCAACTCGTCGAATGAGGTGGCCAAAGTATTGGACTTTCAGCTTCAGCATCAGTCCTTCCAATGAACACCCAGGACTGATCTCGTTTAGAATGGACTGGTTGGATCTCCTTGCAGTCCAAGGGACTCTCAAGAGTCTTCTCCAACACCACAGTTCAAAAGCATCAATTCTTCGGTGCTCAGCTTTCTTCACAGTCCAACTCTCACATCCATACATGAACACTGGAAAAACCATAGCCTTGACTAGACGGACCTTTGTTGGCAAAGTAATGTCTCTGCTTTTGAATATGCTATCTAGGTTGGTCATAACTTTCCTTCCCAGGAGTAAGCATCTTTTAATTTCATGGCTACAATCACCATCTGCAGTGATTTTGGAGCCCCCCAAAATAAAATCTGACACTGTTTCCACTGTTTCCCCATCTATTTCCTATCAAGTGATGGGACCAGATGCCATGATCTTAGTTTTCATAAAATGTCACTCACAGGGCTGTGTGATAAGGGCGTGGTCAGGGCTGTCATGAATAACCCTGGGGAGAGGTGGTGAAGAGCTGAACTAGAGCTATAGCATTGGAGGGGCCAGAGGACATATGTTTGAATGAGAATGAAGAGGTAACATTGGCAGGACTTGTGTGCAGACAAGTGATTAATTAGTTGTATGAATCTAGACCAGAGGATGGGAAACTTCTCCTCTTGGGCATCCAGGACCAGCCAACTCATGGTGCACATTGTCAACTGTGGCAAAATTTTATAATAATCCCACTAAAGTTGGACCAGAGGTAGTTTACCTGGGCACTCCAGTACTATTGCCTAGAAAATCCCATGAACAGGGGAGCCTGGTAGGCTACAGTCCATGGGGTTGCAAAGTGTCGGACACGACTGAGCAACTTTACTTCACTTCACTATGCTATTATGGAACTGCAGAGACAAGGACTGTGTTGTTGGCCAGTTTATTTAATCTTGTCAAGAAGAAACAATGCTTCCTGTTTTTCGCCAAAAACAAACAAAAAACACTGCAATCTTAAGTGAGCCACTGAGGGCTCAGTTCCTTTGAGAAGGAAAGTTGGCTTATCTCACAAACCAAGGCCTGGTGAGACACTGGCAGAAGGCAGGAGGAACATAGAGCTGATTGCAGAAGAGGAAGATCTAAGTTCTCACCCCAACCTCATGTTCAGCTGGAGTGATGAGAGATAGCTTCCTTTACCCTTGGCTTCTTTTCCTTTTTCATTGCGTGGGTATTTGGACATTAAACAATTATCACACCTGACTCCTGCCCATTCTGCCTCTTTCTTTCCTTTCCTTTTCCCCTTTTTAATAAAGATGCTGTGGCCAGCTCATAATTCATTGTGGTGTTGGTGGTTTTGTTGTTGTTCAGTTGCCAAGTCATGTCCAACCCTTCGCAACCCCGTGGACTACAGCATGCTAGGCTCCCCTGCCCCTCACCATCTCCCAGAGTTTGTCCAAGACCATGTCCATTGAATTGGTGATGCCATCCATTCTTCTTATCCTCTGTTGCCCCCTTCTCCTTCTGCCTTAAATCTTTCCCAGCATCAGGGTCTTTTCTAACGAGTTGGCTCTTTGCATCAGGTGGCCAAAGTATTGGAGCTTCAGCTTCAGCATCAGTCCTTCCAAAGAATATTCAAGTTGATTTCCTTTAAGATCGACTGATTTGATCTCCTCGCTGTCCATAGGACTCTCACTAGTCTTCTCCAGCACCACAATTTGAAAGCATCAAGTTTTCAGCACTCTGCCTTCTGATTTATGGTCCAGTTCTCACATCTGTACATGACGATTGGAAAGACCATAGCCTTGACTATATTGATTTTTAACACCCTGTCTAGGTTTGTCATAGCTTTCCTGCCAAGAAGCAATTATTTCATGGCTGCAGTCACTATCCGCAGTGATTTTAGAGCCCAGGAAGAGGAAATCTGTCACTTTTTCCACCTTTCCCCCTTCTACTTGCCATGAAGTGATGAGACTGGATGCCATGATCTTAGTTTTTTTAATATTTAGTTTTAACTTGAAAAAGCTGGCTTTTTCACTCTTGTCCTTCACCCTCATTTGGAGGCTCTTTAGTTTCTCTTCACTTTCTTCCATTAGAGTGGTATCATCTGCATATCTGAGGTTGTTGATATTTTTTCTAGACATCTTGATTCCAGTTTGTAATTCATTAGCCTGACATTTTGCATGATGTGATCAGCATATAAGTTAAATAAACAGAATGACAATAGACAGCCTTGTACCACCTTGTGATGGTGGTTAGGTGATCGTTTAGTCTATAATTTACAGAATGATAGCAACTAGGTAGGGATTATTGCACAAGAGAGCTAGAGGGTAAAGGCTATCACCTAGAGACTGAGGTCTAAGATTGGTGGGTGGTTTTTAAGTGACCTAGCAAATAGATCCATGGGGTCGCTAACAGTCGGACAGACTGAGCGACTTCACTTTCACTTTTCTCTTTCATGCATTGAAGAAAGAAATGGCAACCCACTCCAGTATTCTTGCCTGGAGAATCCCAGGGATGGGGGAGCCTGGTGGGATGCCGTCTATGGGGTCACACAGAGTCGGACACGACTGAAGTGACTTAGCAGTAGCAGCAGCAAGAGGATCATGGTAGTAATTAATATTACTATCCTACTTGAACTTCTTTGGAGTGGGTGATGATTCAGTATTTAAAATTTTGAAATAGGGGAGACATAATTTAGGAGACCTGCTTGGAATGGGAAGATATCAGACCCAGAAGATTTTCTATAATTTATTAGTTATGAAGCCAGTAAATTATATTAATGTGGAATAAATAAAGACTCATAATTTGTTCATTTCTTCTCACTAAATTTTTATAAGCATTTCATAACACTTATTTTACAAAACAAGAGTATCTATGTTGTGGCACTCAACAGTTAGTTGTACTCTTCCTATGAAAATGTGTTTGTGGCATTCAACAGTTAATTGTAGTCTTCTAGTACACATTTGTGGAGAAGTCAATGGCAACCCACTCCAGTACTCTTGCCTGGAAAATCCCATGGACAGAGGAGCCTGGTAGGCTGCAGTCCATGCAGTCACAAAGAGTCAGACACAACTGAGCGACTTCACTTTCACGCATTGGAGAAGGAGAGGGCAACCCACTCCAGTGTTCTTGCCTGGAGAATCCCAGGGACGGTGGAGCCTGGTGGGCTGCCATCTATGGGGTCGCACAGAGTCAGACGCGAATGAAGTGACTTAGCAGCAGCAGCAGCAGCAGTACACATTGGTAAATGGGATGGCAGGTTTTACATTAATGTCTAATTGGATTGGAGGTTTTTGTTTATTGACATAAATGCTCACTTGTTTGTAATTATAAATTATGGAAGCACTCACAACTGTTATTAGTGTGCAGAATTAAGAATTTATTCATAAAAATGTATCTATCATTGGAATTTATTTTTGTTTCCCATAACTCTGTGAATTCTTTGAGGCAAAAAATAATGCCTTTTTCACTATACACATAGTAGGCATTCATTATTTGTGTAGAAACAAATTACTTTAAGTGATAATAATAATGTGTTTATCATCATAGAATCACACTTAGAAGTCTGAGAATTGATATTCAAATTATTTCCTTGGTTTCTAGTCAATCTGTTATTACCTAGGTTCAGGTTCAGGTTCAGTCACTCAGTCATGTCCGACTCTTTGCGACCCCATGAATCGCAGCACGCCAGGCCTCCCTGTCCATCACCAACTCCCGGAGTTTACCCAGACTCACGTCCATTGAGTCAGTGATGCCATCCAGCCATCTCATCCTC